>JBBKCR010000148.1:10836649-10852235 GCA_037577295.1 Ladigesia roloffi | reverse complement strand
ACACAATTTTCTGTGGCTCTTCAAAAATGAGTAAAAATGCTCAAAAACTCTGGCAGTGGGGAGTTACCTGATTTGAACATGGCTGGCAGTGAATGAGTTAATGTCACATACAAGGGAAATTAGTTATTTAAGCGTTGAAACCAGATCAAATTTCATTTGTGAAATAAGCAAACCACCATAACACCTTAAAACAGGATCAGTATACTTACCTAAAAGCAGACTACTGTTAGCCAGAGACCAGCCAATCTGAACATCGTGAACGTCCATGCTCTTGCTCTTCACATGCTTTACTGGGATCTTCTCAATGACCTACAAATTGCACAGCAATGTAATTGTCTGCAGGCAGTTTAAAAGAAATGGAAGCATATAAAAAGACCAAGTCTCACCTTCATTTCAAAAGAGGCCTTGCCCTTGTTCACACCATAGGAGGCTCGACCACCTGCCCAAAGGTATGCGAAGCTCTCCATAGTGAGGGAAGTCGCACTATAGCGGTCTCTGGACACCTTGAAGTGCAGGTCACAGTTGTCTGTGCAAACATATCAAAAGAAAAGAAACAAATTGCATGCCAATCTTTTCTTTGACCATGAGACCTTTACAGACATGTTAAAGATTGAATACATTCATATTTGCACTGGCACAGGAAAATTTAATCAGTATGAATCTTCATTAAAATGGATGAGGGGTGAAGTGTGTAAAGACCAACACTTACATGGGTCCAGACACACCAATGTGTCATCAAACTCTTCGTCTTCTTCCTCCAAAGGTGGCAGAGGAGACTTGGCCCTGAAACAGACGAAACAGTGCTGTTAAAACACACAGGAGGAGGCAGCCCAGTCGGGGCAGTGTAGCACAACTCCCATCCAGGTTAGATTTCCTTACACCAAAGGCAGGATGGGAAATAATACATGGCCTCTAGAGGCACTGGCTCAGTTCTGCATAAGAACAAGCTTACAGAAAATTAAAAGGTTTACCATGAGTGGTCATCAACCCCAGCCCACCGTCTTGAAAAAAAGCTTCCGTGCTTTGGCAGAAATTGAATATTAAATTAATACCAAATGACAGTAAATAGACTCCACTGTTTATTTCAGTCCCCTGGAGGAGAGGAGGGGAAAACCCCAACTCCTAATTAATTATATCAAACGGTCCCTTCTGAAAAGGTCAAAACAAGCCCAAGACCAGATTGGTCTAAAATGAACAAAAACAATTTAATTAAAATAATTTTGTACCGCTTCAGCACTTTAGACTTGGACTTGTTCTAATATGTTTATATAATTATACAAAGAAAACACCTGACCAGACATTGTACTTACCTACATGTCTAGCACCTCCAACATGAATATATAAAGAAAGACAATGACATGGCCTTACGTAGCCTCTCTTTCATTCACCAAAATGAAAAGCAATATTTAAAATAAAAATAAAAATAATAAAAAAAACATAAGACAACAAACGCAGCATTCATTCAACATCCTGTGAAGCAAATAAATTCAAAAGAAGGAAAAAACCTGCAAGAGAGCAACATTTATTTGAAGTAGACAAGCTAAATGCAGCATGCAAACAACAAAGGCACGAGAGAACGCATGAACAATCCCATCCTGACCATCGTCTCCCGCACTGGTTCATCACCAGAACACAACATCTAAAAATAAAAATTCGCCCACCCCCCAAAACATGCGTTTCGACTACATGACACGCTGAAGTTCTGTACATAACGCCACTTTCCACGAGACAGCTGCTACTCTCCAGTTTTCCCTTTGAGTCAAAAAGGGAGTGTTTCCACAGCCATGTGTGTGTACAACTGCTAGAACAGTGTTTGAGGAACAATGACAGTTCATGATGATTTGAACCCCTAATCAGTTTCTTCATTTTGCAGTTTCCTCTGAAGATTACAAAAACACTGCAAGGTAAGGTTTTTTTTTTCCTAAAATGAGCCAAGGATGACCCTCAACTGTTTGACACTTTATTAAAAGAGACATGTGAGGGTGTTGTACCTATAGGTAAAAAGCATTGGCTCTTAAAAGCCAACACATATTAAAAGTGGCACTTCTGGGATAATGAAGGCCATTACTCCCATCCTTACCGGCTGTATTTGCTTTCTTCAATAAATTCAAAGTAGCCCCTTCCATGTTCCTCCCGGCGTCTCTTAACACCCTTCTTATTCTTCTGATCAGCACTGTTGTCTTTGTCCGCATCTCCTTTGGAAATAAAACAAAGAGTGATGAAATGCCCGTGTTGGACCCCTGGCTTTAAGGGTGGTCCCACACGACAAGGAGTTCTCGGACTCCCCTCGCCCCTCCCCCAGTTACAAAGTTGACCACCTCTGATCAGACAGAATTCTTACTCACATGATATATGTGTATATATTTATATGAGAAAGTGCATTCATGCTGAATGTAGTAGGGTTCTAAAAAGTCCATTCAGGTAGAATGAACCAGGTGAGAGATTTAAACATGAATTCAAGTGTGAGCAATGACGATGAATATAGAGCAGTTTATATTACATTTGGTCCTTGTGCTCAAAGAAAATGCTGGATGAACACATTCAAACACACTTGGGAGACAGTACATGGCTGACTTACTCGACAAATGCGTTACTTGCTGATAATCTGCAAGCTATGTTTTCCATAGCGCAAAACGTATTTTCCCGAGCTGCCCTTGCAAGATAATGGCTGGCTCATGTAGTTAATACTAGCTAATGGCTACTTCAAGCTAAGCTAACAAACTATAAAACAAAATGGAAGGGAAAAAATGAAAGACTGAGTGTCTGGGTCAATTAAAGATGTTTTCATTCGAATATTTGAGTACTACAACTAATCTCTACAACACAAACAATAAAGACTCCTCCGCCAGCACCGAAAACAAAATATCTAGTTAGCCCGCGCGGCCCACTAAGACTAATTTACCAACAAAGACGTTCTCTTCTCTATAACAAACACGAACTTCATACAGCTCAACAGCATGGTTTCTCGTTGTTTGCACATTTAGCTCCAATACTAGCGACTCAAAAACAGCAATGTCTATTGTTTCGCAAGGAGAGTGCTAACTAGCCTAGCAACCGGCTAGCTAAGCTAGCTGAGACAATAGCGGTTCACGCAGATCATTTCGAACCGAAAACACGATGAAAAGGGATATGGAGATATCAAGATTACTGGCTTATAACAACCCATTAAAATAAAAAACGTTATTAGCTCGCCTATTCACAGCGTACACCAAATTGAGAGCCAGTGGAGACTAATCCGCTAGAACACCCGCCCGGCCCGGACTGTGCACATGGGAAATTACGGCTCAAGCTGTAAAAAGAGCCCCTTCTGCAACTCACCCTCGGCTGGCTGCGCTTCTTGCTCACCATCTTCGTCTCCGATTTTGTCCTCGTCGTCCTCCTCGTCGAACGCTTTTTCCATCTCGATCGCGGCGTCCCCATCTTCCTCCTCATCATCATCCTCCTCGGCCATTTCGTCGTCCTGGCCAAGCTCGTCGAAATCGCCCGCCGCACCAGCGTCTCCTCCATTTTCCTCCTCCTCCTCCTCCTCCTCCTCGGCCTCCATGCTTTCTCCTGCCGCGTCCTCGTCCGCCTCTTCGCCCATGAGCTCCGGCTCCAGCTCTCCGCCGTGGTCCTCGGCCCCGTTCTCGTCCGCCTCCGGCTCGGTTCCGGCCTGGGCCTCAGCGTCCAGCGCGGCCTGCAGCCGGTCCATCAGCTCGGCCTTCAGACCCTTGTCCGACAGCTGCCGCCTCTTCAGCTCGTCCTTCAGCTCGTTCACCTTCAGCTTCTTCACGTTGATCGTACTCATGCTTGTAGCTTTGAAAATCACAATCACTTAACCTCCCACCTTATATATATATATATGTATAGATAAATATGGATCACGAACGAGAAATGCAAGCGAGTCGTCTTCTTCCGTTGGACTCGACCGAGAGAGCGAGAGGTTCTTGGTTTCAATTCAGCCGCACCAGTGGATAAACCCCCCCGTCTGGAAACGCAGGGGCGGGGACACAGCACACAGGGTGACGTCAGCCCAGGGTGGGGATACTACGGGCACCCAGGCCTGGATCTACACAATGTGTACAAAAGTATAGGGACAAACACTATATACAGATACAGTTATATTATATATATATACACACAGGTCCATAGAGACATGTTTGGATGAGCTTGGTGTGAAAAAACTTGACTTGCCCGAACAGAGGCCTGATCTCAACCCCCCAGCCTTCTTGTTCTACATCAGTGTCTTCACTCATTAATGCTCCATAGAACGAATAGTCACAAATTCCCACAAAAAATGTTATAGCTGCAAAGGTGGAGCATGTATGTTGTTTTCTACATATCACCACAGCATTCATTTCATTTGAAAAAATGTATTGAATGCTTACAAACAGGGGTCTGACACTCTGGGTTGGCCCTGTTCCAGCCACATGAAGTGTCAAATTCAACATTTTCTGTGGTTTGGGGCCCCACTGTTTCATTCTGTAAATGCCAGGCCTGCAACTCACAACAGAATATAAGTTTAACAATTCAGATGATTGCTTTAGCTCTCACCTAGGTTTTGCTCTTAATATAATAACATTTTTCAATCAACAAGCATGTAGCATGTTAATCTGACAAACCCACTGGAATATGGGACAGTATTATAGACAGTTTTGTATAAAGTACCCAAAAGTCACACTTAAGAATAAGTACAGATACCCTCCCAAAATTTTACTTTTTCAAGTTCAAGTAACCAACTAGAATTCCACTCAAGTAAAAGTCTTAAAGTGTCTAGAATTTACTGTACTGTATTACAAGCAATCTATAACTCACTGTACCTGAGTAATGAAATTACAAGTGCAAGTAAATGTTGTCTAAATGTTTAATATAAGAACATTTACTCAGCATTTTAAGGCATGCGAAAAGAAAAAAAACAGAAGTCAGTTATTGCTGTTATATAAAAATAATTCAGAATTTTAGAATAAACTAAAATCAATTATGAAGCCTACTTTGAAGCTTATCTGGTACTTCGAAACATAAGCAATGTCTTCAAAGCTTTAAGATTTTACAGAACACCAACCTGTTTTTTTTACACAGCTTCATTAATCCTTCCGTCCCTCGTTTTTCCTCCTGAACCTCCTTTGCTGGCACTCTTTCAGAACCCAGTGTTTACTTGAAACTGAAAAAAAATTCTGCTTATCCTCAAAACAAGTTGGCTTTCAAATTCAAGTTCAGCCTCCGTCTTCTGGAATTTCTTCCTGAAGTCCTGCTATGCTAAATAAATTAGATTTTTGTAACACGTAATGATACTTCGTGCTGAAAATGTATCGGAGTAAAAGTATGCAATTAAATGAGCAAATGTCGTGAAGAAAACAGTTAAAGTTGACATATACTCCCAAAACATACTTCAGTACAGTAGTGAAGTATTATGACTTCATTACTATACAACACTGATTTTAGAAGACAAAAATCATATATCATAGGCCTGTTGTTGTGAAAAAAAAAAAAAAATGCTGCTGTTGCATGCCTCGCCTGGCAAAAACACTCATCATTGCAGTACGAGGTGGTGTGTCAGACGAGGCCCCGAAGTCACAGCTTTTTTTGTGGCAATATACAATTTTTCGTGCATTTAAATGGTCAATTATTGAGAAAAATAAAATGTACTGATAGTGTGATGTAAAAGTATTAACTTCAAATCTGCTATATTTCTATATAGCGTATAACTATACATTTTTTGTTACTGACATTACAACACAAAGAAAGCATGTCTTGGGATGGTGAAATACCGCTGTACATATGGCACAATTATTGGCACCCTTGGAAGTTACAGTTAGAGTGAACACAATTATACTGAAGCATGTTTCCAACGTAAGTTGTACGTTTTGGATTGATTTGTGTGTACGAACTTTCCAGCAGCAATCAATGACTTCCTGGTTAACTGGGATACAAGCGATAGGAAACCAAATACTCATAGTCAACCATCAACATGGGAAATACTAGAGAACACACAATCCAAATGAGAGATAAGCTGTAACATTAACTGGAATTGTTACAAACTTTCTGGAAAAGGACCCATATTTTTTGCGCTTAGGTACAGTGAGAGAACGGTAAGCGCGGCAAAAAAAATCTCGAAAGATAATTGTTGGTGAATTACAGGACAAAGTAATATCTTTGGTTTACCAAGCTTCCAAAACCACCATCAGATCCCACCTCTATTCCTACAGATTGTTTGGAAGGTGTGCCAGAAAAAAAAGTATTTTCGGACAGTTAATCACAAACTGACATGAACCCCGTTGAAAACCTGAGGGGTGAGATGAGGAGGAGTGTGCACAAGATATGGCCGAGGACCCAGGATGATCAGGAGAGATTCTGGAAAGAAGAATTATCAGAGGGGCCCTGCTCTGTATTCTCCAAATTTATGCAAAAAAAATTATGATTATAAATAAGACTTTGTGATGTTTAATCAGCAAAAAAGTATTAAATGCACGACTTACGTCGTCACATATTGGTGATGTTTTTAGTATAATTAAGTTTACAGTAACCATTGCTTTAATGCAGATCATCAGACGCAGTCTAACATTAATTTTTTTCTAAGGTCAGAACTAATATTTTTTCCCAGGATCCCCTGTACAGATAGGCAGATATTGCTTTTGTGTCATCCGTGCCCCTTCTCCCCATGCAGATTGGCTGCTGCCCTTTGATGTAGCTGTGGCAGCGTCAGTCCAGAATTTCCCTGGTGGGGCATCTCGAGTGTTCTTGTATTTTCTTTTGTTTTTTCTTAACATCCTGTATTTTTATTACTGTAAAATAAATGAATTTATTACTGTATTTACCTGCTTATACCAAAGAAAACGTGTGTGCATGAATTACAGTGCAGTTTATACAGGGGTAACATCGGTATTTAAATTGCAGTGAAAACTGTACAGTAGGGGATTACTTTACATTTTCTTTAAGCATAATATATCAAGCTGAGTTTTAAATGAAATTAAAGTGTTTTGGGAGCATCACATCAACATAGTTTTTCACCTTGGAACTGTATTTAATTAAATTCTGTTTAATTACATTTTTGATTCATTATCTGAGTTTATTTTCAGTCTTTTGTGTAGGTGCACATATTAAATTTTACATCATTTGTCTAATTTGTTTCTTTTCTTACTTTTTGTTGAGTGTTCTCAGTGTTAGAAAAACAGTTACTCCCATCTTGATTGTTGCTCATCAACACCGGACCCAACCACCCACCTCTAAAGTGGGGCGTAGATTTTTTTGCTTAAGTATTTAAATTGTGAAGTGTTGCTTGTATTCATTTGAGATTTGTTTTATTGTTTGTATTCACTTCATTTAGATTTTTAGTTTGGTAGCTTTTCGCACTTGTTGTCTTGATGTTGTTAGTCCAGTTTGATTGCCCTGGTTTGTTTAGAAGCCTGATCACCTACTGTAAATAAAGACTTTGTGTGGGTGGTGGGAAAATTCTTTGGATATGTTGCACTCATTGATTTGAGTTAACTTGTTACTTTGTTTATGTTTGCTTTATGTTTACTTGTTGCTGTTTTTTTGTAAGTAAATACATTTTTTCTTGAATCCACTGGTTATTTTGGTTGGTCCATCACAGTGCCACATGAGTTTCTGCTGAAAATAATTATTTCTTGATGAGTGATTTGTTTTTCTCTGAATATAATTTTTCTCTTTTCTCAGTTTGAGTTGAAGCTTCCTCACCAAAAAGTGCATTTTCCTAAACCGGTTTTCCAATCTTTACAATGGGTGCCAATAATAAATGAGGGCACTTTGTATGTGTGTGTGTGTGTGTGTGTGTGTGTGTGTGTGTGTGTTTGTGTGTGTTTGTGTGTGTGTTTATATAGATATATAGTGATATTTGTCTCCTATAATGGTTTTCCATATTACAAAGACTTTGACAGGCTAATATGTTAAACACATTTTAGCTATGTATACTCAATTTATATACATTTACATATACATATATGGGTGTATATATATAAATGAATATAACTGTAAATTATAATAACCGTTTTTATGAATGCACTTAATGCAAACTAAAATAACAAATAATCAAATATTTATTCATATTTCAATTAAGACAAATTATGCATGAAATTTAAGCAGTCAACTGCAATTATAAAAGTACCCAAACACCTCTTGTAAAGTATCCAGCAACTACAGACACAATAATTTGACTAAAAAGGGCCAATATAATGGCATCTGAATGCAATCAGATCTTTACAGCAATGTTCCAGCATTTTGTAATGTAAAATGACCCCTTGTAGTCACATGTGAACACACCACAGCACAACACACAGTGTGAACAACATAATATATTCACTAATTTAACCAATAAACCAAGTGAAGCAGTGAGCAGACGGTAATGCAACATATGGGGAGCAGTGTGTGTGTACCTCAATGGTACTATTATAATTCAAACCCACAACAATCACAGGGGCAACTCCCTAACCACCAGGAAACCAGCCACCTCTTGTGTAAAGTTTCCCTAAAACTGTAAAGGTTGTTGCTGCAGGAAAGAGGCAGCAAACTCATTTTCAATACCATTGATCCTTTACCAGGGGTGGTAGTAGCCTAGTAGGTGATCACTTGCCTGTGAACCCAATGACCTCAAAAGTAGCAAGTTCAAACCAAAATTTAAACCATCGTGTGCTTGACCAAGACACTCATTTACTCAAGGAGGACTGTACCTGTAACTGATTATAAGTCGCCCTGGATAGGAGCGTAAGCCAAATTCCCCTTTACTCTTAATAGCAAAACAAACAGCAGGTGTCCATAAACTTTTGGCCAGCACTGATTTTGGTCTTTACTGGTCGCCAGGGGGCGCTGTGTCCGCGCGCTACTCTCCATCATCACGCCGTATCCACAACAGTTGGCTTGGACTCCTGACAATAAGAGGGTGACTCCCTGCTGTAGGAGCTGGAAAACACACAGAGAGCACCGCCAGGGGAAAAGCTGTTGCTTTAATGCTTTAATTCTCTCCACAATGCAGGATAACATTACGGAGGCGGATCTGTCAGAGAAACATTGAACAGAGTTCCACAAAAGACTCGCAACACGCAGTGAGAACTTCATCCGGACGTTTATATTCATTTTATTCTGCTTGTATTCTCTTCCATGGCTCGTCAGATTAAGAATGGCACTTCAGATGATGGAACTGGACATGTAGGCTGTGCGAACAACATACCTGCCTCTTAAATAAACCCTTTTGGATTGTGGCTCTTGACCTTGTCCTTCTGGATTGTAAAAGCAACTTGACTGGCCTCGAAATGATTGTTTGAGGAAAAACGCTTTTTCCATGATGGGGTCTTCGGAGGTGGTCAGGAACCAAGGATATGTGAGTAACTGTGATGGAGAGTTCAGGGATTGCATTTGAAACAGGTGCCGTTTGAAACTTCCAATGCGTGAATACGCGTCTTTACGGCATTTTATGCCGTTTCCTGCGTTAGGCATTGCATGCTTTTATTTAGGTTTTAAGAACTGTACTTATTAAGTACGGCTTCTTTGTGGAATTGCTTTAGTAATTTGCATTTAAAATTAATTAAAATTAATTCTACGACGAAATCATAATTCACGGGCATTCTGTTTTGGGGGTTTAACTCACATTATAGGCGAACACGTCGTTATTGTGTGAGTGTATATGTGTGTGAGTTCAGGTCGTTCATGCTGTGGGGTCTGTATTTTCTTTCCAGCTCCGCGCTAAACCCGCCTCGCGCTCCAGCAGCGTGCCGCGCGCGACCCGGCCGCCCCCCGAGGGCGCAGGCGGCTCGTGGGGCTCCAGGGAACCGCATGGTTCCCCGCGCGGGGCTGTGGACCGCTGGACCCGTGCAAGCACAGGTCGGGGTTCCGCTGAGCCTGGAGAGGGGGAGAGCAGGACCACCCTGGACCCGGGGCGTCTGTGTGTGGAGTGTGTGTTATGTATGGAGTCTCTGATGGAGGAGTCACAGAGAATCCTCACCGCTGGACATTTTAACACCAACGTAAGAGCCTCACCTTCACTACTGACCCGTGTTCGATCGACTCTATCGCTGTAACAGGAAACCTTCACTTCTGGCTTAGTGTACAAAAAGTAAAGCGAAGTGGTCCTTCCAAGGCTCGTGAACACACCTCAGCACAAAACATAGTGTGAGCAGTTTTGCACGGTGAATTTAAACTATTCGCCAATTGAAGCAGTGTGCCGAGAACAAGGGGACCACAGTGGTGCTACTAGCAGTACTGGGATTGAAACCCACAGCCTTCTTTTCACAGTGGAAACTCCCTAACTATCACCCTCCAGCTGTTTGTGCTGGCTATTCTGTGGCCCTTCATCTGTGGTCAGTTTCTGAGCACAGACCTTCTCTTGGCTGGACATTTTGGAGTGATGGTTCACTATTAACCTAGCAATAACTAAGACACATGTAAAATCATGACTCTACAATACTCACGTCGATGTTGTGTAGGGAATGGTCCACACCCCCCATTAAATTCTGGTAATGTGGTCAGGCACCCACCTACAGTTTATTGGATTGATGAAGGATCTTAAGTAGCACGATATCAGATGGTCTACCGTCTGTAACTGTATATCTATATGGTGGATCTATAAGCCATGTGTAGCTTATTAAATGGACAGTGAGTGGTTAGGGCATGTATTGATTAACCATAACATTAAAAACACCTGCCTAATATTGTGCAGATCCCTTGTACCACCAAAATAGCACTGAACTATCAAGACATGGACTCTGAAAATGTGCTGTGGTATTTGACGTGGTATTACCAGATCATTCTTTGTTCTATAAATGTCTCAATGAATCAGATTAGTTTGTCAAGCACATCCCACACATGCTCAATTGGATTGAGGTCTAAATCAACTCTTTGTCATTCCTTAGACCATTCCTGAACAATTTTTTCAGTGTGGCAGGGCACATACTCCTCCATTGCTGCATGGTCCAATTCTGATGCGATTGTGTCCATTGTAGGCATGTTTGGTAGTGAATAGGTGCCAGCATGGGCACTCTGACCGGTCTGTGTCGATGCAGGTTCATATGCCACAATCTGTGATGCGTGTGCTCTGATATGTCATTGCCAGCAGGAACCATTTCAGTAACTGTACTAGAGTAGCTCTTCTGTGGAATCACAACAGATGGGCTAGCCTTTGCTTCCCACGTGCATCATTAAGCCTTGGGCGCCCATGACCCTGTCGCTGGTTCACCAGCCTTCCATCCTTGGACCACTAGCGGCTGCAAACTGAGAGCACCACACAAGACCTGCTGTTTAGAAGATGATCTGACCCAGTATAGCCATCACAATTTGGCTCAGTTCCTCACATCCTTACACTTGGCCAATTTTACAGCTTCCAGCACATCACCTTCAAGAGTGAGCTGTTTGCTTACTTGGAAATATATTGACAGGCACCACTGTTATGAGGTAACCAATATTATTTACCTGGCTGTGCCTTAAAATAATTTCTAATGGCAAGTCATCACTGACACTAAAGTACAAGCATGGGCCTCCATCCCTGGGGTTCTACAGTGTATTGTTGGATATACTGACATGATACTACAACCAGTGTCGGGTATAAGTTCATATGTTCTGTTTGAACCAGTCATGCTGTGAGAATGCTTTTATATGGCTTTGCAGGTTAAAAATGTATGTATATGTGTAAATGTATGCACACACACACACACACACACACACACACACACACACACACACACACGTTTCCGTATATATATATATATATATAGATATGCTGTTGTTGTTGTTTTTTATCACATTGTATTTTGCTCTTATTTACTCATACATCCTGGTCCTGACACTTATCCCTATATTTTTTTTATTTGCTGGACGCTTCTAATTTCTTTAAACAGCTTGGGAAAAAATGAATGTTATTAAATATATTTTCTTGTAGGAAAACACTTACAATTCTGTTGTTTATTTAAGATACAAAAACCACAGCCAGGCGTGGTAGATTTTTATTAATACCAAATTTACTTTTAATTATTAGCCAAATATCAGCCTTAATGATACCAACATAATTATATATTTCATTCCTTAAGAAAGGCTGGCATGCATCTCTGTGTCACAGCCCATTACATTGACACATTCAAATGACATTGGACACACAGTCTAAACGCTCAGCCCATGAGCCAGTCTGCTGTCACAGACACCCATTACACACAGAGACGAGTTCCTCCACCCCCCCCCCCTCTATCTCTAAAACGAGTTTAAATCGATTGGCCTCTGTAACAGAAGCGTGCCTCACATCTCCTGTCCAACTCTCGTTACATGAGATGGAATATAATGGGTGGCATATGAAATCCCAGTTTCTAACTGAGGAAAATGAAAATGTAATATTATTTAAGAGGGAAAAATGCATTTGTGGGCAGTGGCCTACAGATATCCATACATAATAGAGAAAACAGGTTAGTAGATCACATGGTCATACTGATTTTATTTCCACTAGACATTGAGACTCTGTGTCCTTTGCAGTGAGCTGACATTCATATTTGTGCAAGAATATGATTTTGTGTAATTTTCTGCATAGGACACTCAAGGTCAGTCTTCATACTGTTAAGAAATACTCTTTACAGTACATGGCCAAAAGTATGTGGGCACCTGAGAATGGCATGGGGCTGTTAACAAATTGTGTTGACATGCATTTTTGATGAACAAACCTTGTCCAGATTTTGTTTGACCACATGAACAGCCAGGTGTAAACACACTCAGGACACTTTGTGGTTGGACCAAGACCAAATCACTCAAACCACGTATGGAGGTTTTTAGATGCATCTTGACCACATCTATTTTCTGTATCATGCAGTGATATACATGCAATTACATAATTGTTAACAGTGGGGAGAAAGTAAATAGAGTTAAACTGCATATTACATATTTGTGTGGGTATGATTTTGAAACAGGAAAGCAAAATCAAATGTCAATTGGTCATGTATTTTTGTTTGAAGTTTACATTGCAAACAAAGAACATCCAGATGTGACCCACCATTGGTGGAGCTAGACCTTTTTACTTTGGGGGTCAGGGGCGGGGGCAAAGCTATTTGAGGGGGGCCAGTATATATCATCTACCCATTTCTTTATGCCCCATGATTTCTTTAGATTTTTCTTTAATAGAATCAAGGAACCAGAATCATCATTATTTCCCCATTATTCCTCCTCCACCAAACTTAACACTTGCCATTCTGCATTCAAACAGATGTTCTGCCACACCCAAATTTAACCATCAGACTCCCAGATGGTGATGTGTGATTCAACTCTCCAGAGAACTCGTTCCCTATTTTCACTGCACAGGAGGTGTACACCAGATAATATTATTCAGCATGGTGGTCTTAGTTGTTTCTCAGCAATGGAAACTCAATCCAAGAAGCTCCCAATGAACAGTTCTTGTGTTGATGTTGCTTCCAGAGGCAATTTGGTGTTAAGTAGGGAATGTTAAGGCCAAGATTTCTTTCATATTCTGTGGTCCTGTTCTGTGAGCTTGCCATGAGCTCTTCTGCAATAATGGCATCTACAGTTCTGCCAGGGCAGGAAATGAATTGGCATGATGGAAAAAACACGTTCTATGAAATCACTGAGGTCTTCATTTTGACCCATTCTACCTCCAGTGTTGGTCAATGGAGACAAGGAATACACATGTTAGCAATGGGTGAAAAACGGCAAACCCACTGATTAGAGGGAGTGTCCAGATGCTTTATTCTGGTAGTGTATATTGTCTCCTGTGATATTGTGTTTTATACCTCTGTAATAGCATTTTTTTGCAATTATTTTTTATTGACTCTTTTTTCTATGATAGTTATTATTGTTTCACTGGAATCAGTATATGCTTATGCCCATGCACTAGCATGTCTCTATCACATCTGGATGTTTTTTGGTCAGATACGGTGTATACTTCTCTCTAAAATGTATGACCAGGTAAAATTACATTTTGCTTTCCTGTTTAAAAAGAATATTCACACAAATGTGTGATGTACAGTTTAATTGTGGTTAATTGTTTTCCTTACTGTTGTACACGGAATCTCTTTGTTTGATGACAAATCCAGTCTCAACTTCCGCGCAGCGTTTGCCTCTAGTTATGAAACTGTATACATATAATTGTATGATACAGAAAATACATTTCTGATTTCATTCATTGTCAGTGCCATTGGTTCATTGCTTGGTTGTCATTGTTTTTATAATTTAATATAAAAAATACTTTTAATTACTGAAAAAATAATTGCCTTTTTACATCATGTAAATTAGCAGCTGTACATTACATACATTTTTATATCCAAATAACATGTTAACAAGCTTTGTACACGAACTGTAAAGATTATTCTCATGATTAACGTTCAAACACATTTAAATCTCCTCTTTCCTCAGGACCCAAAACTCTCCATGATTCTTTATGAGAGTGTGCATGGGCCTGTCTGGAGTGGTCTCGGGGGCCGCTGTGGTGTCTGCTCTACTCACCTGAGCCAGCTGAAGCGCGAGGCTATCCGTAAGATTCTAACCCGAAACAGGGCCATCTGGCCCGCTCCGTACCCTGCCAGCTCCTCGCCCAGCCACCCTGCCTCGGGTGCTCACACTCTACCCAGAGCTTGCAGCTCAGGCTCTCCCAAGCCCAGCCCGCGCCACAGAGCCAGCAACATCCGCACAGACAATTGGCTCAGAGAGCAGTCGACCCTGTGGCCCCTGTCATCTGGAAATGATGGGGTCTCTTCATTTGATGAAATGGTAGGCTGATCTCTTTTTATTATTTAATTATGCCCAAGATGAGCAAACTCATGTTAATGTATCATAGCTATTTTGATGAATAATTAGAATGATTCGATTGTTGGAGAATTTACCACAGCTGGAGTGTATCTAAAAGAGAATTATTGCAGTAAAAATAAGTGCAGGTCGTCCCTGTCTGGCGGAAACTTCATAACTCCACTTTTGGTCTTTGTTGTTTTTTTTATAAATCAATACTATTGGTCAGTCTCCACAGGGGTCTGTAAAATGTAGCAATGATTAACCAGTGGGTCGTGTTGAAAATAATTATACCATTTTTATATCACATTATTCATTTATTTCGAATTTAAATCCTTTTGTGAGTTTCCTGAAAAATTGCCATTTTGGACATATGAGGTGTCGGCCCGACATTGATGAAATGTACATAGGGTGATATGGAGGTAAATGAAAAACACACATTTATGCTGTATATGACAAAGCATACAAATAAAAAGCAAAAAAATATAATCAATATATAATCTTCAGTGTAAGACAGTGTATGGACAAACTACTTGTAAATCAAATTATCAGTATGTAATAGGTCTCCTAAACATAAGAAAACTTTATTTTAATTACTAACTGTAAGGAAAAGCATTGATCAGCACATTTGGTGTCAGGATATATTTTAGTCCAGCGTCAGAGACCAAAGGAGGTCTTATAATGGGTACATTAATATCTTTATATTGAGCAACCCCCAAACATCTTGGGAATCTATAAACAAACAGCAGACTACAAAGCAAAGACCTAACAAGCAGTTACCATGACGCAGCAAAAATCACAGAAGTGCAACACACCAGCCGCCTCTAGAGGACTCAGACTCAAAGGTGACCCATTGTCTTTGGGATGACATCAGAAACACAGAACAGACTTT
>JBBKCR010000148.1:10803429-10820388 GCA_037577295.1 Ladigesia roloffi | reverse complement strand
GTAATTTCAATTTTCTGTATGTCTGGCACATATGGCAAAATTGACAATAAAAGTTGACTTGACTTGACTTGACTTGAGAGGTTAAACTTTAGGTAAACTTAAGAACTACTTAGTGATACGAAGCTTTCGAAAACTGGGCCCTGGTTGGTTTCCCTTATTCCAAAGGCAGTTTGGACTGAAACATTAGTTGTAACTTCAGCATAATTGGATGAGGCTTAACTGCTATAGCTTAAGCAAATGATATACAGTATGTGAACAGTGCTGGGACACACACTCAATTACTGAATGCAGGTGGCCCTTTACTTCCAGTGAAGGACAATCTTAATGCTTAAAAAGCCCAAGACATTTTGGACAACGCCACGCTTCCGACTTTGTGGACATAGATTCGTGAAGAACTTTTTCTTTTCCAGCGTGACTGTAACCCAATACACAAAGCAAGATCCATAAACATGGCTGGATGTGTTTGGTGTAAAAGAACTTGACTGGCCCACACAGAGCCCTGACCCTAACCCCATCCAACACCTTTGTGAAGAACTGGAATGAAGATTGCGAGCTGGGACTTCTTGTCCAACATCTGGTCCTGATCTAATAAATACTCATAATAAACGGGCCCAAATTCAGGCAGAAACACTCCAAAATCTTTTGGAAATCCTTCCAAGAAGAGTTGAAGTGATTTGAACTAGAAAGGGAGATTAACTCCGAATTGAAGTGTTGGTGTAACAGTCAGACTGAAACATTAATTGTAACTTATATAAATGGACAGGGCTGTTTTTATAGCTTTGTTTCCATATTACGGACTGTATGAGCCAGGAATTGACGTTGGTTCCTAATTTAATGGAGAACCAACTTCAGGTCGCATGCGTGTGCAGTACCATCCTCGGCCACGAGGCGGTAGTGCTCATGCTCTGGGTGAGACATTTTTTACGTGAGGAAAGGACAGTAGAGGTTATTGGGCTCGTGCGAGGGGACAAATGTCGTATTGGGTTTTCCCAAGGCAGTTAATGGGATTTCCGAGGTAAAATATGGTGTTTGTAATGTAAAGTTCGATGTAGGTGGACACTGGGGGATACTGGAGGGTCTCGCCACGCGTGTATGAGGATGAGTCAGCCCATAAACGCCCCCATACTCCCCCACCCACACTCGCACCGAGGGAACACTGATCACACGACATGTTATTTGAAGGGAGAGCTCCCGTGTTGGTTTGTGCCGGACTGAGGGGGTGGAGAGAGGGAGGGCAGAGTAATGAAAGGCAGTGTGTGCAGCAGAGTCTCTGAGCTGGAAACGGAGCCCCACCCTGCAACCTCGCTCATGTCCTCTGTCTTTCCTCTCTGTTTCTCAGCTCGTGTTTACAGCTCATACTTTCAACTGCATTCCCACGCCTGTAGTGCGCTTCTTCTTCATCTAACCCCAATTTTGCCCACACACCCCAACCCTCGTGTATTTTCTTCTCTCAGAAATGGAGCAGCCATCAGAATGTGGGCACTGCAGAATGACTTTACCACTCTACTGTACTGCCCCCCTTCTCTCTCTCTCTCTCTCTCTCTCTCTTCTCTCTTACACTCTCTCAAAGCTTTCCACAGGAATGTTGCCTCTCTCATGCACTGCGAAAGCCTTACATAAGCCTCCCTCCCTTCTTTATCGCTCTCTTTTTCTCATTTCTCACTGCCCCCTCTCTGCTTCTCCTTCTGTTCTTCTTCTGCGCATGACCTTTGCCAGCTTGCCATTGAAGCCAGGTGGATGTGATAGAAAGTGTGAAGGCCCATGCTAATGCGACCTGGTTGTTGATGGTCAGCAGAGCATATCTTTGCCTTTGTTTTTACTGGCCATTAAACTAAGCATGCTTCGAGTCAGCAGGGATAAAAAAGAGAGAGAGAGAGGGGCATGTAGCATTATATATCGCCATAAGAAGTGAATGGATAATAAATGACTGATCTAAAACAGGTGAGAATTAAGTGAAGACATAGCAGAGCAGAGTAACTGGAAAGTAGGAGGTACTAATGTGTATTGTTTGCTGTTTGGTCTGTCTTATTGTGCAAATGACATCTGATTTGCTGGTGTTATACAGACCAACAGGAGTTTTTAATATATGTATATACACATACCTACATACACACACAAATATATAAACCATTTACTACATTCCAATAGCATTTATTCTTTATTAGCCATATTAGCATTATTGTTGGAAGCGTGTCTTTAAGTTGGCTGTGTTCAGGTGGTAATAGGTTAAATTGAAACTGTCCCTCCATCTGGAGGAGGCTGCTCCTCCCTCATAAATCACCATCACCCTTAATCACCTCCGCAGCAGCACAAATGCAGCCAACTCGTCTCCCGTGTGTGAGGGAGAGGGGAAATCCTATTTTGTCCCATGCAGGAGGGGCCAGGGCTGCACACACTCATGGTTGTATTAGCTCAAATGCGGAGATAACAAAGATGTACCGCTCACTGCCTGACACATCTGTCTGGCGCAGGAACATAACAGAGGCATTTGTTGTATGTTTTCTTACAATGCCAGTCTGAACAGGCATTTCTGTTCACAGTATGCAAAACAGGGTAATGCAACAGATGTCAGTCTGTTTACGAATGGGGAAGGCATCTGGTGTAAAGGCACCATTCAGATCGATATGTGCATCTCTGTAACTGGAGTGCCTGTGTCATCTGTCTGTTTGGACATCAGGTATTGGTGAGTCAGAGGGTAGCCCAGAGGGATGTTGGTCTAGTCCCAGAGGTCTGTCTTTTTGTATATATATATATATGTGTGTGTGTGTGTGTGTGTATTTATAATTTTATATTCCTTTTTTAAAAACATTAATTCCCTCATTCCACTTCAGAAATAATGTATAAACACCAAATTGTCGTTTCCTGTCTCTCCTCAGCTCTTGTGTGCGTATTTTTATTGTTTTAATGAATATTTCATGTAACTGAGCGAGAATTGCCTGATATTGCAACATTTGTTCCAAAGACCACTCAGCACCAGTGTGTGGAAATCTTATTGCAATGCGGCACCGTTCAATACTACTACCTAATCAGCTCAGCATGATACTAGACTTTCCACCATTTTAAAGGGCCCATCTCCTGCATGTTTCTTGTATTTTATTTTGTCCTTCTTGTCACCAAAAACAGTTGTAATAGTTTTTCTAGGACCATTTCCCAACCTCTCTTTATCCTGCACACAGGCAGTTTTTGTTACTTAAAGCTGCTATATCTAAAGAACCTTGGTTCACATTCAGTACTCTGCATTGTGCTTCACTCAGCAGTCTGAACTAAAATACTCCTCATATCTTCATCGTTGATAGATGGAGCTTAACTGCTGTAGGTTGTTGAAGCGGATACACTGTGTGAAGGAAAACACTGAATTCAGAATGGACTGTTTTTGTAGTTTACATGTATGTTTAAAAAGTTAAGACTGTCTGTGTACTACATCAATCTTCTATGTTTAAAACATTATGAGGGAAATGTGTTTTTCCATTACATGGACCCTTTAAGTGGCATCCGTGGGAAGCTGCCATTTCAAATAGTCAATGTTTTGAATATGCTTCAAGTATTTTTACATTTTTAACCACTATATGTCTAAATCACATAGGTCATCCATACTGAATTTTGTGTTTTCATAATCTATCATTTCCTGTCACTGGTTATTGATTCTGTAACATAGTGTCAGCTGTGAGACGTTTTTTTCCATTTTTTTTTAATATACATTTTTGAGCTCATTTTCAAGTGCTATACTTGTAGATAACCACTTTTCAGTATATAACCCATTTAATGTAAACTTCAGACAGCCTTGTTTCGTCTGAGGGGGTAAATAGGAATGATGTGGGGTGTTGTTGCAGTAATGAAAATAAATGAGCATGATATATCTTAATTATTTTACAGTGGCAACAAATTGATGCTCATTAATCAGCAGTTCCTGTGGACAACCCACTTACATTACAGGATGTCTACAAGGCCCTTCAAGCAAGTCATAATCTCAGGTTCTTTTTCTCAGGAAAGTATAGGCCTTTGGATGTATTACGCATTGTAAAAAGAATACTTTAGTTTTCCTCTGCATAACAGTGAATTATTTACTTCTGACAAATCCTCTAAACCCCTCTTTAAGCTTTAACAGGGTTATCAACTTTGTGAACTCAGGATGTGTCCAGATAAACTGCAATAGATATGAGCTCCATACATCCATGTGCAACAATAATGAGAACCCACTGTGAGGAGGGGGTATATTACTTTTAATCAATTCAGCTAGCTACAAAATGTCAACCACTTCACAGACTGACAGGATACAGAGGGAGATTTTAATATTACATGCGTTGAGGACATCAATCTCACAGTTTGACCTATGTGTCATTCAGGTAAGGTATTTATTTGTCTTCTTGACTATTCAACATCTCAGCGATTTGGTGTGCATAGCTCTAAGTACAGAAGCAACAAAAAAAATCTCGGAATTTTTTTTAATGTATTATTATCATTTTTTACCAATAACAAACCACATGGGGAAAGTAAACTAACAGGATACAGTCTTCTTAAAAAAGTAAGGTCTCTCAGAAATATGCGTCTTTGCTTTACATTGCAAACGTTTATTTATTTTATTTTATTTTATTATTTTTTATTCAGAGCATCCAAAACCTATGATACAGTAAACAACCAGTCCCCACCGTTCAGCACTTTGTCATTATCTTTACTGAGCTGCATAATCATTTAGAAAACAGGTCATTTTTGCAGAACCACCAGTGTTGTCATCTCCATTACATTTCATCATTTTGCATTATTTTACAACGATGGTCACAGTCTGTAAATATATATTGACAGAAAGAGTTGCACTATTGCAAACTTGCAGGAATATGGAACGTTCAACTGTGTCCTAATACTGAGCATGCGTTTGTCGATTTTTGCTACTGCCATGATTTTTTTTTCATGTTTTTTGAAACAAGTTTTATTTATAAGACTCTAAAATCTACCATTTGTCATGCATAACGCACAGTTCACATCACTTGGAATGCAATGTCTATTACAGCTACAGAATCTAGTTGCACATTGTCTAAACAGTAACTGATTATGGTTGTGATGAGGGAAATGAACCAAGGACATATATTGTAAGTGCTTTTTGTATTGGTATCAGCATCATCATATAATTAGTCATCTTTTACCCCTTCTTCGTTTGTCATGACAACATCAAAAAAGGAGCATGACAGTAGCCTAATGGAATGACACAGTTTTACAAAGACGATACTGAGATACTGAAAAGGAAAGACAGCTTGTATAGCATTCCTATTATATAGTTCATCCAGCAAAGAGGCAATATATATGTACACACATATAAGCGTGTATGTGTATACATATATTCATATATGTTTATAAGTGATAAAGAGAATAAAAACTTCACAAGTGAGCTAGAGCCATCGAGTCAGCACTATATACAACCTTTGGAAAGAATGTTACGGAGTATAAGAAATCATTTACGAGGACAATCATTGAAAAAGCCGACAAACAGCACACAGAACAACATTTACAATGGGGGAGGTGATATGTGCATGTGTGCAAACCTAGAAGGTAAATACCATGATAAAAGCATGTTTGCGCCTTTTGACAAACTGCACGGTTGGTAAAAGCAGGCTGTTGAGATGCTTAGCCGCTGCCAAGCATCTTTGTGGCCCTCTGGTTGGCTTCATCAATCCTGGTCTTGTTGGACTCAGCCTGAAAGATGACAAAGAATTAAAGAATCAATCAAAGACATTGTAGGGTTTTTTTAATCACAAAATATATGTACAGACATGATATTTCTTTTAAATGCCTTAAAAACTAAAGTATAACTATATTGGCAATGGGCTCCCACCTTGTCCATGATCCTGTCAATTTGGCGATTCTGGGTGTCAATCTCATTGCCCATGTCGAGGGCCATGTGGCGCAGGTTACCGATGATACCTCCCACCTGCTCCAAGTTCTCATCCATCTCATTTTCCCTGGCGTCATCTGTTACCCTGCATGGAAGTACACATACAGTTTATGTAGCGAGAAACCCATCAGAGCTTACGTGAAAATGGGAGCTTTACAGTCTCTCTTTCAGCGTGCTGTGTAAATCTGGATTACATATGCGCTATGTTGCTAAAAACTAAGATATGCAATACATTGACACACCTTGGCCTCCTCACACCCCTACAGATGTCTCGTCCAGCATTTCTTGACCCTATAGCTAAGCAGTAGCCCCCTTTCGCACTTGTTTTGTTCTCCACTGACATGTGTACTGGTATCCAAAGGTTCCCCTCACCTGCGGATGAAGCCTCCGCTGATGGCCATCTGTTCCCGCTCGTCCACCACGCGGGCGGGCTGGCTGTTCACCACGCCATCCTGGTTGTTGCCCCAGGCCTTGCTGCCTCCGCTCTTCATTCTGCATAGGAGTCAAGGAGATTATGAGCACTGCGATGACCGGAAAGCCTCCGTATGAGCAGAGCTTCTGCCCACACAGACCAGCTATGCAAAAAAAAAACAACAGTATTCAAATGCTGGATGCCAGGTAAGCAATAACAAGGACAAGCTCAGTCTTTCCTATCAGTTCTATATGCTGCAGACATGAAACATACATGGCTTGTTTGCTGAAACACAGACTTTTCTTTACGGGATGAAAAACAAATGCACACTAATGAAAGAAACGAGGGACTCAGAGGTCACCCTTGCATTACTCATTGGAATGCCTCCCCTCCCCAGTGCTTATGAGTTGTTCCCTTCTCAGATTATGACAAATAACAAAGACGACAGGCCTTGGCAGACAGACAACACAGAGTAACAGGACTGCCACATCGTCATAGACAAGCGCAAACAACTGCAAAATAAAAGAAACTAGAGGGATGAGAACCCATTCTTATGTCACCATTTCATTCAGGCTCCACTCTTAAAGTCTTCCCCTTTTCTATGTAGTTGGAATATTAATTTTGTTTCTGTACATTCCTAGTATTTGGACGACTGACTATTTTAGCTAAACCCATAAGAGGAACGGAATCAGCTGTATTTACTCTCAAATTAAGGATGTGTTATTGGATCCCTCAAAAAGATTGTTTGCAAATATGTCACAGAGGTTTAAAAATGACAGATTAATAATACTAAAGTAATGGCTTTATGTATAATCATAGTTAAACAAAGCGAGTGAATCTATCATGAATTGAAAAAAACTGGATGTTGTTTGCCATAACAGGCTTGCGAGAATTTTTTTTCAGATTGGTTATCCACCTGTCTATCAAAATGATGGGCTGGAGTTTGTTCTCTGGTATAATGTCATTGGTCTTAAATGAACCAGAACACTTTTTTCCATTATAGTTTGATCAGTGATCCTGGATTTCAGATCTTTTTTGACTTGATCTAAACGGAGATAACCAGGCCTCCCACTGCATTGTTATTTATAGATATAGACTACGGCTACAATTCCCCCGTCTCTCCTACTCTCCTTCTTCGCAGTGTGTTGGCTCTATGTAATGTGGCAGGGTAGCTAATGTTCTAACCAGTGCATACTGCCTGGGACACTTATATTCGCCACGGTTTTTTCCTTTACAAAGGCCATTGAAAGAATTGTGTCTGGCCTTATTGAAGGACAAACGTACAAAGTACAGAGAAAGTCCAGTTGAAACAACAAGAAACTAAACTAACTAACTAAATAAAAACCTTTAGGAATATAACAATCCTTCTATTAAATGCCATGTGTTTTCATGGTACCTGAGAAAAATATTAAGTGATATCTATTCATTTCTTTAACTGTATCAGCTGAGGACATTGGCAGCAGAGAATATCAAAACAGAATACACTGCAGCTTCCTCTGCCTGACCTAGATCTGCTTTGCTCTCCCTTTGGCGCTAGCCAGTGAAAACACAGCCTGTCCTCTGTACTGCTTCAGATGACCAGAGATATGTCTTCCTCTGTTTCTTATATAAAACACTATCAGCTATAATATAGGTTTGGTTTACTGACAAATAAAAGGTTTAGGTCATTAGCAGTTCTACTGTAATTAAGCATCATTGTTTAACAGGTAGCAGCATCATCATTAATAGCAAGAGTTGCATGCATTTGGCATTCAGGGACATGCTATTCCAGTCATACGAGCCAGTGGCGTTGATGGATGTGCTCTCAAAGTTGCATAAAAATGCACTGTGTCTGATCTTTCTTTTAAATGGTAGCAAAATATAACGCTAATAATATAGCAGCAGTGGTTAATAAGTCCATTTTTCAATAATTGCACTTTGTTGATAAATCAACTTCGGCACATCCATGCAGTTTTTATAGTGAATTATTTGGCTATTCGAATATTTTAATTTTGAAAGTCTACCCTATTAATCTTAGCATGCGATTCTCTAATAGGGGTCTGTGCAACGGTCAAACCTTAGGATCAGTGCAGCATGCCTTACTCCATATATCTGATGGGTTATCTCTCAGACCACAAGGCAAGGCTGCAGGGCAGTTATGTGTGTGAGAGAGTGTTGGTGCGACCATGCCTCATGCTCATCAGTTCCTTCGGGGCAGGTCATACCGAAGAGCGTGGGTGGTGAGTCTTGCTACTGCTGGCTAGGACTACCAGCCACTAAAAGATCTAAAGGGCATTTTTTTTTTGCATTTCTCTTTTTTCTAATATTTTTAGGCAGGCAGGCAGGCAGGCAAGCAGCACCTACTTGTTACATGGACAGGAGCAAAGACCACAGAATTTTCCTAGATCGTTCAAATTCTTTTCTGCATCCTTCATGTCCTTATTGATTTGGTCCATCCCCTCTTCGATGCGCTCCAGTTGTTCTGATTAAACAACAAGCAATTTATCCCCCACAGAACGAAGCACGTGAGAAGAAAAAACAGGGAGGAAAGGAAGGAGGAAAGAGAGGACAAAGAAGAGAAGACAGAAAAAAAAAAACTTCAGACAGTCACTGTGACAAAAGGAAAACGAAAGGAAAGAAAAAATGGACGCCACCACATACGCAAAAGACCCTTCCGTCACATGGTCAGTACCTACTTGTTACATGGACATATGAAAAGGCCACAGCATTTCCCTAAATCTTTTAAATTTTTCTCGGCCTCCTTCATGTCTTGGTTGATATGGTTCATGCCATCTTCAACACGATCGAGTTGTTCTGGTCAGGACAAAGGGATGACAGCAGTGGAATGAATTTTATTGGCTTCTTTGGATAAATGAACACTATCAAGCTGGGCGTGACTCCGTTACAGTGCACCAAGTGGGGACAACATGCATTCGAATGGATCTACAGATGCCAAAAGTTATGAAAGAGAGCTACTGGAAATACTTTGGAAAATATTCGGTAGCTTAAGGATTTTTTGTATTTAAAGTGGTATGAGCAGGAGGACAAAAAAAATGTTGGCTATGAACACAGAGTGGGCAGTTCTACAGCTCTGAGGTCAAAGTAGATAGAGATAACATGTCTTACAAGAATCACTGTTAGAGGGCAGCAGCTCAAAGCTTTGTGACTCTAAATTAGACCTCAGGACAGAATTAAAGACTGCCCTCTTCTTTCACCCAAGGCTTAGGGGGCTGTAAAATGCTGAGTCATTCAACAGAGGCTTAATAAGGCAGTGTATGGTTTGTTTGTCTGGGTGGGGGTAAGAAATGTACATGACTGAGATGGCTGTTTGGTCTGTGGTGATGCGGTTTGGGACTGTTTGACCACGCGGACAGGGTGTCTAATCCGTGACCCGTAGAGAGGAAGTCTGGTGGGGTATGTTGTTAGGGGGGAAATGCGAAAGGTATACTGTGGATGGGTTCAGGAAGAACGAAAATGTAGCACTGTTGTCAGATTTGTAGAATCCCTGGCATTGAACATGCAGCTTTGGCTTATTGGTACCTAACATTTTATTTTGTGTATTTTCATTTGAAAATGTTTCTTTAATTACAGTAATTTCTCAAACTGTTTTGCTCCCACACTGTTTCTTGACAACAGTGTCAGACCAAAATGTCAAAGTGTAAGCCTGGCTTAACAGCACCTCATGGCTAAGGGGCTCGTTTAAATAGGCTTGCGGCTGCAATCCCTACGGTCTGGAGGAGTAAGATCTCATCCCTGTCATAGCAGCACTGTGCAAGAGTAATCATCAGGTTCAGAGAGGGGGGCTTTCCCACACAGTAGCCAATCAGAATACCCAACTCAGACTAATGCCCCAAGCAAGGCCAATTATACAATGTCCTAAATCGCACTAGGGTAAACAAGCTAATGTATGCTTTTAATTTGGTTCCAGTACAAAGTCACAAGAATTGTTAGACACCAGAAACTAGCTCAGCACAACTAATGCAATGAAATCTGTGCAATATAGAATTTCAAATCAGCATAACACAATACAATTTCAAAGCAGTCATCCAGGGATTATACAAAAGGATATTAGTTTATTCTATGGGAAAAAGTGACATTTGTCTTTACCAGCTAAATCGATCGTTTTAGTTTTCCCCACACAGATAAAGAAACTCATTTGTTTAGATTGAAAATGTTGGCCTTATTTACCATGAATATACAGTTGGAGGATGGAAAAGTTGAATGAAGACAATAAATGAAAAGTCGCAGTGGCTATATGAGATGTATATATAAATATGTATTTCTGGTAATGAAATTAAAACGAATTATAGAGAAAGTCTTGAAGTTAGGAAAGAAGCAAACGTGTTAGCAAGAGAATAAAAAGATTTAAAAATGTGTTAGTCAAAAGAAGACAGGAGGAAATGAACACCCCAACATTTGAAGGTAATTACTTATATCTGTCAATGCAGTAAGTCCTGACTAAGTACTAATTAGCCTATATTGAAAATGTATGTAATGGAAATGCACTGGAAACCGTAAAAACATGTGAAATTATTAAAATGACTAAATATGTTTTAGGAAATTATGTTTCGACATGATCCATCTGTAAAACGTTTGGACTTACCTCCTTGCTCATCCAGCATAACCAAAGTCCTGATACCAGCATCTTTACTCTATGCACCAAGAGGAATGGAGAAGTGGCAAGTGGCATGGAGGCAAGGGGAAAGACAGAAGGAAAGAATAGAAAATGAGAAGAAACACAGACAGAAGTAAGATCAGTAGGATTAAATGACAAGTTTTTTTAGGAGTTGGGAGTCAAGAAGGAGGAACTTTGTGAAGGTAAAAAATGGGATCATGAGTAGTCACTGCTCATTGTCAAGGTCACAAATGACAGGCTAGATGTAGCATTTATAAAGCATATGAGGGATTAGCTGCCGAAGGGTTCAGAAATAGCTGACAAGAACACATAGACCATAAAACCCCAAACTCTTCCATTAACAAGGCTGGACTGCAGCTGGGATTCAAAAGAGAAAACTTCTGTTTTCTGGTGTGGAGCCCTCAATACACTAACTATTCACAAAACACAGGTAGGAGCTAATATTTGGTTTATAGGCAACATTAATATTCAGTGACACAAATAATCATAGCAGCTACTCTTAAACAGAACGTATCAGAAAGAAGCCATTTATTTAGCTTGAAATGTAAATGTGTGTTATCAAAAAAGGTCAAATTAGATAGAATCATTTAAGCCATTTAAGCAGAGTCATTTCCACTTTCCCCAGAATTATGCTAATAATTAAACTAGCACTGGATTATTTAGTTTCTTAGTGGTAAATTAGATTTCTACATTACTAATTTAGGTGTATTCTCTACAGTCAGTGATTACCAACGAGTGTTAGTACTCACAATCAAACAGCTACAGGATAAATTATTGATTGCTTTTGATGTGAGTATTGACATTTGCTTGGGTAATTCCCCATCTCATCTCTGCTGGGTCACTGGATCACTAAATGTAACCTTTTTTATTTGCATGCAGCCAAAAGTAATGGAACCTTTCTTAATAAGGTGTATTGAGGCACTTTTGCTGCACTGTCCTCTTTGTACCATTAATAAGTATTTGATAAATGAAGCACCTGGGCTCATAGAGCATAAATCAGGAGAGCTGCTGCATTGGCGATTTCAAAGAAGGAACTCGGCATCAATGTTTTGGGTAATGAGGCCGTAGCACGGTGGTATAACTGAGGCCTTAGAAAAGTAGCTCTTATTTTGGAGGCGCTCCGAAATGTATTTATACAGATCCTTCATGTATTAGTGCCAGCCTCTGTTGATTGCACTGTGCTAGATAATGTTGCAAAAACTGTTTATGGGGTCAATAAAGCCTCTCTGGCTTTGTAATAACTGCCACATGAAAATAGCATGGTGCATTTCATTAACCCAAACATCAGTATACAGGTTCAAATAGGAGCCAGTGAGGGATGTTTCACCATCCTTGCACACTATGACTAATTGTAGACAATATCAGACTCCAGAAACCCCTTCCTGTCTTACATTTTCCTCTCCTTCTCCTCCCCATCAGCTGGGGTTTGTCTGGGCCGCTTGATCGTTTGTTACCTCTCTAGTGACTTATCTCTTTCCTCTTTCCTTGCATGTTAATAGGCAAAGGGGTGTGCGCTTTGCAGCAATTATGGCCACTGATTATCAATATGACCTTGAGATATACTGCAGAGGCACGCCAGCGCCAGCCCGTCCTCTTCAACATTCCCCTTTTTTCCTCTCACTCTCTCTTCCTCCGTCCCTTTCTCTGTTTCCCTGCTCACCCTTGTCCTGTCTAGCCCAGTTTAGCACGGCTCAACTTGCTCCTGGCTAAGCAGCCAGTCTGTCGGCTGATCACATTGTCATTCAGGAGACAATGTTCTAGTCGCATTCAGGCAGGTTCTAGTCGCTTAATAAATTATAGTCACAAAATGCCATTTTTAAATGATTTAAATTACATAGAAGCAGTTTTATTG
Organism: Ladigesia roloffi; assembly: GCA_037577295.1. Lineage (NCBI taxonomy): Eukaryota > Metazoa > Chordata > Actinopteri > Characiformes > Alestidae > Ladigesia > Ladigesia roloffi. The sequence goes on along the minus strand of JBBKCR010000148.1, from coordinate 10,807,625 downwards.
CACATATAAACACAACCGGATGCAAATATGATGTTACAGATTTCAGACAAATCATAGGAAACTGTAAAACATGCTTAGAGTTTTTATACACTCAGTGAGGGTTTGGAGTAAAAGGAAGAATATAAGCTAAATAGAAGAGCTAAAAAGATCTAGTAAGCTCTAGTAAGATCTAGACCCAATATTCTAGAGGATCTGGAGAGATACTTTATTGAAGAGTCTTCTTGCTCTGTATTCTTCAATCATATCAAGCATAACCGATGAAAATTAATTGCTGTTATGTTGGAAAAGAGAGATGTGCAAATTAAAAAAGAAGTGCAATTAATAGTGGTTGTGGTTTTGTTTGAGGTTTAGTTTCCTTAGGCTAAATTTATTTCAATAGTAGGATAGATTTTACTAATATTTTCAATGTGAAATTGAGCCAATTAACCATGTTTACCAAGGGTGCTGATTGGCTGGTTCTAAAACCAGTAATGATAAATAAATAAATAAATAAATAAATAAATAAATAAATAAATAAATAAATAAATAAATAAATAAATAAATAATAACAACTAAAACTTGGCATTGAGACAATGGCAAAAAAGGATGCTTAACTCTTTCTCTGACATGAAAGACAACTAGACCACTGCCTGTGGTACCCACCGACTTTGCTAGACTTCACATCTACATATAACTTCTAGCTATAGAAAGTATGTATATATTTTAACACGACATATGCCATGAATAAATGGTATGACTATTCAGTAGGTATTGCTTAGATGGCAAACTTAGCTAGCACCTCTGCAGAACATCAAATTCTATTTATCCATAACAAATATTTAATAAAGTTATAACATAAAAGGTTTCATAAGTGTGACAACCAGAGTTGGGAATTCATTGATGACTTTTTTTTTTAAGAATACATGATATTCTACAGACTAATCTCCAAAACATGTTTCTGTTTTTGGGAAATGTCTTGCCCTTCACTGGAGCATTCAATGGAGTTTTTAAATGATCCTGCCTCAGTCTGTACGTATAGGTCAATGATCTTTGCAGTTATTAAGAGGCTACTTTTTTTAAACAGTCTGAATTCCGGAATGCTGACTTGCCTAGGCTGTGCTGGCAGCAATAGCTATATGTATAATATCTTAAATAATATGTCAGTCAAAGACCTTACCTCTTCCACCAGCTGCAGCATACGGCGGGTGCTCTCCAGTGACTACGGAAAGAGAAAACAGACATTAGAAATGGAAGCAGACTGGAGTAAGCGCTTAGCATGATTACAGCCCTAACAAAGATTTGCTGAAGCAGTTGTCCCTTCACACCATAAAAGAACAAAACACAGAAGTTAACAACCAGTTTTTATCATTACACTTAATGACCAGGCCTGTAAAAAAGCAGCAAAAACATTACTGAACAAATGCACCGGATTATACTAAATTCTGTTGGATTATTTTTTGTGTATTTTGCACTGAAGGGGTTTAATGGCTGTATCTCAGAGTCAAGATTCTAGCAATATTACACACGACTAAGAATTTGTTTTGTGTTTCATTTCGGTGAATCTTGCTGTCCGAATGCACCTGCAGGATGATTATTTTACTGATCTGAAACATTATAGGGTATTAAACAGCACCATAACATCATTGCTGCAGTTCATTTTTGTAAGGGCTCCATAAGAAAAGGCAGTGAGTGAGTGTTTTAGGAACCCACTGCAGCTCTCTGCACCCTAAGGTCCTGAAGGACTGAACCTATGCCAGGAACACTCCCCCATCCCGTTCGCAGCACAGCCTCACTGCCGCTTCACAGTCAGACGTGGATCCAAAATGGCCGGCGTTAAATAAACTGCCGTTTTACAGCAGATGCTTTTTATCTAAAGCCTGTGGCCCAGAATGCAGGAGTTTTAAAGCACGGTACATATTCTTAGGCTGTTATGACATTACACTGTCACATTTGTCATGCAAACGTCTAGGATTGAGCATGTGTGTGTGTGTGTGTGTGTGAGAGAGAGAGAGAGCGAGAGAGAGAGAGAGAGAGAGAGAGAGAGAGAAAAGGGAAGAAAAAGAGATAAATCCTGATTCCCCCACATGAGAAAGCCGCAAGATGTTTTTGCAGCATGTAGCTGTGCTGCGCTGCTGATTTAATATTCTGCTCAGCTGTGAGGGTGAATCATAGTGTGGGGCGGCAGAAAGGAGCTCCATCAGACTGTGCATGCACACACATATATACACATACAAACACACCCAGGCCCAGCTCCCAGCTCTTTTTTTATCTGTCTCTCACACACAGATGCTTTACACACAAACAACAAAAGCTGCAGCGTTATATAAGCCTGGGTGCAGGTGGACCTTCCCTACACTTGACACACACATCCAAACGCGTGGGTCAGTTGCACAGTCACAGCTTGGAGATGAAACCAAAACGCTGTCATTTGAATGAAGTAGATTAACAGAGCTTGCAGTATGTGCATTGCCTACAGTCTAATTTAAACTCCCTCTGCCGAGGGTGCAAAATGATAACAGCACAGCCTGAAGCATACAAGACGATCTCTAGACAATTAGTAGCACATGGTAAAGTAGGAACAATGCAACATACAGCTTAAAGGAATACTGCAATCAACAATGCTAATGTTGATCAGAGAATCATTCATTTATTTTTTAAGTACAACAGTAACCAGCAATACAATTAAACACTGTGTCTTTTATGTATGAACGTTGGAAATAAATGGAATTTACTCTACATTGTTGAGAGTGAGGCTCTACTTGTTGAAATTAAACTCACTCAAGTTCACACACAATGTCAGTGCTAAATGATTTCGCATGTTATTTTGTCTGCTCAATATCAGATGCAAACAAAACCTCTGTGGATGCCTGAGCATAGAGTGACGGCTCCTCACCTCATCGGCCAGCTGGTCAGCACGCTGCTGCATGTCTGACAGCTCATTGCGCATATCGGAGTCATCTGCCATGGCTGTTGGATGGAGTGGGTGGAGCTGGTCTCCAACTGAGAAATCCTACTGGGAGTCAGGGAAGGGCTGGGAAAACGAGAAAAAATGAGAGAAAGAAATGATGTTATACAGTTCACATAAGAGTGCAGTAGATTCTCTGTTGCACTTCAGTCAACATTTCAGGAGGATCCTGAATAATAACAGATCTCTTCACTCGATGGCTACAATTCTTCTGAATGGCCATTGATTGGGAACAATTAGTGAATCATGTCCTCACAAATTGGATTAGACTTTAAAACTCTGTGTGTGAAGCCCATGCTCTTCCCTCTTTGAATACATTGCAACCTATTCACTCATCAATGTACAATGTACAATTGTCCAAGCTAATTAAATGCCATGGATAAGTGTTAAATATTCAGTCAAAGAAACCTGCTGTTTTGTAATGGGGTCCTAATATATATACATACAAGTTCTAGCTTGAAGCTAATGTTTTCAGAATTGAGCGTGGGCCGAGTACTTTTTATGAGTGAGATTGTAACAAACATCATTGTGATTGTCAAGCTCAGCTGATAAAAATTCAGCCCTGAGGACGTTAGTGTACCATCAGTACTGGCTTTCCACATGTCATGGACATTGCTAGGCAGCCAGTTAGTAGGACACCCCAGGGTAGTTGAGGCACAGCTTGCTGGCTACCTTTTTTTGGCCTCAAAGACAGCCCATTTCTTTAAAACCATATAGAGCAGTTCAGGACCGAAAATATTGTGCATCAGCAGTACATTCAGAACACTTTAGTCTGGAGGTGAAATCTGAAAAACAGCTGTGCAGTCTTACATAAACATCTCCCTTCTGATGATGCCTTTACAATTAAAAATCAAATGAGGTCCACAAAGGCATTAAAGAAGTTATAAAAGCAGAGCATGGCCCTCATTAATTGCACAAACCAAACTTGAGCACTTAGATTTAATGTGACGGATTGACCTTTCACTGTCCAATCAAGAATGCAGAATGGCATCTCCTTCATCAAACGTAAACGTTCAGTCATGGCCAACTTCTGCTTTAATGGGAGATCAAAAACCAGTTCTGTTCTATTGAAATCCCACCAACCAAAGCACAAGTAGCACCCTTTAACAAAGTACCACAGCAATTATTGCCACATATATGCATCATACATATAGCCTTATATAGTCACTGTTGGTAGAAAATCTGGTATTTTATGATTTGTTATTATTGTACTGGACATGGTTGGTAGCTGTAGTTCACACTAGGTTAAAAT
>JBBKCR010000148.1:10770699-10783929 GCA_037577295.1 Ladigesia roloffi | reverse complement strand
ACACACACACACACACACACACACACACACACACACACACACACACACACACACACACACACACACACACATTTATGTGTCAGCAAACCAACCTACCATCTTAGGAGTGAAGCTGATGTCCACCTTGTTGAGTGTTCCGCTGGTAATCTGAGTGCTGTGGAGAATCACGCTGTCTGTCTTCCCTGCTGTCTTCACTGCTGAGCTCGCCCCCTGCTGTGTTGACACTGAGTGAAGATGCTAGGAAGAAGAGTCAAGAAGCCATCAGGCCATGCTGACACAGTCACAAAATGCTGCGTGAATTTTAATGAGCGGCTTTACATGGCCTCCCCCAGCCCCAGTAACAGGAACCACTACTGCTTGAACCTGTCTGTGTGTGTGTTTGTGTGTCTGTGTCTGTTTATGGTAATCTGACTCTTTCATTCTCCTTCGCTTACACTTTGCTTTTGGCAAGGCCTACTTTTTCTTTTTTTAACTGTCAGAGTAAATACTTGGATGGCAATAGGTTTACGGCTTCACAGTGACATATCAGTTACAACTTGTGTATTAAGTGACAAACCCCCTTGTGTAAATCTGCAGTAGATGGGCACTGTGTTAGGCCTGTTACATCTCTTATTATTACTCCTGTTGTTACCATTATTATAGTTATCCCTATTCAGTTCATCAGTGTTAATTATCAGCTATACCACAATATTGAGACACACTGCAACATCATTTTAGACTGATTCCTCATCTCACTTTCAGTACATACATACAGTATACAGTACAAGTTTACACACAATGTCTTTTGACATTTTATTTACAAATATGATCAAAAAAATTACGTATTCATAAGCACAACAGTTTTATGTTTAAGAATTCAATTGATGGAGGACAATGCTGAGCCCACACATTCATTAACTGCAGTTGACTTTGTGATGTTTTATTAAGGAGTAATTATTTTAGCATTGTAGTTAAATTTCTGCTTATTCTGCTGAGCAAACCATATTTGATTCCCCAAAGTTAAAAGGGTCTTGCTTTTAGACTTCCAATTTCAAAATTAACCATAAATATTTAATGGAATTCAAGGCAGCAGACTTAAGGCAGATTGTTAAAATGCCCATCTTTACCTTTTCCTTAGTCTTTCCGACATCTACATACCACTATCAAATTGTGTTCCTCAGATTATGCATGCACCCTTATTCCTCCAAACATGACTAAATAATTTGTGTGAAAATTTCAAATGCATCTGAGTGGTGCCTTATTTGCAGAGGAGCTTTTTGCATGTTGTGCAGAAAGAGAGACTGTGGTGCTGTTCTTGCATATTATTCTCTGTGTAACATATTTTGCTACTTTTACATCATTCTGCTACTCTTTTTGAGGAACTGCTGGTTCCTCATCATTAATCTAAGAGTTCCAGTAATTTTCCTAAAATGTACTTGCATATTACAAAAGACACTTGTACTGATAAGGAAGTTTATTCTACTTTTACATATATGTGCATTTTAATGTAATGCCTGTATACTTTTATCACTATATATTCTTTTTTTTAAATACTGACGTTATTTGAATTTTATTGTGAGTATAATAAATAGTAAAAACAAAGTGGTTTGAATCCTTATTTCCCCTTACTTTATGTGCATTTTAACAAGTGAAATAGATCATTTGATTTTAGTATGTTAAAAGGAATAGCACGTTGAAAATAATAGACATATTTATGTTTTTCACATTGTCCCAAATAAGGTCAACCAAACAAAGCTCATGTAGTGTGTGTGGCTTCTACTGAAATAGATCCAAAGGAACAAAAATGCACTTCAGTTATTAATTGACATTACTTAATTATTTAAGTGAAAATTAATTACTGGCAAATTTTTCATGATCATAACAGGCCAACTAACTTTCAGGAACCTGTAATTATATCTTAAACACTATCTGAAAGCTTCTGTGTTTGCTATATTTGTTTTCCATGTATGGTTATGAAATAAAAAAGCACTTCTAAAAAGTGCTGTACCGTCATACATGCGGTATTATACCTTTTCTTTAGAGGAAGTGGAGGTAGCAGGTCGGGGTTTGGCCTGAGGTTTGGCAGTCTTGTCCCTCTTGTTGTTCTTTGACTTGGAGAGGCTATGAATCTTTGCCTGGATCAACTCCACTATCCTAGGGTCTGCATAAGCACGGGCAATGTCCAAACAGTTTTGCTCTGCAATTAAAAGATTAAAAGTCCTTGAGTCCAATGACAGCTAGCCCAAAGCTGATAAATCTCAATGATTTAATACACCACAATTCCAGGAGCTTGGAGCGGCTTTCCCCACAGTGATGAGGTGGCACGGACCTGATCTGAGCGAAATGTTGATATATGCTTTGAGCTTACAAAGAGATTGCTTAGGTAGGAAGATTAGGAGTTACAAATTTTCTTCCCACGTTTCTGCAGAAAAGGCATTAGAGTGCAGATTTGGTGACACAGTTATTGAAGATCAGTAATAAGGTCGTGACATTGAGAGGAAGCTAAGCTAAACCAAATGTAATGTTAAAATTGGGTGGCATTATGAACAATAAATTTAGAATGACTGAGGCTGTTTCAACTAAAGCATGTAGTGAAACTTCTCCATACCCATTTTATTCTCTGCAGTGACTGTGGCCCCAGCCTTGAGAAGGTAATCCACGCAGCAGGGCCTACAACTCTCAATGGCCCGCATTAAAGGTGTGGCCCCATTGAGAGTTTGTGCGTCCACGGCAGCCCCTGCTTCCACCAGTAGTTCGATGATGTCAAGCTGTCCAGCATGGCAGGCGTGGTGTAGTGGGGTCCAGCAGAACTGATCACGTGCATTCACATCAGCCCTGCCATATACTTACATTGTTCAATTATCCTTAACAAGTTATTACAATAATACAATAATAACAATGTAATATGATGTTTTGCCTTGTGTGGTCAAAGTACAATGTTGGCATCAATCAAGAGGTGAGATCTATTAGGCAACAAGTGAACAGTCAGTTCTATCAGCTTGAGACAAAATGAGCTGAGAAAAACTGTGATGGCTAGAGCATTTTTCCAAAACAGCAGGTCTTGTAGTGTGTTCCCTGTATGCAGGATGACTGGTGAACAAGAGACATGGTCATGGGCTTTCAAGACTAACTTGTGCACATGTGGGTCTTGAAGGGCAGCCTGTCTAGACTGATCCCATGAAAGACACACTGTTGCACAAACTGTTGCAAAAGCTAAGGAAGTTAAGAATTGTGTCAGAACAACATGGTCCATACAGCTTGCTGAATTTTGGGCAGCGTAGCCACAGACTGGTTTAAGTGAACAACCTCACCCAGTTTACCACAGAAAGTCCCTATAATGGACATGCTAGCATTAGAACTGAACCATGGAGAAAAAAGAAGGTGCCCTGGACAGCCGAGTGCCTCCCTTACCTGAGTAAAATAAGAAGGCAAGCCAGCAGAGGCAGTGTGATGCTCTGGGAAATGTTCTGCTGAGAACATTGATCTTAGCATTTATGCATATTTTAATTTGACACATACCACCCACCTAAACTTTGCTGCAGACCAAGTAAAATTATGTTTGTTCAAATATATTCTTGTCATAGCCAGCATTAACTGTATCAGCAGTTTGTGAATCATTCTACTCAACAGGGAAGACAATAGTTCTTCTGTGGGATCAGACCACACAGGCAAATATGCATCACATCATGAACCTTGGTCACTAATCACCCTGGTTCACCACTTCTTTTTGTTGGGAGGTATTTGGTATGTACAAAACAAAGCTTGCCATTTTTCAAAAGCCCTGACAAAGTCATAATTTGGCCCTTGTCAAAGTTGCTCATATCCTTACACTTTTTTCCTGCTTCAAGCACATCAACCTTAAGAGCTGACAGTTCACATATGTCCATCACAGGCACCCTTGTAACAAGATAACTGATGTTAATGACTTCACCTGTCTGTGGTTTAGAGCTGTGAAGTTTTAAAAAGAAATAAGAATCAAATCAGAACAACCAGGGGTCACACTTTGTTTAGCCCTACAATATTATATCTGGGCAAAATAATAATATTGTCATAGCTGTGTCCTCATGTGTCCCATGTCTCCCTCTAGCTTTCCCCCTGTTTTCCCTCTTGTTTTGGTTTCTCCCACTGCCCTGATTGTTTTATACCCAACCTGCATCTCTCACTTTGATGTTTGTATGTCTGTTCCTATCCTGCTCATATAAACACAGTAGACCAAAATAAGCCTGGCAACTCCTCGTTAACATGGAAGACACTGACCAGGTAAACCTCAGGGCTGGACCTGACATTCTTTGGGCTTTCCTTCTTTACACCCCAGTTGGCTTCAGAGAGGCCTCAAGGACTGTTTTTGACAGTGTTAGACTGCTGTGTTTAGTGCGTCACAGACTGCTGTGTTTAGTGCGTCATTCTTGTTTTTGCTTTTATTCGGCTGTTATACCTGAAATGGCACCTATTCTGGTGCTGTACTTGTTTTTTCTTGCTGTGTTTAAAAGCTGCACAACTCACCGCATCTTTTTTGTCTGCAATTCATGTCAAGAGCTTCATTACTAACGTATTTCTAAACTTTAAATTTTAAAAGGGTAAAATAAAAACAATAAGTGTATTTCACTTGTAATAATACATCAGATATTTATGCTTTGCTTCAAAATATTTGTTGTACGCAGTACACATGTATTTTAAATCTATAGCACAGTTCTGGTTTGGCATGCTCTTTAGTAAATCTGGAACTATATATTTCTAGTTTTTCTATATATTATCTATCAGTAAATATAATGTTTTGTAAAGTGTTTGAAATAAGATGGTTAATCTTACCCAACGTTAATTAGAAACTTGGCCACTTCGTAATTGCCACTTGCACAAGCAGTCATGAGTGGTGTCTTGTAGAAGAGGTCTTTCACATCCACCGGGACCTTTTGACTTAAGGCTAATTTGAGAGAGTCAATGTCTCCAGTTTTAACACAGTAGCTGATGTTTATGAAGATCTTCTCTGGTTCATCTATGTACCAGGCCGAGTCGTCCTCTATTGGGTGCCCTGGAGGATGATCCCGGTCAAAGCGGTTAGGGTCCGTAATAAGCTGGTAGCTCTCAATCATGAAATGTGGCGGTCCACCGTCATCACGGCGGTAGATGAGTTCTGGCGGAATGGTACAAATTGGCATAGGAATGTTTGGTTTGCCTTTCTTTTTGGCCTTCCCTGCCTTCGCTGCCTTTTTCTTCTTCCTGGTTTCATACGAGGCCATGACAAAAGTCCTGGGCAGGTATCTGAGGCCTTTAAAAAAATCATTAATATTAATCAGGCCTTCTCTTCGTTTGTCATGAACAAGCAGGATCCGCTGGACATGCTTGTTCTCAACTGGTGCTTTGAGCTTTTGGAGAACAGACACAAATGTTTCCCTGGAGACCACCTCTATTCCAACAATTCCATCTGAAGCAGATTCGAAGGCCTTCCGTAGTTCAGCCTCATACTCATGAGACCAGTCGTGAAGAGTTAGTGCCCATGGTTCATTAGTGCCGCCCAAGCCTTTTGAAAACTTCCCATGCAAGCGCTCAGCCTTCTTTAGCTCTTTCAGTGAGGCCTTGTGACCTAAGTCTTTAGCAATCTGACGAGGAATTAAACCCTCCAAGTTCTTCAGTTTGGGGTTGCATCCTAAAGTGATTAGGACAAGACAGGTTAGCTATATCAATTTAGAAATGTATATGTCATTACTGACCAGTTTAAATCAACACAAAGCCACTTAGTGAGTGAGAAATATTAGGATGTATAACAGGTATTTTGCAGGACACGTTGGTTAAATAAACCTGGCAACTGTGAATTTGTGTCCTTTACTATAACCCTGAGAGGACTCCTCTGACACACTTGATTCCGCACCAACCGGCCAATTATGAAACAATGAGAGGGAGTGAAGAAAATATCATACTGCATTGGCTGTATGGACAGTCAAGTGCAGACACATGCCACACTTCAAGCTGCACATCCATCCATCACTGAATTACATGACTGATTCTTTAGAATCATAGACAGGGCTGTAATATAAGCAAGCTACCTCTCTGAGCTAAAAACCTGCAACAGTCAGCGTTGCCCCTGCGGGCAGCGTAGTGCAGAGCCGTGTTTCCTTCTGCGGTCATTACTCCCATATCCGCCGCATATGCAGACAACACCTGGAGGATCTGCTGAGGGACAATGTACAGTCAAAAGTCATATTTCACCAGACAATGCTCATGCTGTGTATAATGAACAAAAGACAAAAGAGAATACATGTCCTGATTCAAATTACTACTAAAACGAGTCAAACTTAAATAAAAAAAACAATGTAATAAAAAATAAATAAATAAATAAAAAAAGATACGTTTGTTCTTTCTATGCTAATGTTGCTACAAAATAAAGTGGTTGTGTCATCACTTGAAAGTGGCCTCCTTCCGCTGCAAAGTGAACTGCGTGGAACTTCTTGGCATCCAATGCATCAACGTTTGCCCCTCTTTTGAGAATGGCTCTCACCAGCTCTATAGCCCCTGCTTTCACTGCCTCCATTAGAGCGGTGCGACCTGTCACCTAAAAAACACCCCAAGAGTTCTTCATACACCTGCTATCAAAGTGCATGCGGGTCATGCATTAAGTTTGTGCTCGCCCACAACATTCTGCTGCTGAAACAGATTTGACCGACACATGCTTTCAGCATTTGATGTAGAGTTGTGGAATGAGATTAAATGATACAGTAAAGTGACTTGCAGTCACAACAGAATCTCCTGAATTTGGATTGTTTGATCTCAGAAAAAGCTAAAACCCATCAGAGCTGGCTATTTACTGACAAAATTGAATATATTTAGTTTAAAAAAATTCAGAAGTACTTAAGACTAGTACGCTATATATAAATTACTTCAATTAACAAAATATTTATACTGTTGGTTTAGATTTTTCCAGTTTTAAATCCTTGATTTTGTAATCATTGAAAGGTATAACACTAGGTGTTCAATCAGTTATCAACAGCTCACTTCCAGTACATAAAAAGAAGAACCTAAGTTTCAGGTCCAGATTTGAAGAGACCAGTGCCAGAAACGGAATACTCATATTGTGTGGAAAATAATCAGATTTTTTTAAACGTATGTTTTTGTTTCTTTTTTCTTGCAATTTTACAAGAGTCCTACAAACTGAAGCAGAGGCAGAAATAGACATTTCTAAACATGTTTTAAAGCTCAGTTAACATGTGCAAATCCTATAATCTTGCTGCTGTTTGCACTGAAGCATTAAATTATTATTAAATAATAAAGAGTTCAACATTATATAATCACTGGGGACTTTTTTCTTTTTCTGTGGTAATATGGATAACTGTCACATGGCACAGGCTTACCTCTACCTCGTATTGGCGATATATTGCAATATATTTCTTAACCACATTTATTGCTGAATGTAGACCCCTTGTACCTGTTTACCTATCTAACAGTTATAGTAGTGTAAATGCATTATATATATTTTAAGGTGCACTGGACATTCAAAACCTCACCTACTAGTTTGATTTCACGTACTTTGGTCAAGTAAATTACATTTAGTGATTGACCGATATTAATTTTTATTACCGATACCAATTACTTGCATGTTTATGGGTCCGATAACCAATATTCAGAACCGATATTTATTTACTATTATGCTTTTGTTTTTGACACAATTATTACACTGAACTAAAAAAACACTGTTTTATTTATAATAATCACCTTTTATTATTTATTAGTATCACCTTTATTTATAATAAACCTCCTTGCATACAAATCAAAACTAGGGGTCTGAAAGGACAAAAAATTCTAAAATAAACCTATCTACAAGCTGCATAAACTACATATCAGTCATTTATGTAACACATCTAATGCGTGCATTAATAGCTGTTATGTTTAATAAAGTTTACTAAATATAGGAAAGCAAGAAATTATACTATACTTTTGCATGCAGTTTCCCCTCAGACGTCTGCTGCAATGGCAATCATGTGTGTAATTCTCAAAACGGTGTTTATCGGTAAATTATATTTACAGATATTACAAAACCGATAACTGATTATGGTAAAATGCTTAAATATCGGGAAAAATATTGTTAAATCGATATATCGGTCGATCTCTATTTACATTTTTGTCATCCTGATTTTTGTTTGAACCAAAACAAGGTATTTAACTGTAATTTGGTTTGATTCTATGAAAGAAAGAGAGAGAGGATTTGAGAGGACATCAGAGGAATGACTCCTGCAATATATGAAGGTGTGCAATGCATAAAAATCATTTGCATTGACAGATGTGGAGCTTTCTTTTCTTTTACCCTCTGACTAGAGAATACACCGTCAGATGCACACCCATCCACAAACTAACCAGTGTCAAGAACAGGGAGACCCAGCCCACAGAGGTGATGAATAGAGTGCACAGTTATGTAATGCAATGTGAAAATTTATTTGATCAAATACACACAGTGTAACCAAAACATGAATCCTGGCCTTGGTCCCGAGGGGACAATGACCCGAGTGTGAAAATGACCTAAATTTGCTTATTTTATACACTGTCAAGAAAAAGTGTCAGGAAAAAGTCATAGATATGTCCTACATGAATTATCCATACATAAGAGTGAGAAATTGACAGACTAAATGTAAACATAACCCCAATGTTTTACTCTTTCAGGTTTAAGAATTTTTTTTGGTAAAAAGCTACAAAGTCAGAAAATTTGGCTGGAATATCTTTGCCCTGAAAATGTAAAAAAACAAAAGAATATACATACATATATATTCTGCTTACTCATACTTGGTGAGTATGGGATGCTCTACCTTATTGGTGGCGTTAGGGTCGGCCCCTCTCTCCAGCAGGCTGATGCACATGCCCTCACACTCCAGAGCGTTCTCGCAGGCCTGCATGAGTAGTGGCACGCCTGCGTGGGACACGTTGTTTACGTCGGCCATGTTGTTCAGCGCCACCTGCAGGCAGCGCATGTGTCTCTTGGTGGGACAGACGCAGTAGAAGAGCACGCCTGGGAGAGCAGCCAAAGTCAGATCGGATTACAGACAAACTTTGGCTGGGCCCTGCCCTGATCTTTAATTAGACAGAGTCCAACATCCTGCACTAAGGGAGAATGCTGCATGCTGTTATATCTGATCCTTGCAGATGGCATGGCAACCGTTAAATTATGCGACAGATGAATTAATAGAAGCTTTGGAGTGCTCCTCGCCCTAAAGAATTACTGTCTCATGAAGAGTACTTGAAACCCCATCAATAACTTAGAAGTCGGAAAAGAGGGTGTATTTCAATATGTCAAATGTCAAGGGTTTCATCTCAGGTAGACCATCTACTTCAACACTTATGATGGTGCTTGACATCAAGCAGTGGAGCCTGAAGATGACTTGAGTATAACCCTGTGGAGGTACTCCACGTAAAGCATTAACGACACATCTGTTTACCGTAAATGAAGAATTGCAGTCAAGACTTGTGTTGTATAGTTAACGATACTCATCTAACATTTCTGAGGAAAGAACATATGAGGCCATATGTGTGTTTCTCTATGTAACACACTTCTCTTGACATAAGGACTGTACTGCTATATGTTGTAAAAAGCTATGGATGAGTAATCTCTCAATGGTTTTCAAAATCAACGGAATGCTCAATAGATTTCAAAAAGGCCTAAAATAAGTTTGACTGAATAATAATAAAAATTCCTTTCATGTTCTTAAGAAAAAGACTATGACGCCTTTCAAACGCAAATGAATCTGTCCACCAAGCTGAGTAAGAGAATTTAAATGATATAGAATCATCCTGGAATCTACTGACTTACCATTGCCAATTTATTGAAAATGCAGGTCAATAGATATTAGTTCAGATAGCCACACTGAATCCATTTTTATAAACAATTTTTTTAAATTAAATAAAAGAAACCAAAATGTGAGCTAAGAGTACATAGATATGACCTACAAGTTCAAATCCATGTTTGATTTGATAAGAAAATCTACCCATATACAGCCATGGAAAAAAAGAGGAGGCTGCATGTTTTGGCAATTTGTGGGAGTGTGTCTGTGTAAAATGCGTGCTACTATATTTTAGACACTACTGACCACTCTTGACTCAAAATGTCTGGAGAAAACTTAAATAAAATACATATAAATAATTAATTCCATCAATATACTGAATAAGGAGTGAATGTGCTGGAATACAGCACTTAGAAAAGCTGCCCTACAAACACTAGTGCACTCACAACAGGCATTTATTTTACACAGCTCACATTGCAATAGATCACAGAAGAATAACAATGTGTCTATTTTACACAAACACTGTAAATTGTACAAACAGTGGAAAAAAAAGGAAAAGTGGTAACTTATTGGGTGTTTCCAGCACTACTTGTAATTCCGAAAGGAGGTTTACACCATGAAATGACAGTAAAGCTGTCAAAGGCGTTTTGCCTGCTATATACTATTCCATGGCTGCATATTGTATTTCACAATAACAATATTAAATGTAAACTAAAAATATGTAATTCATGTAAAATAATATATACATTATTTCCAGGCATTCCTGACCATTGGTATGAAGAAAGTCTACATAGCAGTTACTCGTAAGAAAAAATCTTAATATGAATGTAAATGATTTTTGTTCCAGATTTTGTCATCCATGTAGAGTGACTTTAAAGTTTCATCCTATTAGCAATGTAGGTAAATATAACAAGCAGTTGTCATTAGTGAAGTATGATCAAAACAGGGAGGAAACATTTATTTAAATCATTTCTGAAATTACTTTCAGAGGTAATCTACTTAAGGAGACAAAAAGACAAAGACACTTTACCTTTCCCTTCTATGTCTGTCAACTTCATATCTGCACGCTTCTTGGCCAGGAGAGCGACTATGCTGTCGAGTCCGAGCTCTGCAGCTAACATCACTGGTGTATGTCCTTGCTTGTCCTGGACATCGGGCCGGGCACCTCGAGCTATGAGAAACTCTACCATATCTGTGTTGTTGGCCACTGAGGCCAAATGTATAACTCCCTTTCCCTCATGTGGTTCTGTGAGATTCATGAGGTCTTCAACACCCATAGTGACCAGTTTCTCTATCTGGTCCTTGTCACCCGCATTTACGCACTGAAGCAGTCTGTAGATCTGCAAAATTTCCAGCCGGCCCTCAGCCACCCTGTATGCCATCAGGAGCCTGGTCACAATATATGATGTAGGATAGGGAATGTTGGGAATTAATTAAATAATTTAATCGGCTTTCTGATTTAGAAAGAAGCATAAGATGAAAAAAAACTTTTTAAATGTTTCCCCTATTAGCTCATCATATCTGAATCCACTCTTTTCTTATTTAGATCCCCAGTGTTTACACTTACAGTCCTGGACGCAAATGAACAGTGTAGGAGGCCCTTCAATAGTGGGGATTTGGTTGTGTTTTGTTGTACAAAACTTAAGCAAGGCCACAGGTTGACTGTTAGTCTGATTTCACAAGTCCAAAATTTGTCGAAAAGCTTACAAACATTGATCAGTAATACCTAGGCTATAGGCTAAGGGACTGACAAACTCATACACTATGCAAGAAAATTACCCCAACAGGGACTTTAATGACACTGCATATACACCTATACTTTAATATGGGCTTGGTCCACCCTCTGCAGCTATAAAGCTTTCACTCCTCTTCCTCAAGATTTGGAGTGTTTCATTAGGAATTTGTGCCCATTCATTCTGTAGAGCATTTAAAAGGTCAGGCGCTGATGTTAGGCCAGCTGGTCTGGCTCGACGTATCTTTTACATTTCATCCCTAAGGTGTTGTATGGGGTTGAGGTCGGGGTTCTGTGCTGATGCATTAAGACTGCTCTTCAGTGGAATCAGGGGATCTAGACCAAACCCTGAAAAACAGGTGTGTCCCAATACTTTTGTCCAAACAGTGTAGGATATGGCTGTAGATTCACAATGAATTTTCAAATCAAAATTAAAACTTCTCCAGCTGGATAACAAGACTTACCTTATTCTTGTAGTAAATCCAGTCGATTAAGGATAGAGCTTGTGAACACAGGACCATCGAGTTTCTGCTCCTACACTGTTTGTGAAAGTTCAAGCGCTAGTATTTTCGCTCGAGTTTTTTTTGCGCGAGCATGTCTCCTTGGCAACAGAAAGCCACGCACGCACCGTCGGAAAACGCGCCAATGATTTCTGGCCTGTATGTTCGTAAGCTTCTTTCTTATTTAATCGGCCATCTGAGGTAGAATTACGGCTCTTTTGCGAGATCATTTGACCGGTCTCAGGTTGCACGGCAATGTTCTGAAGCGGGCTAGTGACTTTTGTATGAGTGAGTGGCAGAAAACGCCATCTAGATCCTCTCAGAGCAGCAGGCTATAGGCTACCATGTCGTTTCACAATGAAATTCGGGAGATGCATAATTTAAAGAACAACCAGTGCTGGGCTCAAACCTCTTGTTGATTCTGTTTGTGTACACTGGACTAAATCTTTCTACTGCAGACCTTAGCGTTCGACGCAAGAGGTCACTAGCATCGCGCACATCATTTCAAACTAGTCTTCACTATATGGACAAAAGTATGGGGACACACTTTTTAATTAAATTCAGGTGGCTCTAGCGATTGGTAATATTAATAGTTCAGCATACCAAGACAACACATTCTAAGCCAAGTAATGTGACCCCTTATAGTCACACGTGAACCAACCATAGCACAGCACATAGTGTGAACATTTGTTTCTCTGCAGAAGCTCCTTTTCTATTCAACAACCCCACCCATAACGACATGGTTGGATGAGTTTGGTGTGGCAGAACTTGGGTGGCCCACACAGAACCCTAACCTCAACCCCATCCAACATTTTGGGAATGAATTTGAAAGTAGATTTTGAACCAGGCCTGCATGTCCAACATCAGTGTCTGACCTCATAAGTGCTCTACAAAATGTAAAGGCGTGTATTTTCACAGAAACTCCAAAATTTCTGGAAAGTATTCCAAGACTGGAAGCCGTTATAGCTGCAAAGGGGGACCAACTCCACATTAAAATCAGTGTATTTGAATGTTATGTCATTAAAGTCCCTTTTGGGAAAATGGTCAGTTGTCCCAATGCCTTATAGTATATTCTAGGGCTGCCTCCGACTAAATATATTCCTAGTCGACTAACACTCCCGCATTTTATCGATTAGTCGAATAATCGTTCAGTTATTATATTAATATAAAAACTTGCGTCTATGCAAGGAAAGGTACAGTCCACTGGGCTCGGCTCGGCGCTACCCTACCACTACAACTGGTTGCGCAGCAACCGAGACGC
>JBBKCR010000148.1:10756899-10770599 GCA_037577295.1 Ladigesia roloffi | reverse complement strand
AGAACGAGACTAAATGTGGTTTACAATATAAAAACTGTGCTAAAGTGTCTCTTCATTTTCGTTGACTAAAACGAGACTAGCGTTATGTATCTAGCGTGGACAAAAGTTTTGGGACAATTTTCCTCCTTGAAAGTTGGCTGCGCCTTATATTCCGGACCGTCTTATAGGTCGAAAAAATACAGTAATTACAGTCGCCAGAAAATAGAGGGATTTTGTTTATTATTCTTGGTTTGTGTTTACTTGCCACAAAACGAAACAGTTGGCTCCAGACGAGGCTTTATTCGAAATTTATTCGACCAAGCCTTCTTCATATCGACTAAAGTTTAGTCGACTATTTGGGGGCAGCCCTAGTATATTCTTAATGATAAAGGCTTTACAAGCACTGGCTGTCCAATAACAAGTAGGCAACAACATATATCTCTCAAAACATATTGTCGTCATGATAACAATTCCCAGAAAGTATTACATTATAAATAATGTCAGAAAGTATTATATTTTTGTAGCTAACAGCATGACCATTATTTGATGCATTGTATCATTGTATTGGAACCAAGGAAAATTTGGGTACAAAGCAAAATAACAGCAATATTACTTATACAAGAAAACCCAAACTGGTGATGCACTGGGTTTCTGCTTCAGCCCCAGTAAAAGAGCCACCGAAAGCTCTGCAAAATTAACTCTTAATGAAACATAAGTCAGCTAGCTTTGTGTAGGCCAATTCCTTTTGATCTTCTCTCTTTTGGGTCAGTGGAGCTTGAGGGGTCAGTGTTTGCTCTCACAACATCCTTAGTGAAAAGTTATTCGAAATCGTGTTGGATTAAGTTTTCCATTCGTCTCAGACCACCAAGAATTTTCATGTCACATACTAGAGTTCCTGGCCGAAACATAAAACTACAAAGTGTTATATTTTACTTGATAGCAGAACTGTGTGCTGTGTGAAAGTTCAATTGTCATGGGAACAGTAATAACAGTTATGCAACCAGTAACAACACATTTACAGTTCTGTGGTTGGTGGAATGGGGTTTGAGAAGGCATCCTTTCTCATAGCCTCTGGTCTTAAATTATTCTTCTATAAGCGTGCCAAGGCCTGTTTGTCCTTGCTGAATTTTAGCCACACATGGTGGTGGTTTTAAAGTGACAGAAAAATGAGGAAAATGTAAGAAAAATTGTCAATTGAGTCTCCATCTCAGACACACACACACACACGCACATGTTATTTGTCTATTCCCGCTCTCATTCTTGTTGAATTCTTACCCGCACCTCAAAAAAAATTTTCTTTAAGGTAGCAGTTGTTATATTCTTAAAGTTAACTCTCCCATAGGTAAATGTCAAGGCAAATGAAAAATACTTGCTGTGGTGAATGTAATAATAGTAACATAAAACAGACATCACACACAAGCAAATGTGTAAAACAGATGTTCATACTATTTCCCAAAGCAGTGATAAATGCTAAAAACAACTATAAACAACTTTAGTCAGAACTTTTAAAATATTCTCATTGTTCTGACACAAACTGTGTTCCTGTGCCCAAAATACATCTGGTACTCATATATTCAATAAACCTGAATGTACCAGTCAAAAGTTTAGACCTCACTGAACAATATGGTTTTCATCATCTTAAAGCCATTTGAAAAACAGAAACTGATCTTTTAATAATCCATAATGTTAGGGCATATTTTTTATGGGGCACATCATCATTTTTATTTAATGGTATGCTCTTTTCACTTTTTATATGAAATTAGTAAAATAATCTACAAAGAGAAACTGTGCCCAAGCTTTTGACTGGTAGTGTTTAAAGCATATTGTTTCTCGGACTTCTGAGGACTTTAATTCTGCAAATGTACAACCACAGTTCTCTTGATGACGCGGTGTAAGTTCGTTCTTATAAATCAGCGTCCTCATAAAGCAGCATTCCACTGAAGATGGTAAGAGGTTCAATAGAGTTGGCCAGTTTGCCCGTCACAAGGTCAATGCAGACGGTGTCTCCCTCCAGCAGTGGGAGTATGATGTTGAAGATGACCAGAGAGCCTGGCGTCTGTCTGGCCTCAGCCCTGGGCTTCTCCAGACCCTCCGGCTGGTAGCCAGCAGAGTCTCCACGGGCAATCCCATAGTTAGACTTAGACAGCACTGCCTCAATCTTCACATTCTTGTGACCAGTCAGGACAGCACTGAAGAAATAACGTCCGCTCACTGGTGCCGTGAACACACCTTTTAAAGCACCAAAACAAAAGATTTTATTTGAACCTGATATGTGCATATGTCATCAACATCATCTAATTAGTAGGGGTATCGAATGAATACAAATTAATTAACTCATTCACAATATTAACACTGATTAATCACACCACGTGACTTTGAGCACACAGCCCCATCCTGGCCACAGGTGCTGTGTAAAATGAAGAGGACTATGTGCTGCTGAGTGGAAAGTTTGTTTAAAAATGGACAGATGGAAAGGTTAATAGGAGTATCGTTCACTGAAGTTCATGCAATTAATTTTTGTGTCATCGGAGTATATCTAAAATATTACCTCAATATAAAGCGTTCAGGAGCAAACCCAACCAGCACAGTCCAATCCCAGGCTTGAAATGCATTGTATGCTTGGGCATCAGAACCATTACATTATATTTTATAAACCATCCCCAAAACCACCAGTGATTTTATGTGTGAAACAAAGGCTGCATGCAATGTGTGCGATTAATTCAGATTGATTAATCAGAGGGCTTGTAATTATTTTGATTCATTTTTTAAATCCCTTGACACCCCTACTAGTTAGTCATTCAACATATAAAATCAATTCTTCTTACTACTACAATACTGAATGCAATTCTTTGGTGTGTATTATAATTTTAATTGAAAATTTCAGACATTACACCTCTGTCTGACAGAGATTACAACCTATCGCAGGGGTTGACATACCTGTTCCTGCATTGTAGAATTTCCCTTCATTAACGAAAACCTTGTCGAAGATAATGGTGCCTGGATTGATCTGTGGGCGTGTTAGGGCTGCGGAAAAGGACAACCTGGGTACATTTGCATCCTCTCCTGGAGGACCTGTTCGATGACAATGCAAGCTCATTATAAAGATGACTGTGGTAAGAAAAAAATATTTTGTTTGCTTTTGAGATTAATGAGGAGCAAATACTTACCCACTTCACCTCTGAGGCCTGTGGAACAAAAAACAACACATATAAGAAACATATCATCATCATCAACTCGGCAGGTGTAAAATGTTGTTAATTAAAAAAAAAAAAAAATTCTTATGCAGGAGGTTTGTTTACCTGGTGGTCCCACACGACCCTGCTCTCCTCGCTTTCCTTGTGGACCTTCTCTGCCAGTGGGGCCCCTTGGACCCGGTAAGCCTATGGGGCCTCTCTCACCTTGAGATCCAGGGGGCCCTGGGAATTAAAAAAAAATACAATCAAATAAAATTGTAAAAAAGCATTTCGCTTGTTTTATCCCATCTGTGATTTTATTGCCCATACAAAATGACTGTGACTTTGACATGATGAGAGAATGTTGCTGCCAGTTTCTGATGTACATTCATGCATCTGGCACACACCCTTACTCAGAGCAACTTCCATTTTAATCATCTTACAGACATAGGTGAACACAGATTTAGGAGTCTTGCCCAGTGATTCTTATTCTAAGCTTGTCCGGACAGGCTGTGGCATAGAGAGCAGCAGCAGTTTTAAACCAGTATTAGTAGGGGATATGTATCAGTGTTTTTTGTAGTTGTATTTGTCTATAGGCTAAAAGGAAAGTAAAAGAAAGAATTTAAAGTGTCCCCTTAAAGTCATGTGTGAACACACCACACCACACAGTGTGAACAATGTAAAATTCTTTATCTGCATTTAACCCATTCACCAAATAAAGTTGAGCTGCCACTAACGGAGGCACCTGGGATCAGTGTGTGGGGACAATACCTTCCTTGCTGTTGGCATTCAAACCCACAACCTTCTGATTGCAAGGGCAGCTCTCTAACCACTAGGCCACTAGCTGCGAAAAGTTGACCAAAAGATAAGATACAAAATATAAAACTTGCTCTATTGATGCGAATAGCATCAAAAATAGTGCAGCTGGTAACCTGGTGGTTAGGGAGTTGCCACTGCTATGAGAAGGTCGTGCATTTGAATCTTTCTGAAACAAAGTTATATTGCATGTGTTTTGTCCCACATACTCTCCTGCACCTGTTTTTTAATCTATTTATTATGATTGTTTGTCTCTTAAATTGAGCGTAAATATCTGGTGGATTTTTTTGTATTATTTTTATTTTTCATAGAATATATGATTGGCATTATACAACAAATTATGCAACAAACACATTATATGCCAAACACTGTACAGTGTTACTTTAGCCAATTCCAGTACAGTACTGAATTCTCGGCCAAATGATTAAAAAAAAATGTAAACTTCAGGATTTAAGCTGGATAAACATACCACTAATCTTCAGAGCACTCACCAATAAAGTCTTGCACAGAGAAGGTCTGGAACTCTTTGAAGATATGCAGTAGTGAGAGGTTAAGCTTATCCATCATCTCATGGATGTTCTCCAGTTGAATATTTTGAATGCTGTTTATGGTTTCTCCCTGAGTAATGATGGTAGCATTGAGTCCATTGACACAAGTCCAGAGCCGGGACACATGTCTGCTCAGTCCGTCCTTGATGTACTGCAGGCTCTCTGAAAGTGAGTCCAACCTGCCACAGACCTCCTCCATTTTCAAAAGCCTCTTTTCCAGCCCTTCACCAGCACGTTTGCACTCACCCATCTCAACTAACATATTGCTATTGTAATTCTGGATCTCACGGCCAACATCACTGAAGCGGCCATGGCTGTCTTCTATGTGCTTGTGCAGATCCTTTTGTATCTTGATGATTTCAGTGGAGATCCTGTCCTTAGAAGTGCCCAGGTCAACTATTGTAGTGCCATGTCTCTGAACAGTACGACCTAGCCCCTTCAGCGTATCGTTTATGGAGCTGAAGGTCAGTTTGACCCCAGACAGTTCACCTTGAATGGACCTGAGGTCCTTTCCTAATCTGTTAGTAATAGAATGCTGTCCACTGATGTGCTTCTGGTGCTCATCCATGCTATTCTTGCACTGACCCTGGCTCTTCTCAACTTCTTCCTTGAGTCTGCCGACTTCCTCCTGCAGGTCTGAGCATACCCGTGAGCATGCATTTTCATCCGAATCCACTATCCTCCTCAAGCTGGTAATTTCACCTTGCCACCTCTCAAAAGCTCCACCGGTTGAGTTTTTCAGCTTATGGAGTTCATTCTCTAAGGAACTGAAAAGAGAACTGCAGATGTCACAATCATCCCCTAAGGTCTCCACTTGAGTGACGATCCTGTTGAAATTCTCACCGTTCTCACCCATCAGAGTCTTGACTTTCTGAACGTCATGGCTGAGGTCTGAAATACGGTCCATCAGGGAATCTCCTGACACAGAGATATCCTTCAGCTTGGTGTCAAACCTCTTGATGGTTTCCTCATTGGCAATTACTTTCCACTCCAGCGTTTTCACAGTGTCCTCCGTTTTGGTCCTTTTTCCCTGTGTGGCACACGTCTCCGTGCACAGAGCAACCGCTGATTTCAGCTTGGCGTTAAGGACAGACGTCTTGTTCTCCAGCTCAGTTATGCGATCTTTGTGCTCATCAACAGAATCCTTCAACTGCCTGACATCCACCTCGATGTCAGACATTCTAAAACTCTGATCATCTTTTTGGTGAATGACAGTGTTGCGTATTCGGTTGATTTCTCTTTGCAGTAGCTCCTTCATGCTGCTCTCAGTAAGTGAGCATTTCTGCTCAGCTTTCCTCATGGTTCCATTTAGCCGCCGCTCAAGTTCTTTTAAGCGCGTGTTCAGTCTTTCCTCTGATACTTTTCCATGGCTTCCAGGTCCACCAGCCCCCTTCAGTTCCTTCTCAAGCTGACTTTGCGACTCTAAAATAGAACTGACCTTTCTTTCCATGGCACTGACTCTATTCTCAAGGTCCGCCATTGAGTTACAGCAGCTCTGTAAACGGGACAACTCCCTTTGCAGGACCTCCACTGTGTTCTTGTGCTGCTGCTCCATGTACTTCCCCATTGCCTGGATCTGATCCCGGTTCTCCTGTTGCTGTCGCTGTATGTCCTCTACTCCAGTTTGGCAGGAGGAACAGGACAATGTGACACGATATTCCAGCTCCCGTAGAATCTCTTCCTTCAGTGTGTTGTAGCGAGCACCCCTATCTAGTTCGTTGCCTGCACCACTGCCACTAACTAGATGGTTGTTGATGCTGGTGAGGGTTCGGTCATGTACTTGTGTCATGTTGTCCAGGAGATCTAATTTGCTCTGGATACTGCTGATGGTTTCCCTCATCTCCGGCTGGGCTGCATCAGCAGGATTGTGTCCACCACTGCCACCTCCGTGACGAGACCCCTCATATATTTTTTGATTCATTCCATGTAATGTGGACTGCATCTCATGGAGTTCCTTAGTCAGACTGTGAATCTTCTCCTCCAGTTGTCTGATCTTCTCACTGTCCCCTTTTCCTGAGGAGGAAAGAAATATTCATAACGTTGTTTCTGGTAGGTGTACAATTAGGTTAATAATGTAGCATGTGAGATCACACTTTCCATAATTGTACCTTCTCCACCCTTCTTTTCAGTCCCAGTACTGGATCCAGTATGTGAGGTAGAAGATCCGGAAGTGATGACCTGTGAGTCTAAGCTAGTACTAGGGCCAACACCACAGTCTTCACCCGAGTAGCCCTGACAACACCTCCATTCCATCTCTGTCACCATTTTATAGGCTGTCTTGTACCTGGGTCTTCGGTATGTCCGATACCTGTTAGGAAATTTACAATGGGTGCAAAGTGTTTGACAAGTTTGTGTTGAAATCATGTTTTCCAACACACTACAGCTAGACTCACTGCTCATTACTCTACTGCCCAATGTGGCCATTTCCACAGACTCATGAGGACATTTGATATTGCTCACCAGGTACCACCCACACACCCAAGAGAAACAATGTGAGATTGTTGAAGTAATTTAATAATTATATTCAATGTAAGCCTAAAAAATACATTAAAACAACCGCATAAATAAGTAAGGTCATGTGATTTATTATGAGTTAGCAGACAGAAAAATATTGCTCCTTTTTTTCAGTTATTCCTGATAACCCATTTCTCAAAAAGCCTCGTCTCAGCTGGATAACCAACAGCTGTACGGACTGCGCTGCAAAATGAAACTTACTTGTTTTTACACAAAACATAACATGGCTTCCTCATTTCACATCTGTTTTTTTCTGAAACACTCTGTATCCTGTTCAGTGATCTGAAAGATTCGATTTATTATAAATATCTATATTGATCTGGCTCAAGTTGTTGTTTCTACTATCATTAGAACATCTTTCCACATCACTACAGCTTGTGATGTGGTTTCTGCAACTCTTCAAATGCTTTTAAGGTACTTCTCTTTGTAGACATTAGTCTAGGATAAGATTAAGACATTATTATGAAATATTTCTCCTTTGAAATCCATAGTTCATAGTTCAACGTATCAACAGTTTGTAGATAATTCACAACAAGAAAAAGAAGAGAGGCTCATATTTTGGCTTGTTGATCTAGGAACCAAATGAAAAAAATCTTGGATCTTTGTGGTCAGATCGTGAACTCACAGTTTAGGTCAGTGTATTATTATTCTCACTGAAACAGAGAGCAGGGTTATTTTTGGTTGGTGGGGCAATTATTTCAGGAGTCAGGAGGTGCCTGCTCTCTTTCCACAGTCATGGTAGACTAACCAAGTGTGCTGATCAAACTTCCCAGCAAGGCAGGGTCATGATGGTTACTGGGAGCAAAGGACAAGCCATATAAGACATTTTTTTTGCATAAAGATGAATACTCACGCAACCACCCTGGAACACTGGCCCCAAGCACAGCGCTGGTAATCTGGCTTCACGTATGTCTCCACTCCATCTTCCATAATACAGCTTATCGTTTTTGTCACTACATAGGCACACCAGTTCCTGTACACACAAAGACACAGTGGAAACGTTGAAAGGTGTGGTCTATAACTTATTCTTTT
Source organism: Ladigesia roloffi (assembly GCA_037577295.1). Taxonomy (NCBI): domain Eukaryota; kingdom Metazoa; phylum Chordata; class Actinopteri; order Characiformes; family Alestidae; genus Ladigesia; species Ladigesia roloffi. The sequence goes on along the minus strand of JBBKCR010000148.1, from coordinate 10,762,537 downwards.
AATTGTACAGAGAATCCTTATAATTGGCGGAATTCTCTTCTTAGCCCCAATCTGACTCTCTTCTGACACATTTTTCGCAGTTATCACTAACTTTGTTTATGTCTTTGATATCCACCCATCCTGTTCCAAGGATATCCCCATCCTGCTGTGAGCACTCTGCTCAGACTTTTGAACCACAGCTTATCTTACATCAAACATTGTGATGGTTGAATGATCAAACAAGGAATGATCAAGCATCAAGTGTTGAATGCGGGCCACCTGATACAATTTCAGACTCCCACTTTCTTATTGTTTCACTACTTTTGGTGTGGCCCCTCATGCAAATGCATCATGACAACAGCTCAGCTTGATGTCAGTTGGGTCCTAAATAATAAATCATAGCAGTGTGCACAGTACAGTTTCCCATCGAAAAAAAAATGGAATGTTGGAGGTTATATGCCGTGAAGCACACTAGATGGGAAATCGGCATTTCATTGGTGGGAATAAAAGCCAAATTCCAAAGCTTGTGGTCCATCACAATATCTCAGCAAGCCTGGTTAATCACCCGTTATCATGAAAGCTGTCGGAACAGGAATGCTCCGGCGCATCATCCGCAAGAACTCGCTCACACAACCTAACAGAACGCAGACTCAGAGCAGTGTAAACAGGCTCAAGCTTTCACCACATATCACTGTGTTTTTCAAACCCTGTCCCCATTTGGACTCTCAGATTGAGGGAGCATCTAGGTTTTAGTGTTCTTCTGTCTATTATGTGCATGTGAGAGAGAGCAGTGCTTAAACATGGTGCTCACTTGTACTCAGTATACACTTGGGCATGCTGCATATACACATACAGTGAATGTAAAATGTAAGCATGCCTTTATGGTGAGAAGCCAACTGCAGTAATCCGGTTAAGTCCTAAATAGCTCCAAATTAGAACAGGAGAGCTGAAAGTCAATCAAGCCACTGATGCCTACAGGATGTGCAAAATGATAGAAAATCCTGGGTGTGGAGTTGAAAGAGCCAACTGTCACAAACATATAACTATGGCATTACAAATGAGAAGACATGACGCCAGAACAGTAAGCTATTGTTCCACTATTCTTTTCTAAGAAGGTTTCGCAGGGTTGTAGGTTATCTTGCCTTTGTTCAGATCCAGTAATGTCTACAACTCTCAGAAAACAGGAAACATTATTCCAGTCCTCTCTGCCCTATGACACATTCATCATAAAGAAACCAAAAGTGTTCCTACTGTACAATGGTCCCTTTTTCCCCCTCACTCCCACACAAGAAAAAAAAAATCCCACTCATGGTTGAAAAAGTGTTTTATACTGTGGTTGTGCCAGGTAAACGTCTGACTAGTGCTATACAAATCACTATTTTTAGCCTAACTTTTGGACATGTATTACCAACTAATTACGTTTTACAACATTTTGTGACAGGCAGCCGCTGCCAGTATGATTTTATACACAAATGACATGTATTGCTTATTCGTAGAAACAGCAGGCTTCATACATTTGCCATTATGCCCTGGCAAGTCATGCTGTAAGTGACTGAACATAAATAGTTTCCTTCCATCTGGTAAAATATGGCCTAATTTGGTAAGGAATGTTGAATCAAAGTGAAATACTTATGAAAATAACTGAATTGCACTCACACACTCCAGATCAAAACACAGGAAACGCAAACATGGGCTGATTCATCCACTTCTGTAGTTCTTTTAACCACAAAGAGCATATGTTCTAAAAAGCATCAAGAGTTTCTGTCTTAAGAGGAACTTAGGCTTGGAGGTCAACAAAGGCTTACAGGTCAGACTCACAATCCTCCTTTGAAGATCTCTTGTCTGGCTTTGTTTCTTCAAGCCCACTGGGACCGAAAGACTGACAGCTTCTTTGAAATTGAAAATCAGGCCAGTGACCTGCCATTTAGGCCCATTGATGCAAAGAAGTCTGAGCTGCTGAAATCGCTATTTAAATGAAGGACCGCTGCTTCACATAACAGCTGAGTGTAGGGTCTAGTAGCTCTGCGGAAGGCTTGCTGGTTTCTTACTATATAGTAATCCAGGTTGGTAAATGGAGAGATATCCAGGTCCCAATTTGAACATGATATATTAGTTGGGGTGGACAATGTGTCAATATTATTGTTGCAACAAATCACATTATATCAAGACACTCTTTACTGAGTAGTACTAAAAATGACCAACCCAAAGTTTTATTACAAGACATTAGAATTAGTTCTGTGAACTGGATTTATGCCATTTGTAAATTGTTGACAGTTTTTTTCATAGTATTTTTAAAATGTAGATTTGTATGGCTGCCTGTTGCTTCACAAACCTTTTTTGCCATATAACGCACACCTACATCTCAAGTGATCAAAAAGTCCCTGAAATACTTCAGGTCTGGTGATTTTACAGCATTCGAAAATTGAGGTAGAGTACATTGGGATAGTGATGAACAAGTTGATTCATAACTTGTGGATCAGGAGGGTTCAGGTCAAAATGTGTTAAAGCAACATTGAGAAAGATTGATACATTTATGGAAACATTGTGAGTCAGGTTTGTGTCATTGATTAATTAATATCATAAAAGTTAGACCAGTGGGATAACTAAACAAACATTACAGTGGGATAACTAAACAAAAAGCTGTGTCTTTTTTGTACACCATTTAAATTCACAAACATTTAAGGGTCTTCCTTGGTTACACAAATCCAGCAGAATACTGAACCTCCAAGCGAATGAATCTGCCACATAGAGTTCTAGGACTATACAGTGTCCGTTTTATGCTTGGCAGGTGCTTCAGTGACCCAGTGCAAACTACTGAAATATGAAGACAATAAATCCATCCTGAAACCCACATCCATCCTTGATTACTAAAAATAATGGCAAATCTTTGTGGGCAAAGAAAGTATCTGGAGCCCCAACAGAGAGGGAGGTTAGGGCTACCGCAAGTCGTGTAATATTTCACACATCTGTAAAAACAAAATGAAGTTCAAACGGACTATCCAAAGCAGTAGCGCTACAGGCCAGTGCATTCCTTCTCCTGCGCTGCAGAAGCTCTCCCTTTGCTCAGGAGTGAGTGCAGCTAAGGACTCCAGTTTGCTGCTAAGGTCGTGTTCACTGGATCAAGAAACCCCAAAAAAGGGCAGGCCTAACCAACAGCAGCTCAGTCTGGAGTGGGGCAAGTTGATAGAAACAATAGCCCTCTGCTACTTGGCTACAGTTTTAAATTAGACCTCATATGGGTTCCCATTGAAAAAAAAAGTTACATTTATTTACCATGACTGCCCTCCCACTGGATTCTATATGGTATTTCTTGCATGGGTATTGGTTTATGAGAACCTCATTAAATTTCATTTTTATGACTGTTACTATATGTAAATAATACCAGCAATGGTAAAACAGCTGGACTCTAAAACTTTGGGTACATTTGGCAATAGTCTGTATTTTGCTTGGTTTAAAGATAATGTTTGATGTAAATTATGATTACACAGTTTTTTTCACTGTTAAAACAACACTGGCTGAATGTGTCCCCAAAGTTTTTACAGGCAGTGTAAAAATATGTGTTATATATTTGATATTTGTTCTGTCAAAAAGCCAGTAATAAATACTACTATTGTTCTGCCCTTGGGAAAGTCAGTCTTAACTATGGTCGCTGACTCTGACAGCACTGCTGCTTTTGGAAAAGCAAAATGAATCTCAGTGTACTGAGCTACCAGCTACTAGAGGTGAGTATGTTTACTGTAACCTGAGAATCATTTCAGAGGGTTCCAAACACCTCATAAGCGCAGCAATAATAATGAATGAAGATAATATGAATTGTCAACCCCCACACCATGCCCTCTCTCAGGGTGGGTGGAGTTCATCTCCCCTAAAACACCCTAAACACAAGCTCCATTGCACATATGCTCCTGAAAACAGTGACTTAGCAGGCCACTATAATATTAGTTTCCCTAAATAGAAACCATTCAGCTGGTAAGACTTAGTCAATATTTGGACTACAATTACTCTCCCAATATACAATTCTACAATTACTCTCCCAATATACACACATATGAGAATTGTAATCATTTACTTAATTTACTTTCTTTCAAATAAATTGACTGCAAATGACTCAAGTAGACAAAAATGTAGAAAATTTTTAAAAATAGCCTACATTTTACAGTGAAATATATGAGTTCTGAGTTGTCTATGTAACAGTTCTGAGTTGTCTACGTTTCTGCAGTAGAACTTCAAACAACCAGAAACCATATTATTATTATTGATGATGATGATACATTTATTATGTATCATTTAAATCTAACATTAAATGATAAAGACAGAAAATTGGGAATATGAACAAAAGCAAAGCAGTTCAGGTGATCAACAAACAGAACTGAATGAAATTAAATCAGAAAATATGTTAGTAACTCAGTGAGAAATGAGTAATATCCTCTCAAATGTAGGCTAACTGAGTAGAGCTATGCTATTTCTAATGAATTAGGATTGTCCTGAAGTAGCTGGAAGTGAGTGTTGGATGCTGGTTGACCTACCTGTGTCTGCTGGCCACCCTCTGAGCTGCAGCCACAGACTCTCTCTGTTCCACGTGTGGAGAGTATCCTAACGCTTCAGTGCCCCAGAGGTGTCCCGGGACCACCAGAGCCACAAAGCAGCAAATCAGGCGCTGCGCCATGACGCTCTGAGAACAGAAAGCAAACTTCACCTAAACGTCCAGTGGAAATGTCCTTTAAAAACGGTCGCTTCTCTTCGAGTGTCGTTCTTACTCTTCCTCGAACGATGCAAATGCTCAGTAGCCCATAGCTCTACTTGTGAAGTTCAGTTTTTAGTAAATTAGTAGAAAACTCCCCCACAAACCGCCAGACTCCTCTCTCCATCACATGCGTGCCGGTGTTAATATATTTCAGCAGGTCCTCTCAAAAACTTCTCTAATGCTCTCCAGCGTCTCCGTGACTGGTGGGCCGTTTCCATCATCCTCTTGCAGTCGCGGCAGTGGTGGAACCAGCAGCTCTCATGAATCCAGAGGAGCGCGCTAACTGAAACAAGCAGCTCCCCTCAGTCTGGATCCAGACGCAGCTGGAACACCTCTCTGACGTGTTCTCTCTCTCTTACTTTACATACATCTTATGTCATATTTACACATGACTGGACACTAGAGCAATTATAGAGAGACCATATATAAGCATTTAAAACATTAGAATGAACTAATATAATAAATGAGATCAGCCTGGTTTTTTTTCTGGTTTTCTGTGAAATTATATATCTGTTATGATCTCTGCTGGTATCTTTGTTCATTTTGCACAATGGGCCGAACAGTCCATGTTCTCTCTCTTCCAGCTGGACGGTGGAGTGTTAGAGAGGGTATAGCTGAAGAGTTTCAAACTTTAAATCAGAACTGGAGACAGAATGTCCTCCACGTTCTCTCCACGACAATTACATTTTATTTAATAAAGTTCTTATTCGGTCCCTGGGGCCCCAGTGCCGTTCGGGCCCTTGGTGTGTGCCCTGAGTCTCCCTCCCTTACGCCAGGAACACCAGAGCAGGTTCGGTTATCAACAGCAGTTTAAATGGAACTGCAATCTGCTCTCTTGTTTGTGTGTATGTGTGTGTTTGTGTGTGTGTGTGTGGGGGGGGGTGCGGGGGGGGGGGACGCTCTGTTAGTTTTGGT
>JBBKCR010000148.1:10730107-10748725 GCA_037577295.1 Ladigesia roloffi | reverse complement strand
TGTGTGTGTGTGTGTGTGTGTGTGTGTGTGTGTGTGTGTGTGTGTGTGTGTGTGTGTGTGTGTGTGTGTGTGTCATCTCTCTTTCTTCACTCCTGCAGTTTTGTCACAGTCTCACACCTCTTTAAGACACAGACTAACTCGCCTTGGCAGTGATTACAGAACTGCAAAACTGCAAAACTGGCACCAGGTTAAGATGGAGCATGTGAGATTTTTTAGCCCCAGCATGTCTCATGTTAGTGGTCAGTTGCCAAGAGATGCCAGTGTCCAAAACTTGGTTGACTTGTGTACGTCAATATTTCTTATGAAATCAAAACCATTAATAGAGAGTTTGTCCCTTATGCTGTGGTTCCTTCTTCTACTCTTCTGGGAAGGATTTACGCTAGATGCTGGCACATTGCTGTGAGGATTTTATTGTATTTAGCCACCAGAAAATTTGTGAGGTCAGCTGGAGCAGTGTTTCTATAGATGCTCACTTTATACGTAGTGAACATTCAATGTATAACATGTATTACTTAGCTTGTCTTAGCTTTTTTGTAACAGACATGCCAATATGTTGTGAGGATAAAATGAGATCACATGTGCCTGCATCTCAGCCAGCTATTTCTTAATCTCTGCAAATCTCTGGCACTCTTGCAGAGACTGGTCGTATCTAAAAGGTTACTGAGTAGCAGCGTCTCTTTCTCAAAATATGCATCAGTGTGATTTATCTGGGGGTGGGTTGTGCCCGATCTACCACAGGCACCTTTTGCAAAAAGGAATAAGCACTCACATAAACTCAAACCCACTCTCTCTTTTGATGTTTAGCCTGCACTATTACCATCTCACAAAACATTTAGTTTTACATGCATATTTATGTGCATCTCTTTAGGGAGTAATTTTTGTAATTGTAATGGATGGGACTGCATGGGCCTATATTGCTCTATTGCTGAGTGCTGAAGCATATTGAACACCACAATAAAAAAGATAGAAATAATAAAATGTGAAAATATTATAGTTGTTTTATTGGCCAAAGAATTGCAATAAAAGGAAGGCACATGAAAGCAGTGTCTGTGTGTAATGTGTCATCTTCCCCACCACACTGAATTCCTATTAAATAATTTAAATGTGTTGGGAAGCACCCCTCCCCAGATTAGCACAGCCCCACATAGAACAGCACAAAGAGTTAACACACCCTACTCTCTCTCTCTTTCTCCCTTCTCTCCTCTTATCTCTCTTCCTATCTCCCTATCCCCCTTTCTTATTCCACATAACACCAACATCCAACTAGTTACATATTATTTTCTTACATTCCTTTTTTTCGCTCTTCCAATTCTACTTCCTATTCTTTACTTCATATTTATCTACTTTTCTTTCTTTCTTTCTTTCTTTCTTTCTTTCTTTCTCTCTTTCTGTCTTTGTATCTATCTCCCTCTCTCTCTCTCTCTCTCTCTCTCTCTCTCTCTCTCTCTCTCGCTTACCACCACTTTGCTTCTTGTAATTCCTGTCAATTACCCCCTCCTATCCATCTACCCCCTTCCCTCATGCCCTCCTCTCTTTTTTATACCCCTCTCCATTTCTCAATATATATTATATACTTCTCTTTTCATACCTATTCTCTTTCTCTCTTTCTGTACCTGTCTCTCGTTTTCACCCACACTATTTCCAGCCTCATACTACTATATTTCCTCTTTTAATCCCTGTCTCCCTCATTCTCCCACCTCTTCTACCCCATCCTTATTGCCACCCCCCATTGAACCTACGCTATATATTTCTCTCACCCCCTCCACCTCTCCTCTCCATCCTCTGAAGGAGAGATGCAGCCTCCACCAATAGGAGCACAAGGAGGTGATGTCATTCACTAGGAGTGGCACTGCTGCCGATGCTGCTGAGCTCCTGTATCCGAGGAGCAGCAGACACGGAGGGAAACCAAGGGAGGGAGAGAGAGAGAAAGAGAGAGAGGAAGAGAGAGAGAGGCATAAGCACTACATACATTTCCAAGAAGAGGGGGTAAGTGTGCATCTCATCCATGCAATCCAGCCTTCAGCTGAGAGAAGCTCTCAGAGTGCTTTTTTGACTGCTTTTGTTCTTGCTTTGCACTGATCTATGGGAGAGTTTGGCTTTCGGGCTGATTTGCTGCAGCGGGTGTTCAAGAGAACTCAGTGTTCCTTCCTGGCCTGTTTTCATTGGTCAGTGGTAATGCATGTAGTTTGGGTTTAGACTGATTTAAAGTGAATGCTTCTGTGTACTCTAAAGTGTATTTTAATTCACCTGTGTGGTATGACATAACAGAGTGAGGTGTCAATCATTTGGTTTGCCATTCTGAGCTGAGTTGTGAGGAATATGAAAATGACTGCATAGTGGTGACATCATGACTGCATGCCATTTTGGGGCACACAGTGAAAGTTATGAACTAGGGGACACAGAACTACGCCCCACACACACCCACACATACACCCTCCACCCCCCAAAATGGGCACAATAGTTTTTGTCTCACCTTTCAAGCATATCCAGAATTTGCTTGTGGTGCTGATTTGTTTTGACACAAGTAACCTCTAAGGGACGAGGGGGGGCTCAGGCTCCTGCCATGCCATTGATAAACTGTAAATAAACAGCCACGTCTGCAGGAAGTGGCTATTGATTGGAGTGATGGATGTGTGTTTGGGAGGCTGGGGAAGGTTAGTGTGGTGTGTTTGTGCATTATTATGTAGGAAAACCAAAGAAAAACAAGTGAAATTTGATCTTTAAGAGAAAAAGTAGCTTGTAAGTAGCTTTAGTGCTTGTTGCAAAAACAAAAAAAAGTTTATTTTTGACCAGTGAGATTAAGATTAGGATTAGGTTTAGAAAATGAGAATATGCTTATGTTTGTGTGTGTCTGTGTGTGTGTGTATGTGTGTGTCTGCAAGGGGCAAGGTCACTCTCTGAGTGGTCACTCTCTACAGGGAGTTTGTCTCCATTCCCTACCATTATGTGGTGAGGCAGGGTGGCTGTTCATGGCTCCTGAGGCTTTATTGGAGTGGCATATTCTCTGCATGTCAAACAGGCCACGCCACGCCACGCGCTTTCATCAAGCTCTAATGTCTGCTGTGAAATCCCATTTACAGCTGATGTCACAGAAGGGGGCTTAGACATGGTCTAGTCCTCGCATTATTTGTGTTCCAAGGCACTCCAACTATATGAGGGTGTAAACACTGTGAGGAACACATTCTACTGTTGCTCATCTGAATTCATGCCATTTCTCTCACAGAGTGTCAGGGCAAAAGACAATGGAATCAGTCATTCTCAGATAGGCCTCATCTCTTTGATGGGGAATGTAAAAGCCCACTATTGTGTTCGCATTTTTTTTGCCAATTTCAGTAAGAAAATCAGTTTAATGTGATGCAACTTAGCTTATCAATTTCAGAACTTTATTTGCACTGCTACTTATATAAAGGACACCTAGCATCATCAAATTTTCTTAAAGGATTGTAAAAGATTATAAAATAGAGGTAAAGTGTTTGGTGTTAATCAAGGAGTAAAACCAATGGGTACATATACTTAAATATATGTATATATACATAAATATATATATTTTTATTTGTTTGTAGGTTTGTATGGTTGCCAGTGCTAAGGATTCAGAAATTTATTCTTTTGGGTATCAATATAATATGAATTATGCCTACATCCTGATAGTCTTGAATAAGACTGAAATATATTTGGTAAAACCAAGGCGAGAATAAAGCATGTAAATGTACTAGTGTGTAGGTAAACATATGGCCATATTACCAAAGGCATATTATTATTACTGTAGTTGTTGTTGTTGTTCTATTATTATTATTGTTATTGTTATGATTATTATTCATTCTCCCTATTATTTCTCGCTCCCTCTCTATCTATGTATCTACAGCAGAGAAAAGCTTCATATTAAGTGAAGGAATAACACACTGACAGAATGACCCTCACAGGTATATATTATCATTTTAAATCACGTTAATTACATACATAGACAATACATATGCAATAACCTAAGCTTTTGAATCCACATAGTTTCTGCCTATTCATATTATATTTTCTCAGAGTATTATGTTGAAAGCTTATTATTTACGTTAAATTTCTCTGCACAGCCTACCTGGACAAACTGAAGGAGCTCCCTCTAGTGTCCCGCTTCTGCTCCTGCATCAACGCCTTCCCTGCAGACCAGCCGGGATACAAGGCTGAAGGTGAACAGCATATACTCAGCAGAATGTCGCCCTCAGTCGGCCTGATAACTAAAGTGTATTTCACTAACCTCAAGGATCAGAGGAACGGTTAGGTGACATATATATTCCCCGATTTTAATGTCACCCCGAATGTAGTCAGTAATCCAAAGCATGTTGGCTCACTGAAAACGGTAATTTTCACACTTCAAAAGTAAACTAAACGATGGTGTATATCTTCTTTACACTTGATCCTTTAGATTTTATGTAGCTAACAAGTAATGGAAGCCCCATCAATTAGCACCATGCAGACTTCATCTTAAATCATCTCAAAACAATAGACCAAGTAGATAAAAAAGTAGTAGTGCTAATCCTGATTCCTGAATATGTGTTATGTTTATGTGATGAGAAACTGTACATAATGCTTAATGCTAATCATTTTCATTATGCTAATTGCTAGTGTATAAGCTCCCAAAACCTAATAGCTGTATTAGCCTTGTGTTTCCAATGACAAATAAACACAATGAACACAACATGGCTAACTGACTAACTGGAAAGTTAATGGATCAAATTGATTTTGCACCAAACATCTCTGTTGAAGAACCTAATATTTGAGGACCCTCTAGGTTGTGTCAGTCAGTGTTACTGAAGATGCAGTGTCTCTTAGATGCAGTGGACCTCAACTGGTGCGAGATCAAAGATGTGGAGGTGATTGAGCTGAACAAGCGAGCCTCTGGTCAGGCTTTTGAGGTGATCCTGAAGCCTCCGTCATTCGACGGCGTACCTGAGCTGAACACCTCCATGCCCCACCGCAAGGACCCCTCGCTCGAAGAGATCCAGAAGAAGCTGGAGGCTGCTGAGGAGAGACGAAAGGTTGGAATCCATGTGTATTCCTTCTCTTTGCCTCTCTGTTTCAGAACTTTCTTCTTTTTTTTTTTTTTTTTTTTGCAGAACAACTTTTCATGTCCAAAATGATAACAGACCTAACACACCTTGCCTCTTTATCCAGTGCCAGGAGGCAGAGCTCCTGAAGCACCTGGCAGAGAAGAGAGAGCACGAAAGGGAGGTAATCCAGAAGGCCTTCGAGGAGAACAACAATTTCATTAAGAATGCAAAGGAGAAGCTGGAGCAGAAAATGGAGGCCAACAAGGAGAACCGCGAGGCCCTGCTGGCAGCCATGCTGGAGAGGCTTCAAGAAAAGGTACCACCTGGACGACACAACAGTTAGGCCAGTAGATTCCAGCCCTGGACCCTGACTACCCCAAACATCTGTTTAACAAAGCCATAATACCATGCTAGCATTCACTGTTGCTCCTGGAGGTCCTAAGAGGGCTAGCAAATGATGCAGAGATACAGATGGTCTACGGCAGGGGTCATCAGCTATATTGGTCAGAGGGCCAGAGTTTTACCAGACAGACCCCCAAGAAGAGAATCAAATAAAATCTCATTTTGGCTTAACATTATGTTGAATGTTTATACTTTATCCATTTCATTATAAAACTGAAGGCATTTGATTCAAGCTCCCATCACCTATACTACAGTCAACCACTAGGAGTGATAGATATTTTGTCTCAAATCAATTAGGCTAAGTCAACTTTATTTATAGAGCACTTTAAAAACAAACACAGAGGAAGTGACAGGAAAGGGTGTCTTAACAGAGGTAAAATGGCACTCTAAAAGACCATGAAAGCGAAGTTGATGTAGAAAACAGGTCCTTCAATGATGACTGGACTATAAATTACGCATTTATCATGCCAACCTTCTGAAATGCGTCACCAGCAGAGGCGATTCTTGTCAGCAGGCAGGGCAGGCAGCTGCTTGGGGCCCCAAAGCCACTAGATGGCGAACGATAGCTGACACTTTAAACTACAGTAAAAAACTGGTTAGAGTGTAGCCTAAATATAGTCATAAATGGTGGTTATTCTGACAAGAGACTTTTGGAATCCAGTTGCAGGCCGCCAGTTAATGATCAGTGGTCTACGGTCTGATAATGTAAACTATAGATTTCATCTGTATAGTAACTGGAGCTGATAATGGGAACAATGTAAAAGAGCTGTACAGTACTGTTATTCAACAACCCTGACTGATCACCTTAATGAGAAACAGCTACCTTATGACTTCCCTTTGCAGGTGTACAGTTACATATTGTGACCCCACTATTGATGCACAGTTTGTTTTTTATCTTTAATCAAAGATCAGTTTCTTTCATTTTGGCTCGCTACAGTGCTTGCCACCCAAACAGTAGCTGGTCATAAATGGTCTTGTGGTCAGCAACTGACCATTGGGGTATAAAGTAGCTAAAAAAAACCCAAATGGGTTAATTTGTGTAATTGTATACCTGTATTGGGAGCAAAAAAGTTGGTTGGTGTTTTAAAAGTGTATATGAATGGAAGGTAGATGTTTCTAATAAAGAGTTGAATTTAGATGGTCCTCCTACTTGTGTAGATGCATAAAGGTGTTTGTTTAATGACCAGCAATTTAGCTTTCTCTGCATGTGTAATTAGAATAAATTTTGTATAAAGATGGTGGGGTAGTCTCTACTTTCCTCTCCCCCAGACAGCCTACATTTGTTTGAGCTAATACATACATGAAAATTGAATAAGGGCTGTTTTTTTCTTCCTTTAGGACAAACACGCTGAAGAAGTGAGGAAAAACAAAGAGCTGAAGGAGGAGGCTTGCCGGTAGAGCAGCCATCGGAGCAGAACTACTTTGGCTAGTCAACAACAAAAAAGAAAACATGGAGACTAAAAGGAGAAGGGTGAAAACAGATTGAGAGTAGCGGACATTGCTGTCGTCAATTTGACACACTAAATCTTTTTTTGTGGGGTATAACAATGTCAAAACTAAATAATGTCTTGAAATTTGACCAAAAAATGCCTGTTTTTGTCTGGATGGCAATGCAAGGTGCACCTAAGGTCTGGTGTGGAAGTCTGCATGGCAGAAAATGGATAATTGGTACAAAGTGAGCTTTTGGTCTAAAGGACAGTAAACAAGAAATAGTGGAGGGATACGTACACCAACAGCTAAGACCAGTAGATAGAAAATTTGAACCCACAGCAAACAGAAATCACACCTCACAAATGCTTTTTTCCCTCAAATGTGTGACATCCAAGCTATGCATGTTTATTCACAGATCATGTAATGGAGAAAGAACACTAGTCTTGTAAATAAAAGTAACATTGTCTCTGAAGAGCATTAGGATGAGCCTCGATGAGCCGAATTTCTTTTGATATGACCATTATTCTAAAGCTCATAACTCTTCCCAGTAACTACATGGAGCCAGTTATTGCTTACTTAAGCACAAATTTAAAGCACACAGCTAACAGACTCTACTTCACATCAAGCTTGAATGACAGGTATCAGTTTCAACGATGTAGAACAGGAACATAGTGAGAGAGGCTAAAAAATACAGGCCTCCATATAAGATAAAGTATCAGTTTGAGATGCGGGCCCTAGCATTAGATGGAAATGGTGCACTTTGCTTTGGCTTGAATTTGTGTTTTATCATTTGCGTCAGTTGTGTTCATTACTCGTACCTGTTAACTGCGAAGAGACTGAAGGGGACTAGTTCTTTGTGGTCCAAATCTCAAAAAAATTGACAAAATGAGAATTGAGAATTAATGTTAAGTGTTCAGGAGGCGTATGTATATAATGGACCCCCCCCCCCTTGCTGCCTATGTTTGTGGTTGCCCTAAAGAATAACTGTCTCTGTTCTGACATGGTCAGTAAATTCTTCTCTTGACTAAATTACCCATTTGTGATTCTTGGCTTTTTCATTTGACATACATTGTTCCACATGTCATCAATTCATTTGACACTATTAAAAGGAAAGAGGATTAAAACAATATTTTTCTTAGAAAAGCTGACATGTTTCGATCCATGTCACTGGAGAGAGTTCATGATGAAGATGCTGTTCTTATCTCTAAACAGTACCAGTTATAAGTTTGGATAGAATTTTAGAATGATTGTGAATACACAGCAACCTGACACTCTTTGAAATAAGCGGATTCAGCTACATTGGTTGCAGTTACTGTTTAGATGCATTATCAGTGCTAAGCATAAGCTAGAGGGGTTTGCATGCATTCTCTGGAATGATGGAGCCCCAGCCAATCAGTACCTTTTGAGATTAGTTGTTTATGACCCAGAACTATTCATCCAACACCAGTACCAGACTTCAATAATGCTCTAGTGGCTGAGTGCTATCAAAGTATCAAAGCAATGTTCGATCATTCAGTGTGAAGCTTTTCCAAAAGGATGAAATTGTTACTGCAGCTAAGAGGGGTAAACTTACTGTGAATAAAGTAAAATTTGGAATGCTGGATGGGCTGGTATCTACAAAGATTTGGAGATATAATAAATGACCACATATGGCATTAGGTGTTAAACAACAATATAAGACCATTATTTTAACTTATTTAAAAAATGTATGCATGAAGTACCAAATAATGTTTCTAAAGTGGTTCTTTCAAGAGGCATATATTTAGAAAAAAAGAGATTTTTTCGAAGTTTGAAAAGCTTTTTCATATGCTCACATATGAAAGTGTCTCTTTAAAGAAAACTTTAGAATATTCTTTAGGGAACCAAATATAGTTCTTTGATTTTTCCAAACAACACAGTTTTGTCATTAATGGTACTTTTAACGCAGCTTTGCATATTCTTTATATAACAGCTTTATGAGAATCCATAGGGGATTCAGTCCTGAAGATGTTTAATAATTCTTTTATTTTTTTCACATTCAAAAATTGAAAAAAATCATTGTTTTAGAATCAAGTTCATAGGCAAGCATGGCCTTAACTTGTATGTATCTTTTTTTAAGTAAATGACTCTTTCCATTATATACAGTATGGTGCAAAAGTCTTACACGCCTGTGCAAATTGTTTGAGGTGTTTTATATCAGCTTTGGGCTTCTTTCTGCTAGCAAAAACACTGAATATTAAAATAAATACAAACAAACAAGAAAGCAGTAAAAAGTAGAAAGATAATCATTTGTGAGCTGGTTAGAAGAACACTGGTTTGGTTCCAGGTTTCTGCTCAGTGCCTCCAGTCATTGGGTAAATTAATACAAACTGGGCTTCCATGAGGAAGGATGTTTACAAACACGTGTGTCATACATAAGACCACCATTTACTGTATTCATGATGTTTGTATTTGTTGTATTTGTTGTAAACATCATTGCCCTGCAGTAAACACCTTTAAAGCATAATTTCCTCAGGTGCCTAAAACTTTTGCACAGTACTGTATATTTTAATATTTAATCATGGAGGTACATCCAAACTTTTAACTGGTGCTGTACATTACAAATGCTGTTAATTAAAAAAAAGAATAAATATTATAAGCTGTAAAGAAAAGGCCTTCGAACAGAATTGTTCCTTTCAGCAACAGCAGACCACAGCAGACAGAGGTATGGCTACATCTGAGAGATGAAGGTGGGTAAAGTGCATGTGCAGCCCACACTGATGGTCATTTTCTCCAGCTTGAGGGAGTAATTCTTCTTTTTACCCTTCACTCTTTTGAGGACCAGGATCTCGTAGTAGATGGGTCTGGAAGACAGCCCAGTATTTTCTTCTCCTTCTAGGGTCATGCAGCCTTTTTTCTCACATTTTGCCTCAAAGATGTGGCTGGGGATGCGGGACTCATCATAAGAGGCCCTGGAATTAACAGAACAGCATTTAAGTCCCTTTCCACACATGAATGACACAATGACACTTAAAAAAATGAGTTATTAGTGATTTTTTAAAACAGTTAGACTGTGTTAATGTAATATGTTCTTGTAAAAAGAATTAATCTAAATCTGGTTACAATGAAATTAATAGTAATTCTTCAATAAAGTTTATATAACAGCTATGAGCCCAACAGTTCTTTGCATTTTAAAGGTAGTGCACTAAAAAACTTCAAAGCAGAATAGTTGGATAATCTAAATTAGTGGTTCCTAAACTAGTCCTTAAGTACACCCTAACCATCACGTTGGTTTTTACACACCCATTTTAGATCCAGAACAGCTGAGTAAGGAACTAAAATGTACAGGACCAGTGTGGGAACAACTGGCCTAAAATAATACTCAAAGCTCTGAAACCACTGGTGGAATGTTTTTATGGCCTAAATCAGACAGACAGAAATGAATAACATTTAGATGTCCTATTCTTTGTATCCTGGATCATGGCAGAACCTTTTAAGTATTTTTGCTGTCATCCAAAGTTCACAAGTTTGATTTCTGGCCCTCATTGCAATGCACGCCAGCAGAGTCATCTGTTAGTATGACGTAACAGAATTGGCAATTGTGTTTTCTTTCAAGCACAAAAAATAATTTTTATAATACACTTGAAATGAGGCAGAATTAACATAAAAACTAATGACTAATTACAAGCACATGTGCAATTAGAACAGTCTATGGAACGAACTCTAACAGTCAGTGCACAGTTCCTTTCCCTGTCCTGATCTTACATGCCTTGGTTTCTGGCTGCAGTTTTGAAACTCTGAATTTGTAACTGTGTTTGGAATCGTAAGCAACAGATTTTCACTTTGCAGGATGTCGCAGGAAAGTTTATCCACGGGACACTCCAGGTCTCTTGAGAAGTGAGTTTCTTGATATACAGTTTTGGAAAAAAATTAAGAGGCCACTGCAAAAAATGTTCAGTCTCTCAGTATTGAACTGAACAGCTTTGCCTTCATTTTTAAGAACTGTGGCCAATTTTTGTATCCTAAATTAAAACTATTTTAAACTATCCCAAATAATTGTGTTTTTCTTTTAGGCATCATTGTAAAAGAAATGAGGAAAAAAAAGAGGAATAATGCAGTGTCTACAAAACTTTGAATAATTAAACAAAAACAAATCTCTTGTTCACTCAAACAAAATGGAAATAATTAGCTTGTACATCTAGTCGTTTTTTGCCATCCAACTAGTCAGACTGCAAGAAGAGAGTGTTAACTAAAGCAGTGTTTTTATACGTTTGCTCATGAAATAAGATGTGGTTCAGGTGATCACTAATCAGTGCCTCCTGAAGCAGAATGAGGTGCTTGTGTAGGATTATTTCAAATATTGGTTTGGAATAGTTATCACTGAGATTCTTTTTTTAATTTAAATTGCAGCTGTTTCTGGAGCTGCATACTGCTGGCATTGCAGAGATTATTGAAGGAAAACCCACATCCTGGGCTCAGTGCGCAGGAAATGTGTGTAAATGCGTTCTTGCCCGTAAACCACATTCCATAGACTTCTGCTTATTGATAAAATAAATCTAAGTAATAAATAAAACATCCATCTGAAACACACATACACACAATCCTTAGCAGGTAGATTTTTCTGTGGTGCTGTTACTGATCAGGCATGAACAATCCCAGTCTCTTTTAGGCCTGTCAGTATTGTGTATGATATTTATCTTGCCATCTGTTACTCTGACAAACAATCAAGTAATCAGAATTTCTAATTAGAAAACCATCAAATTATTAAAAAAAAAGAAAACCAATATATAAGAGTGTCAGGTAGCTTATTATTGTAAATAGTATTTAAATAGTTTTTAATTTGGTGAGTAATCAAGTAATCAAGATTAAGTGTTGATTGTAGTACCTAGAATATATAAATTCTGGTATATGTAACTTATGACTGCAGAGAATACATTTCTGTTGCTCCACAGTCCAGCACCACTGATGCTTGATGCTGGATATGGTGGCCTTTTCCAATTCATCCCATTTATTGGAAGTTCTTTCTATTAAGTACATTTATTTTTTGTGCTAAATTTTCAATTCTCTAAGAACTATCTTGGTGACAATTTACGATCTATAGTGCATACATTTTCCTGTGCAATCGTCTGTAATAAGATTTATAAAGTCTAATTCATGGGGCAGCTGGTGATCTGGTGGTTGAATAGCTGCCCCTGTAATCGGAAGGTTGTAGGTGTTAATCCCAGGATTGTCAGAGGCACCACTAAGGTACCCCGGCATAAAGTACCATCCCCACAAATTGCTCCCTGGGCACTGTGTTCCTGGCTGCCTGCTGCTTCACTTGGTTAATGGGTTAAAATACAGAGAAAGAATTTCACACAGTGTACTCTGCTGTGGTGTGTTGACACTTGACTAAAAAGGCTATGATTATTAAACTTCACAATGTATACATTCAATCATACCACTTATTAGTTACAGAGTAGGTGCCTTTACTGCACTATACATGGTGTATATTAAAGTTTATTTTTTAAGTAAACTCACTCATATGTCCATGGTGAGATGGACAGACGTGGAGATAGCGGGGAGGAACCAGACGAGTTTATTAGATCAGCATTCAGATTAACCCAGAGTTTTCTCATCTTCCCTCGTGAGCTCCGCTTAGGTTTACTCGGTGCAGACGCACCCCTAGACTTCCCTTCTTTCTTTCTCCTGCTACCCTTTGCAGAACTGGCCATTCCGAGCAAAAGAGCCAAAACACCCAGCACCAGCAATGTCCTGAAAAGCTTAGAGAAGGAAAGAACAAAACAAAACAGAGCAGAGCAGAACAGTCAAAAATGATGTGGAGAAGAAAAGAAGAAAGAGGAACAGTAGAAGAGGAGAAAAGAGAAGAGAAGAGAAGAGAAGAGAAGAGAAGAGAAGAGAAGAGAAGAGAAGAGAAGAGAAGAGAAGAGAAGAGAAGCGAAGCGAAGAGAAGAGAAGAGAAGTGAAGAGAAGAGAAGAGAAGTGATGAGATGAGATGAGATTAGGAGATAAGAGAAGAGAAGAGAAGAAATGAGAAGAGAAGAGAATAGAAGAGAAAGAAGAGAAGAGAAGAGAAGAGAAGAAATGAGAAGAGTACAGAAGAGAAGAGATTATAAGATACGAGAAGAAATGAGAAGAGAAAAGAAGCGAAGAGAAGAGAAGTGAAGAGAAGAGAAGAGAAGAGAAGTGATGAGATGAGATTAGGAGATAAGAGAAGAGAAGAGAAGAGAAGAAATGAGAAGAGAAGAGAATAGAAGAGAAGAAAGAGAAGAGAAGAGAAGAGAAGAGAAGAGAAGAAACGAGAAGAGTACAGAAGAGAAGAGATTATAAGATACGAGAAGAAATGAGAAGAGAAGAGTACAGAAGAGAAGAGAAGACAAAAGATGCAGCACAGTCCAAAATGACATGGAGAAGAAAAGAAGAAAGAGGAACAGTAGAAGAGAAAAGAAGAGAAGAGAGAATAACAAAACAGAAGAGAAGGCCTGAACAGACCAGAACTTCAATACCATACAAACTTGTTGTCTTAAAAACTTACAACAGTATTTCATTCATTTAGACCAGAAGAGAAGAACAGAAACAAATGAATATTGACTCCTTTGCAGAGAGTTGTCTTATATAGTATAAAGTTCTTGCAGTTCTAATCGGACTGCAGTGAGAGAGCCATTTTTGACCAGCTCCTCTTTACTCCTTCTCAGCTCCTACCAGTTTTGGTATCAAGATTTGCACGTTCTAGAGTCGTTGTTTCATTGCACTAACAAAGCCGAGTATGGTTAGTCTTAATTTTCCCACCTTGAAAAAGCTGCAAAAATGGAAAACATTACAAACCCCTGAGACTCGCATCTTCGAAAAATCAGGTTTGCTGTTGATACTCTGGTCCTTCCTCAAAGTGTATCTGTTCCATTCAGAGAACAATGAGAGCTGAAGAAGTCCACATTGATATATATATGAGGAAGCAAGTGTGGTATTTCCCTCCCCTTGACACAGTTAAAGAAAAAAAATACACGGGGAGTCTAGCACAGACCAATGTGAGGGGAAAATTAAGAAAACAACAGTTTTATTATCAATTTTATGTAATAATAATACATTTAATTTGAGGGTGCCTACCAAGAACCAAAGGTCACCTTACAGGGAGAAAAAAACTGACAATAAAACAATACATTAAAATAAATGAAAACCGCAAAGCAATAAACAAGACTGACAACAGGTAAAATCTGTGTTTAAAGCAAGGAAACCAATTTGAACAGGTGTGTTTTGAGCTGTGCTTTAAATAAGAAAAGAGAATCAGTGTTCCTTAAGACTGGAGGAAGTGAGTTCCAGAGCCAAGGAGCGGAGCGACTGAAAGCTCTGTACCTGGTAATGAGACAGGCACAGGGAACAATGAGATTGGAGGCAAACGAAGACTTGAGAGAGCGGGAAGCAGGGGCAACATGAAGCAAATCACACAGATAGGGGCAATGTTATGGATGCACTTAAATGTGAGAAGTAAAATTTGAAAGTTTATCCTAGCTTCTATGGGCAAAAGTGGTTTGCAAGTGCTTTTGCTGTGGACTCATAACGTTTATGCAAATTATTCCGTAAGTAGACTTGTTCCACAATGAGTAAATACCATGCTGAAAGTAGTGCATATGTGCACAGAGAAATGCATTTATGTTTTCCCCACGTTATTCTGCGTATAAGCATATTTTTTCTGGGTCAAAATCTTGGACAGAGTGCACTGATTTAAACTTATCCTCTTCTGAACCTACCCCTGACTTTCAAAAAGAAGTTTCTTTCTGACACATCTGCACCCTGTATCCTGTATCACCTAATTCACTGCTGTCCTGGTCTATGGATTAAACCTTCTCTTAGACTAAATATCAGTCCAAACGCTAAATCACTATAATATATATATATATATATATATATATATATATATTTATTTATTTTTTTTTTTTAACTATGTATGAAAAAAGCAAGAGCTATTATAGCATGATACATTAAAAACTTGATTCCCCAAGAGGAACAGTATTATTCAGTTCCATAACCATGTCACATGTATTTCTATCCTTTTTCCTCTTCATAGAGTACATAATATTCATCTATGCACATAAAAGTATGGAACGTGTTCAGCTGGATGGACTTGTGCATAAACATGCTTTGAAAAAAAGAAAAGAAAAAAAAACAAGTAAAGACTTTGTGTCCTGAAAAAATATAATTACATTTTCTCTGCTGAGGCTTTGAAAGCACTTTGGCTGCTCCATTCTGAGCCAGATGCAACATGATTTCCTGGCCGCCCAGTGAGAAAAGTGCATTCTAAAAGATCAGCTTCTTATTGTCCAGCAATGAAAGCAAGGATTTATTTTTCATTTCACATCGGTAGAACGGCAATATTGGGAAAGTAAATCAGCATATTTACCATTTCATACTTTTAAGGTTCTTTATTCATTACACTCTTTCTCACCTTCCTCAGCATGCACCCACTACTGTCTTTATTTAGCTGTCTCATTTGAACTTTCCAACACTGTAAAACAGCTTCGAGTTCAAACATACGGAGCTTAATTTGAAGGCTTTGTGAGGAGGTTTCGTGGACTTTGTGATTCAGAGCTAACCGACTAGCAACAGTACCTGACCTCACTAATGCTCTTGTGGCTGAATGCAGTCGAATCCTCACAGAAATGTTCCAACGTCTCGTGTAAAACCTTCACAGACAAGAATTTCTGCAGCAAATAAGGGACAATCCTTTTTCATAGGCTTGATTCCAAATGAAAAGTTGAATGAACAGCTGCCTACAAACTTTTACAACTTTTTACTACCAACAACATAGTGTTGATCTTAAGGTTCATGGAGGAGAAACCTCTTTGAAAAAGAAGTGGATCACGTGTAGTTCATTTGGTTACAGTTCCATATCATTAAGCATCCAGAAGATTTTGAACAGTGTACAGGATTCAGTCCAACACACACAGAACTTTATGAGCCCGGTCTCATACCAGTGCATTTCCTCTACAGTGGTTTTATCCTTCCAGACCATTACAACTGATTAGTCTGCTAATAGGTGTGCTTCAATCTTTTGTGGTGATTGATTTTATTGCATAATAAGTCAGTTCCATTTCTTTCTTTCCTTTTTTTTTCTATTTTAAATTATTTTAAGGTCCAAGATGATGTCCTCGCTCGAAACATTTGCTTTTTCTTACAGTACTTCTTTTGCTATTGTGCCATTAGTGTATCTGCTCCTCAGGAGATACTAATATTCACAATGTTAACAAAAAAACATACATCCTTGAGGTACACCATTAACAAAAATTGCTTTCAAAAACGTATTTAAAAGTCACCACAATTTAAATGTCTATGACAGCATCCCTCGTCTCTTCCTCTTTGCTGTTGCCAATACACCGGGGGAAAAAAATATTAAGTCAGCATCTCTGAGTATGACAACCTTTCCATTCCAGTATGTGTTAAATTCATACACAAGCACCTCATGAGGAACAATTTTATTTAATGAGGAAAAGCATTTTTTTTTTAAGACACCGCTGCTTTAACACTATGACCTGTTAGATGCCAAAACAACACTAGATGATAATTACTCTTTGAGTGAACAAGAGATGTGTGTTCTTTAAATGACTGAAGTTCTTATTTTGACATATTGTCATTTCTTTTCATTTTTTTTTAAAGATTCTCAGCAGTTCTTAAATAAATAAAACAAAGCTGTTCAGCTCAATACTTGCTACCTATAAAAGATAAAATCTGAGAAACTGAACATTTCTGCAAGGGTCTCTTAATTTTTTTTCCAGAGCTGTATATGCCAGAATGCATTTTTTTTTCATTTACATCTTCCTCCACGTCACCTCTGAGCAATTTCTGACAGCAGACAGCGTCTCACCCACTCAACAAAATTTAGGTCAACAAATTGCTGATTTGCTTCTCGAAACACAGCCAACACCAAATAATAAAGCCACAGCAGAAGATACAATCACCATATGAAGACATTACGAAAGAGTGATTATTTTGAGCATAACTCGTAGCATAATGGTCGACCTTGATAAAATATCCACTCAAATCCTGAAAGACAAACAACACGGACTGTCATTTCAACAGCAACTGCCGAGCACAATGCTTTAGTGCCCCTTAAATGTTCATCAAAATCTACAAACTGGCTCTTGTACATATAAGGCACACGGTGCACTTTTGCAGAGTAATAAATTAAGAGACACATGTTTTTATTTCGTTACTTCAGAAAAAGTTATGACTGTAACAACACAATGGTTCCAAGCACTGACGTGTATTTTTCATGATTATGGTAAAGAGGTTCTGCCCACACTATCTAATTTACGATCAGTTGACAGAAAGTAACAGATAAAAAATAACTTGACGCCCTCAGCAACGATCACAGTGCAGCCCCACGGCTGTTAAGTTTTATCCATATTTGGCTTTTGTAATTAAAGCTCCGTTATTAGTGTGCAATTGGGTATTCTGTCTGAGACATGACTGCATGCATTTGAGATGAAACACCACCCTTCAGTTAAAATAAATGATATGAAAATAAACCGGTGTCTTGAGTCAAGTACATAAAATGACGACGGTACACAGCTGGAAAGAAATGTTGATGCCACAAGAGAAAAATGTAAGGTTCCATTTACATTAACTTTCAGCAAAATTTTTGTCAATGACCCTCCACAACTGACAGGCTCTTTGCATTGATTGTGTTTGGCAACTTATTTATTCTTCCTGTTTTCAATCAGACACAAACCCAAATATTTGTTTTAGCAAGCATTATATACATAAGCATTTTGCCACATAACAAAAATACATCAAATGAACTTAAAAGTCTAAAATTGAATGCAATGCAGATAAAAGAAACCAAGCAAATTAGGAATATACACCTGTGAGCCTCAATTAGATGAGAAATGTGCAGGCTAGCAAATCCCTTTTAACAAAAAAAATGCATTAAAATGAATTTGGCCTTAAAGTATGTAAAGCCCTGAACACAGTCCACACTCTGCAATGCTTTCTCCGCTCTCTCCCTCTCTCTCCAGACTTTAGATGAGGAAGATGATGTCGTCGGCTACCATGACCTGGTTATCATCCTGCATGCGTCCGAGAGCGGTGCGGACCTCGGCCTGATCAAAGGGGGTGGGACAGGTCTTGTTGATGCCTTCCATCAGAGCGTTCATGCCAACAGACTGAGCGTGTGCACAGCGGAAGACCTCCAGCAACGCAGCTTTGAACTCTTTCAGCCTAGAAACATGTCAAATGTTTACAGTTAAACCGCAGTGTAAATAATACTTCGGGCGGCTGCTCTAATTTTCAACTTATGCAAGTGCTCTTGCTACAACTAGTCCATTTCTGTTTAAGTCATTCTTTGTTTGCAAAATGGCACTCTATTTGGAATTATTTGCAATTATTTGGGATTTCTTAGCCAGGTCAAATAATTTACAGAATAAAAATTCCTATACCATTGCAGACTAAGTGGTCCAACTTTAACCCCATTGGAAATTGCGTCATTTGAACTAGTATGTTTTGTAAAAGCCTGTCACTCCACTGGGTACCTGTGTGTGTGTGTGAGTGTCCACAACATTATTATATATATTTATATATCCATTCTGTTCACATATGTACACATATATTTACCTAAGTTTACATTATATACAGGGGTGCACATAAGTGGTCCGCAGAATATCCGTCAAAATAAACAATGCACACCTGAAAAAGCACTGCAGCATGCATTTGCGCACCTAAGATTTGTGGAGGACGGCAGACATTTCTGGAGCATTTTAAAGATGTCCAAGAAGCTCCATTAAGTAATTATTTTGGTGTT
>JBBKCR010000148.1:10694204-10714486 GCA_037577295.1 Ladigesia roloffi | reverse complement strand
GTAAAGCACATCAAACTGCACTCACGAAATTCCCTGTTGTGTCTGACCAGGGCGGTGAGCTCGTCCCTTTTGTTGTCTAAAATGCAGCATGTGAATAGCAATGACATGTATATTTGATATTTAAATAGAATGGCATGCTGGTCTTACATTTTTAAACCAGGACAATAATACAATACACACTATAGTACATATGCAACATCATAGATCACACATCCATGTCCTTTCCCTAATGTCTTACCTTGGAACGAGACTTGCTAAAGTTCCTGATCTTTGCCACATCGTCAGCAGAGAAGTAAGGAGTGACCTCTTTGCTCATCTGCTTCACTTGACAGGCTATCATGATAGTCCTGAGCGTAACATAGCGAGAACACAGCAGGCTTAAAGACTGGGAATCATAAACCGCTAAGCTAGCGTAAAATTACAGTACTCACGCATAACTACAATGTTCATTTTAGTTCCCTATTGGGTAAGTAAATAGCAGTACCGGTATAATAAAAACTGAAAAATGTCACTCATCTGTGACCAAAGTTAAAATTTCACATTCAGACTACAGGAAGAGTGTTTTTACCTAAAAGTGCCAGAGGTGAAGCCCCCCTTCTTGCCAGGCAGGCAACGATAGGTCCCTACGATTTGGACACGGTCACCTGGTTTGGCCGAGTCCACCAGGTCATTGTCCAGTATGATGTCCACGGAACGGGGCAACTGGCCAGCCGGTGCTTTCTCTGGCATTTCCTGCACCGTGATGGTCTGGTGATCCTTATAGATGGACAAGCCAAATTCTGTCTCCAGGGGGTTGTTCTCCTCATCCTGAATGAGGTATAAAAAAAAAAAAGAGTGTCTGTTGGTGTGGATGCAAAACCTTTCCTATTTGTACACATTACAATTTAATAGTACAGTAATTTATTAATATATATAAGCTGATGGAAAATACCTTAGTTGGGTAGATGGAACTTGAAGGGAACGCGTCCAGTGAGGTCATATCTGTGTATTTGCGCTCCATAGTCTTCTTAGTGGCTGGGCAGTAATGGACACTTCGCACAACCTTGGGACGCACTAGAGAGCCTGGAGAACAACAAAACAACAAAACCCAGTTTAATTATTTCATTATTCCTTCTGTGATTACATTATAGTGCATTAGTAATTAATATTTAAACCAACAGACAGTGGTTGACGTGCATCTATTTTTTACCTAGAATGCCTTTTAATATTTATTTTAATAGGTCTTAGACTTTTTAACAAACACCACCTTCCAAGATATATATGAACAGTTGCCTTTACTCCCTGCTAACTTTCAGTCCTTTATAAAGCATTTACATGTTAGTATTTCCCCAGCATAACCAGCACCGCAACAAAAACTGCTACTGATTGTTATTCAGTGCTGGAGCACTCTAGCAGGGTGTAACAAGCGAACACCTACATTTGGTGACAATACCCTCCACACACACCATGCTCCCCAACAAGCGTGATGTGAGGGTGCGAGGGGTGACATGTTTGCCCCCAAAGCTGCCCTCCAGTCCAATGTAGAACTCCTCAAACTGCTTGGCGTAGGTGCCATCCACAGAAGCCACCAGGTCTTTCAGAGCTCGCTGGAATGCCAGGAGTTCTTCAAAAGCATTGTTCATCAGCCTGAAAAAACAATATTGATATTAATTTCAATAGCACTGTGGGAGGGATTACCTACTCCACTAGGACAATGACTTCGTGTTTTTCCAGGAAACATGCAATGGAGATGATGGCCTAAATAGCATAAAACATTGTAAAATAACTGCTAAATCAAATGCATGAGTGAAATTGTCAAAACACTTGATGGAGTAAAAACAGTCTTTCTACGAGACTTCATGCCTTTTTCAGCTATTATTTCCAATTTTTCATGTGTTATTTTCTGAAAGTGAGTAGTGATTAACAGAAAATAAGCATGTCTCCAATCACCAACTGGACAAAATGAATCTGAACCTAAATATATCACTAAGTAAGCTTGTTTCCCTGACAAATACAGTTTTAATTTACTCATAAAGTAATTCAAAGCTTATTCTAAATTTAGATTGTAGATTGCTCCAATATTTTTCATTACACATTACAAATTGGCAAAAGCGAAATATAAAATGTCCATTTGTCATACGTGAACAGAGCACAGTGTGAACTAGTTCTCTGTATTTATTCACTTTACCAAGTGAAGCATTTGGCCCCCGGAAGCAGCGTGTGGGGATGTACCTGGCAGTCCAGGGATTGGATATTGCGAATGCAGAGGCAGATCCCAAACCACCTGACTATAATTAATAGTTTTAAAGGAGTAAAACTTTAATCGGTAATGTGATGAAGTACGTACTTGGCAGCGCGTGCCTCGTTGCGACGCCTCAGATCATTGATGTTGACGATGAGGCGACATCTATTCTCACTGATCATGTCCCGGACCTTGCTCTGATACACTCCCTGGTCTTGCTGAAAGACACAAAAATATTGAAGATTGCAAGCAGACGACTTACTGGTGATGCAGACATCTACTAAAACTAATACACATCAGAAAATTATGTCGAACCGAAGCCTAGCTTTTGTTCTTTCCATGTAAGCTTTGTTACCTCGACAGCCATGTAAACTCTCACAGTGTAGAACAATCTGTTCTGATATACAACCTAATCTATCAGAACAGAGCAGTCACCCACTAACTCAGGTACCATGATGCAAGTGTATACTTATGTGAAATATATTAATATTTGGTATGGAAAATTTGGCTAGCACTGAAAGCTAACTAAGGAGTCTATTATCTTCATTCTACTGTAAAAAAAAAGTCTCGATGTATGTGCAATACTTACGTCGTCATCAAGAAAATCAAGATAGTCCCTCTGAGCCTGTCTCATCTCATGGTCGTCCACGACTTCGGTTGCCATTTTAGTATAAAAGTCTTACAATTTTGCAAGAATTTACGAAGAAAACGTGGAGCGTGACTCGTCCACTCCTGTATTCTGTTCTGGGTGTCTTTTCGCGCCACACGGATTCTGACGCGCTCCGCTCTGCGCCGTGATTGGTCAAAAAATAAAATATTCATTATTCTACGAGGTAGTGTCCAATGAAACAGCAGGGGACAGTAAATCTCTTCAACCTCTTTCTACATTTCGCGGGAAAACTTCCGAATAATGCGCATGCGCCAGAAGACCACGCAAAAGCTTTATGAATAGAAACCCAGATTCTGCCCGGAGAATTCTCCCAGATGTCTGTGCTATAACTGTCCCACACTTTTCCCTCGTTCCTCCAGCAATGTAAATGCACTAGAATGTACTTAATGTGTACTTACTATGCATGGTACTATAGTGGCCTGGCCGTAAACACGCCCCCTAGCAACAGCGCCATTTCAGAGACTTTTAGGCCACACCAAGTTATGCTGTCTTTGTTAGGAATCAATAAAATTGTTTCAATAAAACGTTATATTGTTCATTGAATGTTATTTTACTCACATTATATGGAGGAAAACAGTATTCGGACACATCTGAATTATTGAATTCAGATGGCCCCTTATTTCCAGTGAAGGACAATTTTAATGCTTCAGCATACCAAGGCATTTTGGATAACGTCATGCTTCTAAATTTGTGGACACACTTTGGGGAAGAACCTTTTCTATTACATCAGGAGTGTGCCCCAGTGCACAAAGAAAGCTTCATAAAGGAAGGATTGTTTGGATAAATTCTTAGTGGAAGAAACTAATTGGCCTGCAAAGAGCCCTGATTTCAACCCCACACAACACCTTTGGGATAAACTGGAACAGAGATTGCGAGCCAGGACTTTTCGTCCAACATCAGTGACTGATCTCATAAATGCTCTACAGAAGGAATGGGCACAAACTCCCACGGAATCTCAAAATCTTGTGGAAAGCGTAAAAAGAATATTGGAAGCTGTTATAGCTGCAAAGGGGGGGCAGCTCTATATTAAAATCTATGTATTTGAAGGCAATGCCATGAAAGCCCCTGTTGGTGTACTGGTTGGGTGTTGCAATACTTTTTTCCATGTAGTGTTTGTACATATTTTAAAATGCTTCTTTGCTATGACTTAGATATTGTAATGACCTGTCCATATATCATAATCACAGAGTGTGTCTCTAATTATGTAATATGTGCTATGCAAAATCAGCATTTACTGGGTTTACATTAAAATGAGAACATTTGAATCAAGTATAAATGTTTTCTTTGTAGTGCACTACACTAAAATAAACACAGTGCTGTTTGGGTAGTCACCACACCCCTTTATAGTTGTTACATAGTAGATAATATACTGTTATTCTTACTGTATTAACTGTTATAAACTTACTGTCCGGAGCCTGTGTCTGTTACAGTTTTTGGTGAACTGATCATGCAATGTAATGACAGCATATGCTGACTGTTTACTAAATGTTGTGCAAACACACCATTTTGTTTCTGTTATACAATTTACAATGTGTATATGTGTGAAATTAAAAACGAAACACAAACAAATTAAGAAAAAAGCTTTATCAACACATTTATACGAAGCTAGGGAGAAGGTAAAAGGGACTCAGCTCTTTTGCCACTTTGTTTTTGCTTTTACCTAAAGGATGCTTACCATAGTCCTTTAAATTAGCAACTGTTTACCTGTAAAATACAGCCATTGAACTGTAATTACCTTTCCTCCATCACAAACTAATTTATTTATGAAATTAGCATTCAGCCAAGCACCATTCGTTTCCATGCATTTGCAAGGAACTTCCACATAAATCCAACAGCCTCTAGCCACTACTCTCAACGTCTTCCAAATACAGGTTTTTGATCATTATTATTAAAGCTTGCTGAAGCTTTTTTTGGTTTTGCTTTTTTCTAATGAACATCACCAAGCTAACTTTACCACCATGTGTAACACACTTCTAACACTACTTCAGTTCTATAAACTGTCCTATGTAAGATTACTTCAGCCAGTATTTAACTTTGCTCTAATGCTACTGAACATTATGTAAAATAATCATGGATTGAAAAGCAAGAGCATGTTTCTCGCACTAAATGAAGCAGCAGGCAACCCTGTAAGTTAGTCGTCACAAGTCACTATCTGAATGAGAAAGGAATTACAAAAGGCACAGAAGTACAAAATTCAAACATAATGTAATATCCACAACTAGCTAACAAATTCCAAAATGCTTCAAATATCCACCTATCCTGCTAAAAAAAAGAGCAGTTTTTATTGCTTTAATGCTGAGATTCATGTGCTCCAAGATTTGGTAGGCAGAGAAAAACAGTTTGATTACCTGTAGACAAGCAGAAATAAATCTAAACATAATGAATATATACATACAAATAGAAATATGAATGTACATAAAAAATAATTAAAAGAATGTTTCCATGAATTAGTTTTTTTTTGTTATTATATATATATATATTGTTAATTTTCCTGAACATTTACATTTTGAAAAATGGATCTGCACAAGTTTGGACACTGCTCCCCTACAAAAAAACCTCTTTACTGTGTACAGTGCAATTATTAACTCCTCCCAGCTCCAGGACTTACTCCACCTGCTGCTCTCTCAGTTGTGGATTGTTGAGAGACCGGCTCTCTTTGTTTCTGGGCACAAATGTGGGCTCTTGCACACCGGCCAGTCCTGGACATGCCCCAGAATTAAGAGTAAGATTTCTTTACTCTTCAGAAAGTAAACGTGTGGTCTCCTCAAGGCGCCATATAGCAGGTAAGGTGAGCTTTGTGTCTGTCAGATATCCTGAACAACATTTAGACTAATAGTTGAATGGAAGATCTATTTTTCTCTGACTGGCTTAATTTTGTCATGTGTAACTGTGTTTATAATACAGTATTTAAGGTTATAGTTGTAGGAGATTTAGCATGTTCAAGTCTTTTTACATTGCTCTTTGGTTTGGAATGGAGTTTTGACCATCTTTTCTTAAAAAAGGCGAAGTGTAAAAAGGCTCTAAAGTGATTTGACCAGTTGTACTGGAATGTAGCTTAAAACAACTTGTTGCCTGTCAGAAAAAAACAATAGACCTGCTATTAAAGCTGCTAGGTGTGGCTACCTACATAGTCAAGAGGTGGTGTTTATGCTGGTGTCATGGATATAAGAGACCTGTGCTTGACACAAAACTGTTACCATTCTCCGTGTTTACATGAAACACTGATACACTTTACTGAGAGTGGCTGTGTGCTTGACAGAATGGATCTTAGATAGTTGTGAATTTTTCAAGTGATCATTTCAATTTGGTATCTAAAGCGTACACTGGTTCATTTCATATGTTTTTTTTAACAAGGTGCAGGTAGATGCACAGGCATGACTAATGTTTTGCTGTGGCTGTAAATATTTTCTACCCTCATAACTTTGTTGTCCTTCTTTTTTACAGCGCACTCAAGGAGACTTACCATCCTACATCAATTTACATAGTTCCTGCTGCTGAAATTTCCCTACTGACCCCCACCATGTCGAGTGGACCTTTGGGTGGTTTAAGCGCCCTCACCCTCAGTATTAAGCAGCTGGCCGGCCTACTCCGTCTCTCCCAATCCCTGCCCTCCCTGCCACCCCCCGAAGCCACAGTCTCTGCCTTAGATGTGCCAGTTCTGTTCCGTGAGCCCTACATACTGACTGGCTACCGGCCGGAAGGCCAGCCATGGCGTTCCTATCTGCGGAGCCTTTTCCAGTCGCACAACGAGTTGCTGAACGTCTGGACACACCTGCTGGCAGTGCCAGTCCTGCTGCTGCGCTTCTGGTTCTTCGCTGCTTCCAGTGACCTGGGTCAAGACGTCTCCTTGCTACCTCTTTTTCTCTATGCATTGTCAGCCCTTACCTACCTCAGCTTTAGTGTTGCTGCCCACCTGCTGCAGTCACATTCAGAGCTTGCACATTACTCCCTCTTCTTTCTGGACTACGTGGGCGTGGCCATATACCAGTATGGCTGTGCACTGGCCCACTACTTCTACTGCTCGGAGGAGGTGTGGAGGCAGAGCCCCTTGGGTGCAGTGTTCCTGCCTGGAGCAGCTTTGCTTGGCTGGTTATCCTGTACTAGCTGCTGTTTTGCCAAACTACGCTACCGCCGGCCTTATCCATTCCACAGGAAACTCTTCCAGCTGGTTCCCACCAGCCTGGCCTACCTGCTGGACATCAGCCCAGTGGCCCACCGTCTGGCCACCAGGCCCTGGGAGGATACAGAGCTAGTGCTGCACGCACTGCAAGTGACCTTCTTCATGCAGGCCTCCTTCTTCTTCTCCTGCCCCGTGCCCGAGCGTTTCTTTCCAGGAAAATGTGATATTGTGGGCCACGGTCACCAGATCTTCCACCTCCTCCTGGTCATGTGCACCATGTGCCAAATGGAGGCGGTGTGCAAGGACTTCTTGAACCAGCGGCACTTGGTGGTGCAAGTGCATGGGGAGAGGACCATCTATCTAGCTGGAGGTGCTTTTGTTGTCCTGGTGCTTTGCAGTATTGTGACAGCAGCTCTAATGCGGAGGCGTATCCAAAGGCAGCTAATGAAGAAAGAATGATTCTGAATAACTGTGTGTCCCCTGTGTGTCAGCTGTCAAGGACAGAAGTTTTCAAATCCAAACCTTGAATCCCTGTTGTATGGTCCTTTAATTTGTATTCATGGGTAGCTAGTTGAATTGCTTATGTAATTGATGTGTTGGAAAAGTCTAGGATTGGAAAATAGATCTAAGGTTTTGATTTGAACACTTAAGGACGAGGAGAACTGTGGGGGGAACACTAGCTTAGAGCTTGCCAGGGTGTTCATCACCACAGGCTGCAGTGTTTGTGAACATTCACCAGACACAATCCATAAAAAGTCCTTATAACTTAATACTCACATTCCTGTTATGGCAAAGCCAAAACTGAAATGGCCTGCAATGGTCAATGGATTACAGGTATGGTAAAAACATTATTTGATTTTCTCTTTACCCCAAAGGTATCTAGGTGGAGCTGCTGACATGGTAAGACATACTGTTATCTAGAAATATAAACAAAGTTCCATATTAATTTAAGGTTTCAACCTAGCTGCTATGACTGCACTGTGTCATATTGTCAGGAACTCCTTATGCAAATATATTACACATTCCTTAACAACTCAACTTGATTTTAGGCCAAGATGAATATAATTATTTAGCCATTGAGTTATACAGTTTGTACAGTGTTAATTAGTGGAACATACCCATCAGTTACTTGTTAGTTACATGAGACAAACTAAAGAAGCAAGCTGTAGATGCCTAACAGTCTAAATTAGGCCAATTGGATGAAGAAGTCTGTTTGGCGAAAGAGGACAATCATTTCATTTCAGTAGTGTTTTCTTGAAGAGTGCGTTAGGTCTTCAAGCAGTCTTGGATAGTGCATTGCAATTATGGGGTTTGACGTACTACTACAATACAATAGTCGCAATTTTAATTTTTCTGGTCATAACATTACAAGGTAATTCCTTGTGTTTGTTTGAAAGCTATGTCCAAAAACAGGAAAATAGGCTTTGTGGTGATCCCAAACATAAAGTGTTTTTACATGGATTTTCAGATCTTTGTAGTATTTGGATGTGTGCGATCAGGAGAGGGCCCCACAAATCACACAGAGCTTCTAATCATAGTTGTGGCTGAATCTTGGCCTGATATGTGTAGTCTCTAGGCATTATTCATTTGATTTGTGTTATGTACAGTCAGGTCACCCCATAGCTTCTGTTCATGGAACACTTAAGTTCTACTAAACTCACTTTTCACTGCATGCTATCAGCTTGTCTCGACTCTCTTGGACTCTGTTCACTTTTGGTACCATTTGTTTTCCACTACAGTCAGTGCACACTCATTGTAGCTGCTGACACTGCAAGAAGCTTTCAAAACATTATCAGTCATGCAACAAACACATTACTGATGGAGAATACTAACATTTTGTAACATTTTAGCAAATCAATTTCGTTAATATTGCAACGAATTGATCAGTGGTTCAAAATTTATGGTCACAATAGTAAATAGGCTTTTTAAAGGTGGCAGGCTTGTGCAGGATGACCATGAGTATCCAGTGTCTCACGTGACCAATCCATAATATACATTATGTTTTTATTCCTGTTTAGCTCATTTGAAACTACATTGGTTGGTGCGAAAAATATTACCAGGTACAAGTATTGAGTCAGTACCACATAATGAAAAAGAAACATATACCATACTTACTACAGCACAAACGTCTTAATAAGGAAGACTGCTGGTAGCATTCATGGTTGGTTTACATAATAAAGCTTAGTGGTCCCCCTCTCATGAAGAAGCGAGTGTGTGTAATCTATAGCTTAGCCAGTGTTCCCTCACAGTCCAGCTTTATGCATGTCTAGCAGAGTGACCTATTTGCTGCAAAGCCTTTTCAGCCTGGGGCTAATAAAAAAGGAAAAAAGGAATAATCGTAAAAGCTGGATTTGGGCTTGCTGCAATCGGGTGGGGGGTTGGATGGGTGAACAAAGAAGTCACTTTTATGTTGGATTCAGTGTAACCAAGACTCCAAGAGACCGCTTGTGCCAAAGAGCCAATCAGATGCTGTCTCAAGAGAGCAGCAGAGTAGATTTACTCCAGATTTGCTTCAGAACATCGAGTGCCCCGCCGTTTGTGCCCAGCTTTGTGGCTGACTGAAAATCTCATGATTTTTGCTAATTCATGTGATTGTTTCTTACTTTTTAACAACAACGCACTGTATTTTATCTACAGAATCAATGTTAC
Source organism: Ladigesia roloffi (assembly GCA_037577295.1). Classification (NCBI taxonomy): domain Eukaryota; kingdom Metazoa; phylum Chordata; class Actinopteri; order Characiformes; family Alestidae; genus Ladigesia; species Ladigesia roloffi. The sequence goes on along the minus strand of JBBKCR010000148.1, from coordinate 10,704,826 downwards.
CTCGACCCTGTGGTAAAGAAAGCGGTCTTTAATACTTTGAACAGAAGTGTGTCTTTGCTCTGTGTGCATTCAGCTGTTTACAGTATAAACCTGAAAGATGGTACTGATTTTGAAAAGGGGCTCAGTTGGACTGTGTGTTACTGATCAGCTCTAAAGTATTTGCAGAGTGAATCTGATATGAAACTGGAAATGACCACTGAGTGATTGAATCAACTAACTGAATTACATGGAATACCGTTGTTACGTCTTGTTGTAAACACATTAAAAGAAAAGATGTTATGAATGCGCAGATCTAAAGCCTTATCAATGAGTTATTTATTTTTGAAAGGCAACATAGACACATCACCTTTGACAGCAATTGGACAGGTATTTTGTGATTTTTTTCTGAAGAGTGTTTTTGCGTAATATAACAGCAACTTCCGTAGTTTTTCATTGCTGAGGAGTCACCATTTATACAACAACTTATATTGGTTTATTCACCTATTTGCTGGCAGTAAAATAACATCTCTTTAAAGCAGGTAAACAGCGGCTACACCACGCTAAAGCATAGCCTTCCCAGGGTGTGTTAGTTATAATGAAGGGATACAACTAAATCTCGTACAGTAAACAACGAAAGAAGTTCATATCCCCCATATAAATTCAAAACATACATTAAAAAATATCTGTTCACATTCTATTCTGCCCTCAAAGATACATTCGACACAACCTCTATTCATTAACCATTCATTTTGCAGTGAATGTTTTGTTACATTCATCCAGTTCAAACTGCATGTATTGAATAATTTAAATATTTTTTCGTTCATTTACAAAAAAAGGGTTTTTTGCAAAATTATTCCTAAAACATGAGAGCAACAGTAGACACTGCACCTTCACAACAGCTCCAGAGAATGCTTGCACTCCATAATTCAAGGACTGACTGCATTCATTTGATAAGATGACCGAATTGGCCACAAAACATGTACAGTGAATTGTACATTCTTGCAAATTCACCATTACCAAGATGGCATGAACCTACTTTAACTGCAGCAGCAGCAGTCTGTGTGAGGACAAGCTGCTCAGCAACAAGTTCCGTTTTAAAACAGTGTGTCACAAGAGAAAGGGGCACAAACAACATCAGGGTACAGGGTACAATATTTTAAGTTGTTAAACAGGTTCAAGAATGTTGGCACTGGTCATATTTCTGAAGATATCTTGGGACTGTAGAATCAAATAAGATATCTTGGGTCTGTGGAACTGACTGTAGAGCTGAAATAAGAGGAAATTGAAAGTACAATGAACTGCAATGTCAGTAAGTATGTCACCTGCTGCGTGTTTCTTTTCATTCCATTGTGGCTATTGCTACTATCTGTAAGCCCACCACTGACTATAGTCTGACTCCCGGCCCAACACTGAAGGTTTAGTTACCAACCAGTGGTCTTTTGTACTGTGAATACAATACTTTCCTTGTGAAAATGAATTACATTTCCTAAGCCTAAGCTGAGACATTTGTGCTTGATTTAGATTAAGAAACTTACAGGAATTTAGGTGGTTCCATGTTGTAAATGCTTTGAGTTCATACACTTCAAATGTGTCTGCATGAAAACAATTACTTTTTCTCCAAAAGATGTAAAGCAAACGACCGCAGTAATGTGGACATAATTCATCCATTTACACTTGAATGACACATTTAAATCATGTAAATAATCACTTTTTCTAGTGTATGATTTCACCCAGAAAGATGCAACGATGTAAGCAAAAGTAGTTACTATACTGACCTGCCTCTGCAAGCATCCTGTTTAGAGGGACAAATTGTCGTTACTTGTGTATTAACAGGCTGTGCATCAATGACCCATTAGAGGGCAGCAATATTTCATTTGAAAATCAGCATTAAAAGTAAACAGGCATTGATATAAAACGTCCACAAGGAGGCACAGCAGCAGAGGCACAACAAGTTAAAATATTTTCATATTTATGCATGACTTCGCCTGTATTTAATCACTATTTTCACAACCCATTGGTTCAAGTTCTTGTAACTATACAGAGACAAAGACAAAGAAGTACATTTTCAATCACTGTTTTCAATCGCTGACGCACGTGCAACTCACAGATGATGAGGAGATTACACAACAGATAGATGGGAGTGGTGAGGCATGTCTCTAATCTTGAATACAGGTAAAAATGCAAGTTTGTCAGACGAGTTCGGGTGGTGACGGCGACAGGTGTGCTAGTTCAGATGCCACAGAGGCCACAGGTAAGACAGCTTCTGACATACTAAAGTTGTAAAGAGGCTAACAATGTGTCAACATATAGGCTGTGGAAAAATGTTCAGCAACTTTACACTTTGTATTTTGTGCATCTGTATGTATATAATTATCTAAAACACTAAAATGAAGGTATCAAAAACAAACTCCTTGGTGCTGTCCGGCCTTCGATAAGGTCACTAAGAAAGTAATTGTTAAGGCATTCAAATGAAAAAATATATTTTTTCCTTATGTGATAGGAAACATGACATTTTGGAAAACGTCTCCGCTTTTCTAAACATGTTGAAAACAGTGGACGAACAAATGAGTTCAGATTGAAATACTTGTATTCAAATGAATAAAATAGTACAAGAGTGTTTAATACATACATTTCTGTGTGTTTTTGGATGGATACGCCTAACATTCCCAAACTTCTTTTCTCATTGTGCGGTTAATTAAAGGTGTGACCTGGAACGCAAGACATTTGCTGTCATGTTGCAGTCTTTGCATGAAATCAAAACAAATCGCACTATATACAGTACCAGAGTTTTATAGTGCTACTACTTTATGTTGTCGCTCAGTCTTTTGCTTCACAGTGTGCCTGCACTGATCATACTTTTTGGTGTATTTGGGTCTCAGGCAGGAATTTGGAATTATGTTTTTTTTTTAATATATATATAATTATGTCGTATAACACTTTTAGACCTTTAACTTTTTTATACATCCAACATGAAGCATACATTTATTTAGACTATACATAAGACTATTCATTTAAGTATGGAATCAACCATCACAGATTTGCAAATGACAGTATTGTGGTGTAGATTGTAAACAATGAACTCTCGTAAAAAGGGCAAGAGCACCTAAAGACACACACCCCCCACCCACACACACACACACGCACACACACATTTGTAAGTGCCTATTTTCAAACAATACTAAACATATGCTGCTAGTAAAATGGCCTCTCCAACTGCATCTAAAAACGGCATCTAAACCGTACTATACTTTACAGTTGGCGTCTGCAGTTTAGCATTTTCCTAAAAGCCTAAATAAAGTTATGAGCTCAGGTTCTTGAATTCAGTGCTTCTATAAAGCCTGTGGAGTGTACCAATATACTTTACATATTTGTCATTATAATGGATCAGGAATTGCCAAATCAGTCTAACATGGATTTTCCCAGAGAACCAACTGATAATTGTATGCAGAAATCCCCACAATAAAAGTAAAAAAACATGCACAGACACGTCCAGATAACACCCTGTGGCTTGTGACGACACATTGATGTCTTAAGACATGAAACGATCGGTTTTTGTGAGAAACTGAACAGTATTTATATCCCTTTTTACCTCTGAAAGACGACCGTCCCGAGCCCCCTGTGTATTACACAAATGCCGTAAATGATCTGTTGCATGAATACGTCACTCGTTCACACAGAGCACAGAGATTCCGGCGTTTGCGTATCCTAGCTCGAGACGGTCATCTTTCCAAGGTAAAAAATGATATAAATACTGTTCAGTATCTCACAAAAACCGATCGTTTCATGTTTTAAGACATCAATGTGTCGTCACGAACCACAGGGTGTAATCTGGATTTGTCTGTGCATGGTTTTTTTACTTAGAAAGTTTTGATGTCCATCCATTTCCATTAAATGACTACCAGGCTGCTACGGCTATGGCTAAAAATATGCGTTTGTGTTCTGCTGAGAAAACAAAATCACCTTCGACTTGGATGCCCTGGGGGTAAGCAAATAAACATCAAATTTTCATTTTTGGGTGAACTATTGCTTTAAGCTGAATTTAAAATGCAATTAAAATGTCTCAGATTCAGTTATTTAGAACCCAGCTAATAATTAGTGGCAAAAACTCCAGATTGGCAGAAACTGCAGATATCCTCCATATTTTTTTTGCCTTTTTTTGGCAATACATAATTCTTCATACATTTTAGCATTAACTTATTAGGAATACATACATTTCCAATTCTGTAACATAAATATGAATGTAAATTACATGTCCATTTGAATTACAACTGTATAAATGTTTTTGTACTGTCCAGAGAACACAAATAAATGGCGTCTTGGGATGGTTAAATACAACTGTATTGAGAGGTGGATGGTTTGAGTGTAAGTGGTGGGTTACTACAATATGAGTCCACCTAAAGCCCCTGGATAAGATGTGCTGCCCGATGAACAGTAAATTATTAAACTGTAAAAATAATAAGGAGTATCTGTAGATTTTGCTGTACTTTTATTACTAAACAATTACATACATTTTTTTGCCTGCTTATACCAAAGAAAATGCCCATGCATGAATTACAGTGCAGCCTATATATTGGTAATATCAAAATTATGGTGTTTTGCGAGCATATTTGTGGGCATATTTAGGGTTTACACTAAAAAATAAGCATCTGTTTTTACCCCAACACAACAACAGGTTTTTACTATGTGTGGGTGCTCTTGGAACATAAACAAGCTGGGAGTTAATGTACACACACTCATTGTTATTAGATCCTATTTCAGTCATTTTCTACTGTCATAATACAATGTAATTAAATTAGTCTAGAAATGTCTTTATGCTTTATGCTTACCTTTGCAAAAATGATTTTGTCATTGCACAGTCATATGAGGGTCTGGTTGGAAAGCAATGGCTCCTGGCCTTGGCTTGATATCCGGCTCCTCTTCTTCTTTAGAGATCACCATTTTCTCCATCCTCTTCATTCTTGTCTACATCACACTCTTCACACTCTGCACCAACTGTTTCTGGTAATGTATGTTTTTTCAATTTCTGTATGCATTCATATAAGGCCCATTCTAACAAGATGTTCATGAGGCTATTTGAATTTTTATAATACAAATACAGAAGTTAGGAGTACACGTGTATGCCAATAAACTATGGCCACATTAAATTTCTGAATCTTGTAGAGACCTGAAATGCATAGAGCCTCCTCTCACAGAAACTCTTTGACAGGAGAGATGAATAGCTAATGGGTAAAATGTGTTGTTTAAATGCATCAACCAGTAATAACAGTAAAACCACCTGCTGAATATTGTGCTGGTCCCCTTGTGCCATCAAAACAGCACTGAACCATCAGACATGTTCTCCACAAGGTGTCTGAAGGTGTGCTGAAGTATCTGACACCAAGACATTAGCAGCAAATGCTTTAAGTCCTGTAAACTGTGATGTGGGGCTTCCATTGATCAGACTAGTTTGTCCAGGACATCCCACAAATGCTTAGTAGAACTGAGATCAGCCAAATCTGTTCCTCGAACAGCTTTTGCAATGTGGCATGGCACAATACTCTGCTACCAAAGGCCACTGTGATTAACAATACTGTTGCCATAAACATGATGTATTGGAACTGCATCAATGTTTGGGTTGGTGGTTCATCGAAAAGTAACATCCATGTGAATAGCAGGTTTCCTAACAGAACACTACATTGAGAAACATACATCTTGTATCCAGGTGTCATGCCTTTCCAGGATGAACAATATGCACATTCATCTGGCTGAACACATGGTGAAAATAGCAAATCAAGAACAGGATCTTTGCTGGCTGCCTAATATGTATATAGTATGTGTGTTTGTGTGTGTGTCTGTATCTGTGTGTGTATGTGTACATAAAAGCCACTGTTTACCTGATTGTAGTGTTGTCTGAAGTTTTAATGGAGCCAACATCTTTTGAAGCTTTGGAGGCCCTGGGGGCTACATAGAGGAACATGTTTTTTGTTTCATTTGGCTGAGCACCCTACCACCCCAACAAATATCTTGTAAACAATTAAATTTTGTTGGAGTCCACATTTAAATAGTGTTACTTCCTATTCACATATCACAATCGTATGTAACGCTGTTCTGGTATGTCCCTGCCTCTTCAGATCTTGTTATTGGTGAAAAAATATTCATTTCCACTTCACCTTGTCATTTAATATGATACAGGGTTTGGTATATCAGGGGGGAGTTAACTATAAAATACAAATCACTTAATGTATGCCTGGATGAACATTTTATTTTTTTATTGGAACTATAGCCGGTCACCTGAGACTCAATACCATGAGGAGAAAGGAATCCCCTCATCGAGCCCCGCAAAAGTGAGTGACATACCAAGGATTTACAGCTTGCCTGTACATATACATGCTGAAAAAATATGTTTTTTCTTCTTAACAACACTCTATCAGCTGTGGTATATCACATCAGAACCTATAGTGAGATACAAGTAGTTATATGAAATTGTTTATGAGATATTTTTCAATATATGGCCACTCAACTGTCACCTGGAAAGGAAATAATATATACTAGTATATTGCATTGTCAATGCATTTCTAGACTATTCTAAGTAGATACTGAAAGCATTCGTATTATTGCATAATACGTTAAGAATGTTTACTCACAACCATATGATTGGTTATAAGACAAAGTCTCAAGAGGGCTGTTATTTGCACTTCAAAGGGTTTTGCATAGTGCTCAAACTGCAGTCAATATCCTACATCCCCTTTTTGAAGTGATACATGTTTGGAGGTTTGTTTCATCCATCTGCAGGAGAAACAGGAAGATCAGTGGAGCATAAATAGAACCTCAAGCAGTGAGCACGGTTGGTCCATCTGCTTTCTGTCTGTTTCACACATGTGATATTCTTCACATTACAAGTGGTAGGATGTTTGTGTCCAAAACAAAAACATTTGGTGGCTCCGGAAATTATTTGGATATGTGTGCCATGAAAGGTTTTCCCCAGTGGTATTTATTTTATACAAACCATTCCAAGACTGACTTTTTTTTGCAAAGCATTTTAAAGGTGGCAGTTTCAGATGATTATTCAGATCTTCTGCAGGTTTGGAAGCAAAATGGCTGTGTATAGTTCTGAGTCTGATTCCAGTGAATATTACATTGACATTCTTATCCAGAGCAATGTACATCAAAGCTCAAGTAGTTCACATCTGTTCTTTACTTAAATCTGTGCCTATTAAACCGAGTTACAGCAGGAGAAGTACACCCAAACAACACCTGTTAAAGAAAAGCCAGTAGTAATGGCAAAATAAGGAAGCTCATAGACAACACTGACATAGACAAAACCATAACAAAAACAGCCCCAGACTTTGGTGTTGCCCCACTGGTGCTCTTTGTAGTCCTTCTGCAGGCTTTCTGACAACACCAGTCCTTCTAAATTAAACCATTTATCATTGGTTTAATGTTGTCCTTACAGTGAGTTTTTTCAAACAAATATTTTCATACATTTTTTTAAATCTCATTAAGGCACACAGATTGTTAAAAAATCTGTAAATTGTTAAAATATCCAAATACTGAACTGGGGCCACATGAAATTTGTAAATGCACATTACAGGCACCAACAAATATATATTCATAAAATCACTTGCAGCATTTCACATACACTAGGCATATAACAATACATAAAAATCCTAAATATGTTTTGTGTCTGCAATGACCATGAAATCATTTTCGTTATTTGCTTAATTTGCTTTGACATTTTATTTGCCTAGCAAGCCAGTTGGGGTTGGTAATGTTAAGTGGTTTCTCTGTGTTGCATGTAGCTTCGAGCTCTGTGCCACAGAACAATGCCTCCCAGGTTCCAGCAAATCTTCACACCAGGAGTCACACCGTGGTGCAATGTCAGCCACTGAAGTCTTATTCTCATAACAGAGGTAAGAGGCATTTCTTATTCAATTCACTGGGGGTGCATGAGGGGTGGCAATATATTTCTTAAAGTGGCCTTTATAGTCACACATGAACACACTGCAGCACACAGCGTGAACTGTGTGAATTTTTCCTCTGCATTTAACCCATTCACTATGTGAAGCAGTAGGCAGCCAGGGACATAGCACCTGGGGAGCAGTGTGTGAGGACGGTATTCAAGGGTACCCCTTGGTGCCACTTGCACTCTTGTGATCAAAACCACGACCTTCACACGGGCAACTCCCAAATTACCATGCCAAAAGAGAGAATGCATGGAGATCACAAGCATCAATCTTGCTGCTTTTCTAATGCTGGGCAAGCATTCTCCCATTTGAGCAATATCCCTTTGACCCTAATGATAAACAAGATCTTTTCTTTATTATTACTGACATTTCAGTGATAACTACAACCAGTGAATAGGTTCCCTATTATTAGCACTGATGCATGTGCTTGGCTCTTCTTGTTGAGAAGGTACTTGTGCATTAGTGTAATATGTCAGAAAGTTCTGAAGAGTAGCTTCTCCTGATGAAGGGCAAATTCAGTCACATCTAGGATGACAGTGTCCCCATCTGTACCGCATGAGAAGTCTCTGATAGGTTTCATGAGTATGGAAATGTTGTAAATTATACACCTAATGGTCCAATTGAACTATTGTCTTATTTTTGCCTCTGGTAATGTAATAGTGAAAAGTGAAAGTGAAACATTTGTCACACATGAACACACCACAGCACCGCACAACAGTGAGAAGAGTGTGAAACTTGTCCTCTGCATTTAACCCATTCACCTGAGTGAAAGAGTGTGCAGCCAGCGACCCTATTGGGACGATTATTTCCTCAGTGGTGCCACAAGAGGTCCTGGGATACAAACCAAAACCTTCCAAACACAGGGGCAACTTCCAAACCACCAACCAACCCTCTTGTATATAGATTATAATGTAAACTTGTTTTAATTGTAAAATAATGATAGATATGTATTCGTGTATTACAGCAACTACAATGAAGTGTTAATTAACAGCTATAAATATCCACTAGATAGTCTTCGTTTGTGCAGTGCTGTTTAAAATATGCATGCTTTCAGAAATGCTCTTATTGATTAAACTGTCCAAGGCATAGGTTTTCTTCCTGCCCACTCGCTAAACAATATCTAATCCCTCCCTTAACAGCTGAATCGCATGGCTATTTCAGCCAGGGGATGATGCCCAGGCTTCCAGATATTCCAGTCTTCTCTGTCAGGTCTACAGGCTCTGTGAGTCCCAGACTGTCCAGCCCCCCTCCGCCTCCACCAAACTTCCAACGACCCAGGGTGCATCTGGAACCTGCAACGCAGCCTCTTTCACAGCAGCAGCCTGAGAGAGCCATGAGGGACCAGGACACACAAAGCAGAGGAGATCAGTTAAATACTAATGAAATATTTACTGACCACACATACTCTGTCCCAGGGCTAGAGGTCAGTGAGGAACATCCCTATGAAAGTATCAGCATGGAAACCATGGGCTTGCCCTCTCCCAGCAACGAAGCTGCTGCAGACCAGAGTGAGAGCACCTATGAAACAGTAAAGGAATCAGGGGAGCCTGCTGCTGGACATTCACCCACACCATTTACTGTGATGGACAGCGGAGAGACAGCAAAGCTGGGAAGGTTTATCCCGCCACCCCTAGCTGCACAGGACGTCCAGTGTTTGACCGACCCAGAAAAAGCAACCGTCTACGCAGCAGTGAACAGGAGAAACAAAACTGTGAAACTTCTGGAATTCCCTGTTCCAACCAGCACCACTGTGGTTGATGAGGGTGACGTAGCTGAGGAGGCCGCACCTCCTGTCCCAGAAAAAATGTTTGAATAGCATAAAAGGGACTGTCTCTTAACATATATGATGTCTGATGTTGTGACTGCACTTAACAACCTAATAAAAATAAAGGAATAAAATAAAAAATAGTTCTATTACGTCATGGTACAAAATTGTACAAATGATTCCTAGTTGTGTCAGCACACTTATTATATTATTATTTTACAATCTTATTTATAGACAATGCACGGTGTACCTTGCCTGTGTAGATAACAGTGACCCAAATACATGTAATAGACCATGAAGTAAACATCACACCGGTTATTATAGGCATGATGTCACGTGCATTCATTAACGATGCGAGACTCAGACTGGATCCTGGATTCTGCGTCCAGACCTTAAATCCCCTTTCCGAGCCAGCCGACAGAGGGACGGATTTTAATCCGCTGACATGACATGACGGACATCTCCTCTGCCTGTGGAGGAGAGAGAGAAAGAGAGGAGCCCGCCCTCTGCAGCCGGTACCGAGTGGGACTGAAGTAGGTGAAAGGTGAAGAGAGAATGGAGAGAGGCTGCAGAGGGAAAAACTCGTTTAGACGACTGAGACCGCCGATTTAACGAAAAAACTCCATAACCGCCGCTTCTGAAGTGCCTCTCTATTGTGTCAGACGCGCACGGATCGTGCCAAGGTCTAAATACAGCCTCGACTTGTCAGCGTGTAATCAAACCAACACGTTATATGGAAAGTTGTCGAGTGCTCAAAACAAACGGTATGATTTTGAGGTCTGGTAAACTCGTAAATAACGCGTGCTTCGTGAAAACTCTACACGACAAAACCAACAGAGGTTATTCAGCGTGGTGAGTCTCGTCCCCCCGGTTTTTGTCGTTCAGAGCTGCATCACGTCGTCTCAGCCCCCTCCACTCCCCCTCCACCCTCCACT
>JBBKCR010000148.1:10673106-10686162 GCA_037577295.1 Ladigesia roloffi | reverse complement strand
CCCCCCCCCCCCCCCCTCCCCCTTCCCCCCCCCCCCCCCCCCCCCCCCCGAACACACGCGTCCACATCGGCTCCTCTCCACACCCGGGCTCTGCAGGTAAATACAGCTGCAAAATTGATGTGTTTGCTCTACTAATTGCAAGAGGATATTTTGGTGTCTTATTTTTATTATGCATTCCATATTCTGTTGTATCGCTTGCGGTATGCTGTGTGTGGAGAGACGGGTCAGGATTTAATCCAGTCATTTCTGTCTGCTGCGAGCCTCGTTCAACGCTTTGGACTCTGGAAAAATATACACGTTTTATCATGTACACACAATCTACTAGTCGTGTTTTCAGACGTTTTTTGCAGTGCATGTTTGTGTTTGGTTGTTGTATTCGGTGTGTGTTGGTTATTGGCTGTATGAGGGCTACATCAACACAGCTCAAGCTGAAACTCGTGTTCGTACACGTTGGTAACCGGGGGCGTGTGAACGGGGGAAGCCGTCTCAGCCAATCAGCGTGCAGGACGGGCCCACTGTGGGTCGGTTGTTTACTGCTCGGTGGAAACGCCCATAAAAAGAGCAGCAGGGAAAACCCGAGCCGGGTCTGGAAAATCCACTCACGTAATGCGACGGTTCAAGCCCTTATTTTGGTGAATTTCAGAAACCCTCAAAGTCTGTAGGCGAAAATAACGTAACCTACAATTACATAAAATGATCATAATTATTTCCACGTATAGTTTTGAGGGTAAACATGTTTGCGTTACAATCGCGCGTCGCATTAATCCAGTCCGGTTTTCGTTGTCTTCTAGATTTCACTCCCCTGAGCCCGAGATACAGTACGCTACAGGCTTTCAGTGAGGGGGTGTGTTGCCCTAAAAAATAGTCTAGGCATGGTGCAGTGTGCGAGTGGGTAGTTGTTGATTTTATTTTTTTTCTAACGCAGAAATCGAATTTGTACGGATTTGATACAGGCGAAGCCTTCCTTTTTATCCGCAGGTCTGCATAAACCTTTCTTAAATCTCGAATACAGCATACTCTGCCTAAAAATGTAGAGTTCATCTGAATTGTTCACAAGGGTTTTTATAGGTTTTGGTTGTTTGTGATGGATTCTATAGGGCTTTTTCGGTCGTTCCATGTTGCTGTGCCTGTAACATGAGCTCATTGAATTACCAGCCATTTTGGTGCTCATTTGGGCCTGTACATGACAAAACACTCCTAAGTCTTTTTCTGGTTTTAGGTTTTTGGGAGCTTGAGTCGACAACGTGGTCCAGCCCCTGAGAGCCTGAGTGTCGGGCACAGCATGGCAGCTGTAAAGTCACAGGCAGGACCAGGGCCCAGGCAGCCCACATCAGAGGAAGAAGAGGGAGGCTTGGTATGTGTAAAAGATCAGAATTGAGTTTAAGGCTGTGTGGGAGTTCCCTGTTATGGATAGGTGGATTGAAAAGGGGTGGGGTGGTAAACAGAAAAGGTTGCTGTTCTAATTCAAGTCTGAATTATATGCATGTGCAATTACTATCTCGTTCTACCTCTCATAGATCTACATGCAGTGTTGTGGTCAGGAGGACGTGGATACACGGAAACACCAGAATAACAATGTATTACGGTCGTCGTCGGGGCCTGCAAGAATGTGGTCCACCGCAACGGCTGCTCATCAGTCTAACCCCTTCAATTTCCCTCAGTCTGCCAACGTGGACTTGCCCTATAGGTGACCTATCTTTACACAAGACCTCTTTCTGTCTTTAGTTTCTGCAGCTTATACTCAGTGTCCATCCAGAAGTAATGTAACAAACCACAGTGTTCAATTTCTTCTTGTATGTAAATTGATCTATGCTAATCATGCACTGAAAAATTTGTAGTAATAAACTCTTTATTAATTAATTTTTCTCAGGTATAGGAGTCCAGAGTCAGTGGAGATGGATGAGATCATGGCTGCAATGGTTCTTACCAGTCTGTCTTGCAGTCCATTGGTCCAAAGCCCCCCGCAGAGAGATCCCCTGCCAGGTAAGCCATTGGCTTTGGAAACCTGAACTGGTCAAGCAGACATTTGAATCATTTTTGCACGCTATCGTGAATTGTACAAAGAGAACTTCTGTGTTTGCCTGATCATCTGATTGTCACCTGACAACATGTAAAATGAAAAGGATTATATAAAATGGTGCAATTTTACATAAATATTTTCAGAGAAGAAATGAATTCTCTGACTTATTCTTTAAAAAAAAAATTATGTTCGTTCAGCAAATTGCTTGTTGCTGCAATCAATTTGCTTTGTTGCTACAATTTACTTGGCTGCTCAGTTGTTGAATAGGTTATTCATGGGTTATGAAGGGATAGCTTTGCAAATATTCTTATTTACACAATTTAATCCCTAGCACAGGTGTATGTAAAATGTCCCAAAATGTATAGCCAATTGCTCATAGGATGTTCCTCCTGAAATCATGGGTATTGATGAGGATATTTCCTTTTTGCTGCAAGGACCGCATCTGCAGCTGAGACAGATTTACACTAGAAGGTGGAACATTGAGGATGTAATTTTGCAACAGGAGCATTAGTGAAGTCAAGTTCGGATGATTGATGATTAGCTCAGGATCAAAAACACCCATCATCCTATTATGTTTTTCTATGGACATTTTAAGCTGTACAATTTTTAGAAATAGTTGTTTCCATTGAAGCAGCATAGCTTATGTAGCTAAAAGTCATGGAGGAAAATGATGCATCGATTAGCATCTCACAAAATGCATGTCTTATGCCCAAAATTGCATTATCCTTTCCCTGCCAGTGCGAAATCACATTTGAAGTAGAATACCAGATCTCTCACTTCAGCGAACAGACTCCCAACTTAGTTTAACACCACACTCGTGGCCTCACATGGCAGGAATATCTTGAGCAAACCTGGGCATGTTTATGTCATGACATCACTCAGTGCTTCATCCTTTTTTCTGGTACACTGCCAAATTTAAAAAGCACATCTCGTATCTTTTATTCAGCTTCTCAAAACATGTTCAATTGTTCTTTTATCCATCAGCATGGAGATAATCATCTGTGTTTCCAAATATCTCTTTTTGTTTCTTTTGTATTCTGTTATTCCTTTATACTCTTGTCTGCCCAAATTTCTAGCAAATACTGAACCTATATAATAGACCAATTTCATGCTTTTGCTTGTTACATGGGTAATCACATTCAAATTTAGGATCACATAGAGTACGGAACGATTCTACAAGCAGTTAATAACTGGGGTGTTAGGGTCAAATGTTTTCGGGTACATTACAGATTGCCAGCTGTTAATTCAACCTTAAAGTCTACATTTTAAAGTCCGTCTCCTCCCCCCAATTCACTTAGCATGATTCTAGCTAGTGTGGGTGTCTGTTAGATGATGTAAGAACTGGCAGTTTGTGTTCCTCTACAAGTGCATTGCTCTGTTCTGTTACGTATTATTGCCAGTTAAAAAGATGTGACGGTACTTTGTGTGGCTCAGAGGAAAAATGTTAGCTTTCGCTCTCCCACTGTTGGCGGCTGTTCTGCCAATTTTTATAGATTATAGATTTTAATAGATTATAGATTTTATAGTTGGAAACTACATAAGACTATTGGAGATGACTAACTTGCTACAGTTCAAGGTGCAGTTTATTCAGTGCTAATTTGTAGGGTTTGCCCCTTTATTACTTGTTAGAAACATTAGCGATCCAGTGTTCAACTAAGCAATCAAACTTTGGAAAGCTAACAAGTTTAAATAACTCTACTTTTATTTTGTAACATTTTCCTGTTCTGTCATGGTCACACTAAGGGCTCTTTTTAACTGGCATTGTTTCTATGAACAGCAAAATTCAACTGTATGCATTCCAGTAGATTAAGGCTTGATTTGTATTTTTTTTGCAGTGGTTTGTCTTGATTATTTTGATGGGGCAATAGTGGGGAAAGGAGTGAAAAAAGCTCTTTCGCCCTCAGAGAGTGACTAAAACTGGGCTATTGGCCAAACTACCCTTCACCCACCCACCTCCACCCAATCTTACAGTGTCTGGCGTGTATTGTCCAGCTGCCTCAGGAGACATGGAGTGCGGTGGAGGGGAGCTGTCGGACAGTGGCAGCAGTGGCTACTGGAGCTGGGACCATGGCAGCGTGAGCCCTGCCCCCTCACCATCCGTCACGGAGACAGATGGCAGCATGGGCCAACCGGTAGATGAGGGACTGCAGATGGAGCTGGAGCCTGGGACCTGCGACGAGCCGGGGACCAGGAGGTGTAAGGTGAGAGTGGAGGCGGGTATTTATAACGGTAACTGTTCGTCAAAAGGAGGGGAAAAAGTTTTGCAGCAAATTGTACAGAAATGCTAATCATTTGATTCTGACGGTTTTTCTTTCTCCCACTTTCACAGAGCAGGGGAGCTTACAGGTGTCTGTGGCCTGCCTGTGGAAAAGTGCTGACATCACGGGTCGGGATGAAACGTCACATTCGGATTCTCCATTTGGGGTGAGTTCTTCAGGTCTATGTTCTCAAAACATGTTCTCAAAATCAGAGCAAAATTAACAATGAGTTCCAATTTAACAGTCTGCATTACGCTACAAAATACAGTACAAAAGTGGAATTAGTTATGGTTGTTTAATATTTTAAACACTCTTTGTCGTCAACAGTCCGTTTCATTGACATTTAACATGTCTGTTGTGGTTTATCAAGCTGTCAGGAATCATTACCTAAGCAGTGTATCTCTTTAAACAGTTGCAAATATATTTCTTTGTATGTTGTCCTTTGTAGTATAACACTGAGGATGAAGTAGACAGGGGAGATTCATGTCTGCATTTCCCTTCTTTAATTTATCTCCCTTTCCCTCTCAGCAGCGGCTCAGAGCAGTCCCAGAGAGAGGAGGACTTCTACTACACCGAAGTTTCCTCAGAGGAAGAGGAGCCGACGCCCCCTTCTTCTGTTCCTTCATTTTTCAGCGGGCCCTGGTCTTCCTGCAGCTCTACGCACAGCCAGTCTACTCCTGTGCCCCACGAGGCCCCACTCCCGTCCAGCTCTCTCAGTCAGTCCGCCCCCAGCAGCGTGTGGCAGATCCACACGGAACATCTCTACCAGGTGACACACTCAAGTCTCTCATTCTTTCAGTCAGTTCATTAAAGGAACAGTTTATACAGAAAGGTCAACTTATAACTTCATGTGTGTTTTGTGTAATGTGAGGCCAGAAAGGCCTGACTCTGATTTGTACATTCCAGAAGAGTAAACAGTAACTCGTTCTGTCCCTGTAGGCCTGCGCTCCCATTGATGTGGCTCTGTTGCCTGGCTCTCCTGCCTCCTGTGACCAGCTTCCTCCTGGTGACTTGCAGCCGAGACCTCAGGTAAATCTCAGGCTCACACAAGCTTGTCCTACACACTAAGTCAACTCGTTCCTTAGTTCCTCCTTTTATTCATTTAAAAAAATGTGTCTTTAACCCTCGGGCCCAGCCTAGCCTAGCATATTAACTCAAATTATCGGCCCAAGCCAGATTTAAACCCTCCGGCATAAAATCAACCCGCTGACTGGGTTGGGCTTGGGCCAGGTTCGGGTTCCGGCAGGGAACCTAAAGTCTACTGGGCCTCCTGTGGGACATTTTTGTCCACTTCACTCTCTTTTTATTTGATAATTTTATCTGTGTTAATGCATATGGGATGAAACTCCCAGAGGGTCTTGTGTTTATTCAGATCTTTACATTTTTAACTTTAACTCATTAAATATATCAATAATGTACTCCATACATCCAATGTTCACACTTTTTTAATTCCTTGTTATTTACAATGTTAAATCAAACAATTTAGGTTAAAATGCATTCATTCTAAACTCAACACTTGAGAAAAGTTGTTTTTAATGATTTGTGCCAGATTATGTCATTTATCCATTTTTGGCCACGCGAGTCATTTCACACAATCAGTTTAGTTTCCAATAGGGGAGTATAATTTCATTAGTGTGAGTGGTAGTGTTTAGTGACTGTAGTGTCTTTGGTAACCATTGCCTGTCTCACAGATCACCACCACCCGCAGCCGTTCCGTCAGTGTGGGGGAGCAGTGGCTGCATCGGAACAGCGCCCCGACCAGGTCCCAGGCTGTGAGTGCATCGCCCTCCAGAGGACACTGCACCTTCCGGTTCGTGCTCTTACTGCAACCCTTGTCGAAATAATAATTCTGAAACAGCTCAGTAATATACACTTTACAAAGTAAACTATCCGTTAATGCACTTGCTTTACAGAACTGTGGCATAATTCTCGTCTTCAAATCCCTTAGTTTTTTTTTACCTCTCTCATGGCTCTTTGGCCATGTAATTATATATATATATATATATGTGTGTGTGTGTGTGTGTGTGTGTCCTACAGTTCGCTTTATACTCAATGGGATTTTGATGTTCTGTAAATTAGTCTGATTAAACAAATTTGTGGGTGAAGCATGGATTGGCCTTTTAGTATGCATAACAATTTTTGAAATGATGGTAAGAAATTTCTCTGAAAATTTTTCAAGTTTTTGATACAGCAGTAGAATTCTATGCACCAAACTATAATGCTAAATGAAGCTAAAACATTGATGTTCTGTTGTTACGCTGCCTTTTATCACACTCGGAGCAGCGGCCCCTTAATGAGGAATTCTGACGTTGCTCTTGTGCATTTTCAGGAAAGGCCGAGGTGAAGCCAAAAAGTGCCGTAAGGTGTATGGCGTGGAGCGCCGGGATCAGTGGTGCACTGCTTGTCGCTGGAAGAAAGCCTGTCAGCGCTTCCCTGACTAAAAACGAGAAAGAGGAAAAAAAGACTTTAGGAGGCGAGAAAGAATTGCCGTTTTTCTCTTCTTGCCTCCGATCACTTCTGGCACTGTAGAGGATGGCAAGAACCCCTCTTTTCACTTTTGTACCTGTTTTTTGTTTTGTTTTCTTATGAGAATCGAAATAGTTTTTTGGTATCTTCTCCTGCAAAGTGAGCGCTGGTGCTGGCTGTTGAGAATTTGTATGGTGTGCTAGGGTCCTGACTCCTCAGTTTCATTTCCTTTTCATAAAACTTAAAGCATCACCCTGTAATGGAAAAAAAATGTGGTTCTCTCCCATGGTCCTGCATATCTCTCCCTGAGATTATTTAAGTGAACGTCAGTTTTGGTATATTGTGAACAAAGGTTTTTATTGTTTTTTTTCTATTGTTGTTTTCTTAGCCTGGAATATTAGCTAGCTTAGTGTCATGTATTGTCTTTATTTTGTAATTCTCTGTCCAGATTTATAAGTTCATGTCCCTCTCCTTTTTTTTAATGCACTTATTTTTTTTAGGTTTGTCTTCATGCCCATGTGTCAGTGCTTCCTAATCAAGCGAAACTGCCAGATATAAAGCTATAGTGAGGTTGGTGGGTGTATGTGACTGGTGTTAAGGCTCAGAGAGTACGAGAGTTGTAAGAGAGAGATTAAGTGCAGCTATAATCTATGATCGAATACCAAAGTGCTATTGCAATGGTGATTCAAAGGGAGTTTGATTAGGTTCTGCCCTGAAACCAAAAATGGGCTCGTTCCTTTGTAAATCCCTTGTCATCCTCCTGAACAGTATTATAATCGTTTCTTTTTTTTATGTCTAATGGATCAAACCTTTTGGGAACATTCAAAGAATCCGAAGTTATGGCAGCATACTGCCGACAAAAAAAAATACAGTATACGGTTAAAGACAACCACATGCGTTACAAAATATGCAAATTCGGGAAGCTGATCGTTGCATGACAAATCACAAGAGAAATAGTAAACTATTTTATTGGTATTTGTGTGCATATTATGTACAAGTTGAATGGTCTAAAAGAAAAGTTTACTTTGGGGGAAAAAAAAGAATTACTTCAATATGTGTTTGAACTGTATATCATTCACAAAGCCAAACTGTAATGTGTTTCACATCATTCACAAAGCCAAAACTACATATAAATGAAGAATACTGTAATGGACACTTCACAGCTGTATGCCCATTCCTTGTTTCCTGTCGACAAATTGCATCCAAATTGAAAAAAAAGAAAAGACCAGAAATAAAGAAAAACAGTAATTCAGTGACGTCCACAAAGGAGTACTGGAATGAATCATCTGTAAAGACTAAATTAAACCCATTTGCAAATGCGGTAGTACACAAGTGAAAGGTTGTGTGTAGAAGACATGCAGGATTCACCTGTTGGAGCCAAACTTTTTGATTTCCAGAAAGTTTTTCACAAAACATCTCGGAGCATGTGCTGAGGATTGCTCTAGAAGTTGATTGATCTAGAATTAGATCTGTATATGGTGGCAAAAAAGAGCACAAAACCAATTTAGACTCCTCAGCCACTTTATTAAAAACATGTACTTTGTTGTTCTGTACAGTTAGAGACTGTAGCCGTTATCTGTTGATGTCCACAGTTTCTGAACGCACAGCCTCTCTTGGCTGGACATTTTTTACCATGGGGGACGACTCTCAACCTGTTAGTGATACTGGCTCCTATATAAATCCCAGCAGCACTACTGTGCCTAGCACACTCATCACCACACACACTACTACCATGCTATTACCAGCAACATTGAAAATGGTCTCCCTCCCAAATAAATCATGCATGACAACAGATGGACTACAGTCTGTAATTGTTCATCTGAAGGGAAGAGTACCAAGTATTCAGACAATTTTGTTTTTGAATCTACTTCTGTTGCATAATTTCACTTCATAGACTTCGTACTTGTGAATGTAATCAAAAATGTTTTTAATACTTTAGACAGATTTCCGATAATAATTTGTTGCCAAATCCTTTCGCAGATTATAGCTACAGGAGAGTAAATAGTTATTTGCAGCATCATGGATCAGATTTGGCGAAAAGTTTCAGTTCTCCTAGATTAATCAAAATCTTCAATAAAACTTTCATTGAATTGAAGTCAGGATTAAAGGCTTGGCCAAGTGAGCACATTCCCCTTTTTAGAAAAAAATTATATTTTGGCTGTATGTGTGGGGCTGCATATTTAAAATGTCAATCGATGAGATAAATTTCTCTCATTTCTCCCAGGAAATCTATTATTTCTGGTTTACTTTTTACCCTTAGTAGAGAAGAAGATCCATGTTATGATGCTCCCGCCACCATACTTCACTGTCAGTATGCTGCTCTTAGGTACTGTGTGGAGTTTTCTTACTCTCCAAATACTGAGGTATTGCCTGTGAATTCTATTTTTGTTTAATCTGACTGGAGTACATTGTTCTAAATAAGTTAGGGAAATTCTTGTATGTATATTTCAGAGGAGCTTTGCTATAGGGTGACTGGGGTGAAAATGATTGCGGTGCCATTATTTCTGTCCATTGCTGTATTTTGTTAAACTGGTGGTACCGGCACAGATGTAGCTATTGAATAGTGTTGTCCTTGAAGACATATGGAGGCTCTTTCACCATAATCACTACTCGTTGTATTAAATATTTTCAACCAATAGCAGTGTCTTTTAAAATAACACCAGATGCACAGATGTTTGTAAGTTTATGGCATTAACATACAGAAACGGATTTATTTTTATTGTTAAACTTTACATAAATTTATAACACAGTATCTGAATACTTTTTCCTCCATGCACTAAAAAATCTTAAAATAAAATACATACTATTTTGTTTTTATTTTTAAATACAAACTCACAAGATGCGCGCACCTTTGAACATATAGATAAGAACATATATATTGTCTGAATACTTGTTTCCCATCTCTGTGTACTGTGGACCTATAATGTAGGTGGAGCTCATAGAGAAGCAGGGAATGTCAGAACAACATGTTTTAATAAATGAACAGTGAGTGCAGGAAAGCCACAAATAAAAAAAGAAAAGGAAAAATCCTAAAGTTTGCATGTATGGGCGCTAGGTGGCAGCATTGCTACATGGAAATAATGGCTTCTCATGAGACCCAAAGCAGGCCTCCACAGTCTAAAATGGCTCCCTGGCTGGCATACAGGGCTTATCATTAGCTCATGTACCCTTTTGTGCATCACACAGGAAAAGAGCTAACAGCCCTGTAGTAATTGCTACGATGAAGATTCAGCCTGTATTGAGCCTGTAACTAAAAGCTCTGCTTGGGTGAGTAGTACTGTTGATCAAACATGAAAATAAAAAAAGAAAATGTTGAAAAAAAAACATCCATGCATCCGATGGCTGCACTGCAACTCCTGAATGGCATGAAAGTCTATGTGAGCAAAATAACCTGAAGTGAGGGTGATCAGCAATGTGCAAGGTCGGAAAATAAAAAGATAAATATAAAGTGCTTCTTTTCTCTCATCACGTTCACAGATCCAGACAAGCGTTCTCGGCGCAACTCCATTTGCATCCAGAACTGCCTTCGCGTGATACTGATGCACATGCTCAATAGAAGTTTCTGCGCACTGCTTTTTATTTTGCCATGGTTAAAACGTATTAATAGTGACAACTGCTGAAAATTCATAACAAATGGTCTGCAGACTATTCACCTTTTTGCCATTAGGGTAGAACTTAATGTTATGAATGTCAGCTGCTGAAAATTCAGAACAAATCGCTGGTTGAGGTTTCAGTTGGAGATGAGCACAATGCTTGAACCTGTTTTGATCTCAGAGCTTCACCGCTTCATGGAAATGTCAATGTTGCAAAAGAACAAAAAAAAACATTCCTCAGTGGATATCAACACAATATCTTGGGAGAATTTTTGTGTCTCGGGTTGCGGTACATGTGATCAGACTTCATTCTTCGTTCGGATGTTGGCGGGGGACAGGTTGTTGTGACGACCCGAGCGGCCTGAGCGGGCGGTGAGGTTCAGGTACTGCCTCAGCAACTGGCTCACCCGCTTCTGGTTGTTCCACTTTCGGGCTGACTTGCGGATCCCGATGAAGCCACCATAGCGCTTCTGTAGGGGCCTTCCGGTGTTCACCAGTTTCCGGAAGCCATGACGGCCCTTGATGAACCCACCAAATCGTTTGGCCAGATCTAAACCATTGGCGCCCTCTCCCTCATCCTCAGCAATGTTTTGTCCCTGCTCCGCTTCCTCCTCCATCTTGGTGTTAAGCTGTGGCTCGTAGGAGGACCCCAGGGCTTGCGCCGCACGGCGAAATTGCTCCAGAGCTTCTGAGAACTCCACGCTTCCGCCGTCCTCCATGCTCATTGTGGCCAATGGTTCCGATTCACTCATTGCATCCTCGGCACGCTTAGACATGGCAGCATCTTCTGATGGCACGACAGCCGAGTTCATGCTCACTGCCCGGTAACACAGATCCCAGGTGGGAGCTGGGGACAGCTGGGATTCGCACTCCAGAAAACACACCTGCTGAGACACCAGGGGCACAAATGTATTATATCAGTGGTCACCAAGCTCTTGTCCGGCATTCAGCTCCATTTATTACTCTTCAAACTACCGTACTTTACATCTGGAACACAAGTGCATACTTGCTGAGGGAAGTGTGGGGTTTCAGTAATTTAAAAAATGGACCAGATAAACTCCTTGAATGCTTGAAAATACATGTATAATTATGGAAATTAATTGCCAGCGAGCAGTGCTAATTATTTCCGCAAATTGTCCCTAAAACTATTTTGAGGTGTTTAGTCTGCACCACATTTAAACTAATCGCACCCACCTGCAGTGTGTGCACATGGTCACAACTGATAGTGGCCAACTACAATAGCTGCTCTTAAATAGCTGGCACTTATTAGTATATTAGAGTAAAGAATTAGAATTAGAATTATATAAGAATAGGTAGTGTTGAGCAGATTACTTACAATGTGTAATCTAGAACTGAAAAAGCTTCATCCTATTCTGTTTGGACCACTTTGGAGACTATATCTGATCTAGCTACTTCATTTGGGTTCATAAATATTAAATACGTTATGCTTCAAGTGAGATCTGTCATATTTCTTTCCAGAACCACTAATAACTTACTGTATAGTCGACCCAGCCAATATGCTCAGTATGATCACACGTGAAAAATTACAAATAGCCTGATTTTTTCATGTGGCAAATCAAAAAGGTAATCCTTAAGTATAATAATCATTACATATTGAACATGATCCGATTATCCGTTTGACAAGTGGACAAATGGTTCCTAAGAAAACCTCTTTGCTTGCCCATCTCACAATAATATCACATTATTAATGCATTAATGTGTGAACCCATTCATTATCTCTTGTTTTATTTCATGAATTAACCATTATAAATAAAAAAAGGTACAGTTTAGTTGCATCTCACAACATTCACTGCTATGCAGTTCTATGGGACATTGGTCATAGCGAAGAGAAAATAACACTTTTTTTCTTCACTTTCATTGATATAGTAATGCTGACTGATGAGCTCCCTTGGTTGCCCAAATTATAGATTTATTCATAGAATAAGATAAAAAATGAATAAGATAGAAAAATTGCATAAGATAGAGAAAAGCCCATTTCTATAATGACCTCGCATGGCATGGATAATAAGTGACCACTTTCTGTCTGTTTGCTGATTCCATGCCAAAAGCACTCAAACCTTTTTCTTTCAGCACTGTCACTCATTTAAGCCACTGTCAGCTGAGATCTTTTGAGTGGTTATGTTCAATTTTTTTAATATTTTGAATACATGTCTTCCTAGAAAAACTGTTTGAAATGATGAAGTTTAATTTAAGTTCTAAAGGCCAAAATGGCATCACAATTGTGGATCCACCCAGATGTAATCCAGAATAGTTACAATCTGGATCATCTATATATAAACGTGAGCTGTTAGTATTAACATCAGCATTAATGCATAGTTTGTTGAGTGACTAACCTGCTGTCTCTGAATGCACAGTGAACCATCAATCTTAATCATTCTTCATCAGTTTATCTAAACAGCCATACAAGGCCCTGGCCCTGCTTGTCACCAATCACAACAGATTTAAAAGAACAGTTCATCCTAAAATGAAAATTTGATGTTTTTTTGCTTACCTCCAGGGCATCCAAGTCGAAGGTGACATTTTTTCCTCAGCAGAACTGAAATGCAGATTATTAGCTTTAGCCGTAGTAGTCATTTAATGTAAGTGGATGGGCACCAGACCTTTCAAAGTAAAAAACCATGCACAGACAAGTCCAGATTACACCCTTTGGCTCGTGACGACACACTGATGTCTTAAGACATGAAACGATCGGTTTTAG
>JBBKCR010000148.1:10650836-10673006 GCA_037577295.1 Ladigesia roloffi | reverse complement strand
AAAAATCCTACCATGTGAATTCATGGATTTTTTTTTACATTCTGTCTCTCACAGTTGAAGTGTACCTATGATGAAAAAACTGACCTCTGCCATCATTTTAAGTGGGAGAACTTGCACAATCCGTGGCTGACTAAATACTTTTTTGCCCCACTGTATTTACTTAAAAACCAGTCCTGAAATACAGTAGTTTTCTTAAGTTGAATCAGTTTAATTAATGTTAGCCTTATAAGTAATTCATTGTTAAAGGCACGCTAATTTCAAACTGGAGGACACAGCGAAAATGTAAAACTCCATTTATATTCTTTGTTTAAGGCTCTTAAAGATTTTTCACCTCTTCAAATTCTGCCAAGGCAAGAGGATGACACCAAACTGGCTAAGAAGTGACTATATTTACAAAGAATATAAAGATTAAAATACTCTGGAGCTGCTGTGTATGGCATCTTGTTTTTCACCCATAGTTCAAGATGGGCTTCCTCATGTTTTTTCAAACAAAGTGGACAAAAGGTGATTCCTCTCGGATTCTTAAAGAGTTTCAAAGACTTTAGAATTGTAAAAAACACAAACATTCATTTCCAAGTCTGCCTGCAAGTGTCAATGCATTTCAACTGCCAACATCGCCCCAGAGAGGCTTTCCAGTACAAGAGGCAACATCATTAGTAATATCAATGTTCTTCTCTTGAGCCTGTTAGAGTGGACAGACTGGTCATTTTAACCTAAAGTCTCTAATCATGAATGAGTAAATAATGCAACATTTATTCGGTTGCGGAATGACATTTTAAGATCCGAGAAAGAAAGAAGATTTTCTATAATAAAAACGTTTAATTTGTTCAATCATGATGAACCACACTAAGAAATGCTTGTGAAACAAAATAGTTCTCTTTTGAGATTTCTCGTGTTTTACCATTTCATATTGGAGTTCTTTATTCAAAATTTGGTAACAGTTTAGAGTAAGCTAGCTACACATATTATCAACAGTCTAGAAGAGTAGATAGAAAAGTAAAAATGAATACAGCTAGTATATTAAACTGTATCATTTCCCACTCCAGATTCAAAACGATCACCTGCCTTTATGTTTGGTGCATTGAAACCAACATAACCAAAAAAGTAATGTTTTCCTGTTTTGTGCAGCCTGATTGTGTGGGCAGGGAATCCCACAAGCATGGAGGGGAAGTCTCACACTGCATTTCTTTTGTGGAACTGAGGGGATTAAAATCTAACACAAAATTGATCTAACTAATATATCTAAGACTTATATATCTATCTTTTTGAGGTGACTGGTAAGTGGAATTATCAGTTGTTTTTACCAGAATAGACCTCTCAGTGCAGTGGAAGGTGAAATGACATGATTAAATCTTGGCCCTTAAAGGGTGAAAGGACAAATCCTCATTGTGTGGCGCGGATCATTAGAGCCCAGGGCTACAGGTACTCGGGATCGTTCCACAATGTGGCTGCGACACTGCACGTGGGTGTAGGCGAGGCTTATAATTTGCCTAGTGAAGCAGGCTTTCTATTGCATATGAAATAGGAATCTTTAGTGGTGGGGGAAAAAGAACCCATAAAAAGTAGAAGCACCATATAACAGGAGGCTCTGACCGGGAGCGGCATGCGTACATTTGCAGAAATTAATTATCCATTACAAATGAAATGCATGCTGAGGAGGATTCTCAGAGCCAGAGCCAGGAGATTTAAAACCCAGGCATTATATTTATGTATGCATGTTAGTATGACAGGAGTATGCGTCTGTAATATGCCTTAGTAGGAACAGTAATGGTCATTGTGTATGCATCTTTATATGCACACCTAACATGTAGGTTGAGGTGGGTGTATGTGTGACTGGTACTTTTTAAACACCAGTGATTCCACAATACAAGAAAAATATCCCTGAGGGGTCCATCTGGCCTTTGTAAGAACCCATGTGCCTCCCACCACCACCACCACCACTAAAATGTCAGTCACTGCCACACACAACATCAGCAGCTGAATCTCCTCCAGTCAATTATGAGCAAATATTACTCCAATCATCTCAGCTACAGCTGCTTGAGTCAACATAGCCATTAGCTGCTACACCAGAGCGACGGTGGCAACATCAGTAGCGCCTTTGACTAAATACATTTAATTGTTCACAGGTTTACCTAAACTTCATTTGGGAGGTGTCCAAAGATTGTTGAGTGGAATCTGAATGTGTCTTTACATACAGGATCAGGAAAAATCTTAACATGAGAATGAATATTCCTTTAAATATGGTGCTGTGCAAAAGTCAGTGACCCACTTTAGTTGTTTTTGTGTCCAGTTAAAAAGGCCAAATGATTTCTTTTTCAGTTTTAGAAAACATATTTAACAGAAATTGACAGATCAGCTTTAAATACTGAGTGAAATCTCTCAGTATTTTCTTTGTCTGCTTTTTACCTTTTTGTACTTTTGTGCACCCTACAGCCCCTTTCATTCTTCCATCGTTCCAGTCTTAAACCCAACCACTTACAGCAGTGAGCTCTCATCCAAGCTCTCACTAACATTATGTCTGCCTACTACTCACACTCACCTCAGCTGCCTCGCACTCTTCTTTCACACGGGCTTCTAAAAACTAGCTAAAGGAGATCTTTTATACGAAATCAGACACTTGTTAAGCGGGTTGCATCACTCTGTGAGTGTTATTTCATAATAATTCCTACTATGTTATCATAAAGTGAAGACAATCGTGATCAGAGCAAGCCTTCATGATGGTTCTGTAAATGGGTAGAGAGAGTAGAGAAGGTAACAGATGACTCACAAGGTTGTTGAAGGCCTGCTGTTGAGGCAGGAGCCATGTGCAGGTTAAACAATCTCCTTGGCAGTCGCTGCGGCCTGGCACACACAAACTCAGTAACAGAAGGGTCCAAAGAGGGGTCTTCATGGCTTGTTCACGGAAGATGCCGAAATCAACAGGTCCAAGTGGGGTCCAACGGATCTCAGGATTTGCTAAGTAGAAGGCATGTTATGAAGTACAAAAGGTGAGTCATTTATACAGTATATGCATTATTCAGATATGAAAATAAAACCTTTCAGCTTGGTTTTGGCAGTAATTATGTTGATGTGACATTCTGTATTCATATGAACATTTAAGTCCAGCAAATCCAAACACCACTTCTGTCAGTGTTCAAATGGAAAGTTGTAGTGAAAATAGGGAGGAAGCCAAAAACCAAGCTGTATATCTTTATATATGTATACACTATATATCTTTATTTCACACTGGATTTACAAATATTTCACAGAAAACAAAAAGGGACATTTAAATTTACTTTAGTTAATTTCTGCAGGCAATAACAGAATCTAGGTGTATTAATGGCAAAAGCAGCAGCAGAGTGTATCTCAACACCACTGTAGCTCCTATCAGAAGATGCCTACCTACACATGTAAATAGGTGCGATCCTCACCTTGGTATTTATTTTCAGCCAAGATTTTTTGTCATCTATTAACGATTTAACTACACTCTTTACAATATTTTAAATCTTTTTTTGTGTCTGCCCTGAGATGGAACGGTGACCAGTCCAGGTTGTTTCTCCACTTTTCAACCAATGAGAGCTGGAATAGGCTTCATTACCTCACCCATAATCCTGGTTGAGAATAAGTGGCTCACTTGAATGGATGATAGAATGAAGTGGCAGAATTATCATTTTTGTTCTGTATCATTAAAAGGATATAAATGAGATATCAATGCTGTCCGCAAAAATTTGTTTTTGTCACTTTTTACTTATTTTTATAAAAAAAAAAAGGGTTTCAGTGAGAATGTGTGAATGTTAAAATAAAAAATTATGAACCAATAAAAATGCCCCAAAGCACCCAGAATAGATTACCATCCATTACAAGTTATGGAGCGGCTTTTTAAACCTTCGCTTGTGAAGTTTTAGAGGTTTTGGAGATAGAGGGTTTTGATAGAGAAGGTTACTAAGATACAGTGCCCAGCTCCAGTCCTGGTCAGCTGCTGTCCATCACAGTTTGGTAGATCCCCTACTTGAACACACCCACTGGATGTTGCCCCTGTTAACAAATACTGGGTTCAGACCCCAAGACTTCTTGCTGGCTTCCCCACCCATTGCTCCCGAGGCACACTGTTGATGGCTGACCACAGCTTCACTTCACTGGGTTAAATGGAGAGAAAGTGTTTTACATTGTTCACACTATGTGCTGTGGTGGGTTCACATGTGATTCTAATGGGCCACTTTACTTAACTTGAACCAGGCATTTAACAGGTGAGTTGAATCAGGTGTGCTTAAACAGAACTACCAGCCCTACAGGACCACTGCTCTAAAAGTTTCCCACCAATAAATGCCATTGAATGTATTTAGCTTTGAGGCTGACACTAAACAGGCAAACATGATGCCTATGAATGTTCTTTTTAATGCCAAATGATATTTTACTGTTTAACTTGTAGCATATGTGGGATTTGAACCTAAATGTTCTGCTTAAGGTCAAAAGAGCATAAAATAGAGCTGTGCCTTGATCTGCCAATGTTCTGGCCAAATTTAAGGGAGGTTCAGCAACCATGAACTCTTCATCGAGGGAGTCTTCAACTTCTGATTTCTCTTTCTTATCGCACTTTACGTTCAGGATGTCAAAATTAAATATTCGCCATCTGTTTTTCCCCCCATTCTAGAGTTCATTAACGAAACTCATCATAGGCCTTAATTGATGTCTGAATTAGCATGTGTGGCATAATGAGGAGGAAATGAGGGAGCGTGGGGGTGGGGGTGGGAGTACTGGGAGACTGAGTGAGAGAGAATGCGACTCCCGTCAAACTCTGACTCAGTCGCTCCGCCAGCACACATTAGTCACGATGAGATTAGGGCCAGAATACACACAAACACACACACATGCACCTCTAAACACACTTTGCGATGAAAGCCAAAAAAAAAAAATCAACATCTGAACTCGGATGAAACCGGTGGAAAAGTTCTTCTTTTCAAGCTTTAACTTTAGTGAACAAAAACTCAAGTGGAGATTAACACTCTGTATAAGAACTGTGTTGCTCTGGCCATTTCTATTGGGAGAATTATCAAAAAGCATTTTCCGGCCAATTAAATCTCACGCACCATTAATGCAGCTCAATTAATTTTCTAAAAGTTACTTGATGGAAACTCTTTTTTATTATCTCCCCTCACTATAATCTCCTATTAAATGTGTTTGTCTGAGATAATGGGGGAATTAAAGGCAGACAGTGTGAGGCCACTGATTACACTGCGAGAGACAAAAGATCATCAGCAACATTCGCTCTGCTCTCAGCCGCTATTAAAGCTGTTCTTTCCTTCTCATAGGTGACAGTTGTAATGACACATTTATAACACACTTTAAAACATGCTTGGCTCTGCAGAATGTGGTCTTTTGATAAGTA
The DNA here is from genome assembly GCA_037577295.1 of Ladigesia roloffi. Lineage (NCBI taxonomy): Eukaryota > Metazoa > Chordata > Actinopteri > Characiformes > Alestidae > Ladigesia > Ladigesia roloffi. The sequence continues at coordinate 10,667,641 of JBBKCR010000148.1, read as the reverse complement.
TTTGTGGCCCTTTGATTAGTGCAGTTTGGCTTATGAGATTCATGCTTAAATTTCACTTTGTGCTTTTTTTCTTTTTTCTTTCTGCAAACCAATAACTAACCTTTACATCGTATATATATGACCTCTGTATGATATTAGAATCAAACAGTCTATGTGTAAAATTCAGATATATGTAAACAACCTCTTTTCTGAACGGCTGTGCCCAATTCAGAAAACAAGCCAGACTGAAACTGTTCATTTCAATTTATACTTTACCCTGAAATGTTGGAAAAAAGATATTTTAGCAGGCCATTTGGAAGGTCTGGATAATTTCAGGTTTCTAAATGATACATTTACCTCCCACAGCCAGAAACGGAACAGTTTTGCAATACATTTCCCAACTCAGAGACTCCTCGAAAGACTTCCTTATGAAGAAAACGTTCCTTACCACTACATTGGTTTAAATTGCTGTGGGCTGAATGAGTGATCATATGTGACTGCGATGTCACAATCATGATACATGTACAATGGTTTTACTCTTCTCTGGGGTATAAAGGATGATTTGAAACTTTTTAGTAATGCCTGAAGCAAAACAAAATAAAACAAAAAAATCAAGGAACCGTGTTTTTTCTATACTTTTTATTATATAGACCCTATGAAACATAGACATCCAGTTTATTGGGGGTGCTGCTGATATGCCTTAAGACATATAGACGTTCACCTCTTTGTCATGGTTCCCAAAGTGAAAGTCACCCTCTACCAATGATGTGACAGCTCGTTTAAGATGTTTGTGTAGGGCCGCTTCGTATCCCCCCCATGGCTGAGATGCTCTGATTGCAAGCCTCCGCCAGCGTGCCCTCAGGGAAGAGCTGTGAAATGACTAATCTGAAGCAATCTTAATCCGATTAGTGCAGCCTGTTCACCTTCTCCCGTGGAGGAGCCACCTGATGCTATCGCTTCCACAGTAAACAGTCAGGCCCATTTTCATTCTGCCCCCCCCCCCCAGCCGGGGTCACAATCTTACGGCTGATTGAACTGCGTCACAAGCTGGGTCAGACAGACAAACCTGGATGCCTGGGGTATGGTATCTGTCAAAGCAATGTTGTTGAGTACCCAACAGAGAAACCTCTGTCTTCTGATTATGATATATAGACCCACTATAAAGCTCCTTTAATAAACTATAATTATACACCCTTACAACATGAGCGGCACATATCTGTGCTGAAAGAGCAACAAACGGTAAATTGTCACCAAATGCCCATATAAAAAACCCCAACTTGCTCAATTTTATTTTAGGTTTTAGAAATAAAAAACAAATAAAAACAAACAAAAAATATATTTAAACCCAGAGAGAACTTTACGGGTAGTTTCTGCCCACCAATGCCTAAGGAAAGTAAAATATGTGGACGTGAGATAGCAAACACCAGTTTAAGACTGTCTTACAGTTTTCATTTGTTGAAATCAAATTTTACTAATTTGCTCGAAGGCTTCATTAGTTCCCTTTTCACTTTATGGCCAGTTTACAAGGTAAGTGCACGTTATAGGTTTATAATCCCTGACTTTAATTCCTGTGACCAGTTGTGGCATAATTTCACAACTTGTTGGTCTGTGTAAGGGACCACCACTGACCACAATTTGGGTGGTGGACCACTTTCAGCACAACATAACAGTGTGAAACTTGTGTGTCATGCATTGACATGTTGGGGAATTTGTACACTTACTGCTTTTACCTACATACCTGCCCTGAAGTTACACTTTGAAATTGCACACTAGTTTCCAAGCAGTTTTTCGATATTTTTTTTCTGTGGAAGACTATTCTCAACTTTGACATTGAGGAGTGTGAAAATCCCAGTACCTGGCACATTTGTATCAGGTATGTAGATTTTTTTAGATTTGTACTCTTCTATTTTACTGAACAAAAGACTTTCTCACAGTCCAATCTTTAAGAATTTGGACTTTTTAATTGCAAATGCACTCAATTAGATATTCATTATGCAACAAACGAAAACCCATTGTTTTGTCTACATCCAGGATGACATTTTGCATAATATAACGATCAAGCTTTTTCCTCATTGTTGCAGTCATTTTCGAGCGGAAACAAATGCATTCACAGATTTGCTCTAATTCAGAGTGCACTAACAGCCCGGGGGCTGCGGAGTCAACTGCAAAAAGGGTATTTTACTATCTTGCTTTTGATCATTTTATTCCCCCTCCACCGCACTATGTCTTCACTGGGTTAGTAGCAGCAATCATTGCATTATACTCCCTGTGCCCATGGGAGCAGGGAGGGAATCTATCATAGAAGAATGTGAGGGAGGGATTATCGAAGGGCGATCGGCAGAGACACTTAACAAAGTAAGTGGAGGACTCAATCAAGCTACCACCAAGGGATAAACGTCAGTGGAAGAGGGATGGAAAAGAGGTGGCGCACTTCATCCGTCATGTCTTCAGAAAAAAAATCTCAGGTTTCATGTGCTATTGCATCCCTCTGAAATGGTGTTGACTGGGGGCAGCTGTATTGAAATGGCCTCATGATGGACCAGCGCAGATCAATTTTGCCCACACCGATTCTTCCACTCAGCCTGAGGAGTCGTCTCGGATTCAGCTGCTCGCTTTCCTATCATCCTCAAATATGTTTTAGAATCGCACTCTGAAGCACAGTCCAAGCCCACAGGATCTCCTTTGTCAGTCGAGTGCTTGAACTGCATCCAATTGCTATACAGACTCTCTAGAACTGATTCAAACTTCACAATCATTTCACTTCCTTCACTGAAGAATTTCTGGTAAAACAGGACCGACACAAGGTAACATTATTCAGAGATCTAATGCAATACTGCAGCAAGTTTCAGCCAAATATCTGTCTGCCTTTTCTGTAGTAACCAGTCAGTTATTCTGAACAAGAGTCCAGGCAAGTTTCTACAGGAATATGTTTCAAATTCTGGATGATGAAACTTTAAGCAGAGTACGTACGTATGTATGTGGTGTACTTGGTGATATCATTTGAAAATTGTAAGCCAAATTGTTTTCTCAACCCTCAAGTGTTAGAATGTGTGGTCATGTAACAAAGGGTGATCATACACATTCAACTGGTGCATCCAAGTACCGTGCACACCCGGCTCACTCCGCTGCTCTTCGTCCGGATGATCTGTCTGCAAATTAGCTGAGCAGTGTCCAATAAGATTGATGATATGTGACACTGCAACTGATTGCGTTATGTACCATTATAAAATTAGTCACATCGAGCGGGAGACATCACGGAAAAAATTAATGTGTTGAAAAGGTGGGAGATGATTTTTTATTATGAAATTAATTATAGATAAATTACAAAACAACTTTAAGCCGCTAATATTGCTCTGATATAAGCTGGCGAGGGAAGTGACCTGGCTCACTGTAATAAAATTAACATCACAGTGTACTGTTTGAAAATGGGTACATATAAAAATACAGTCCTTTACTTTATGCAGCCGACTTGATATTTTCTATGTACAGGGAAATTATCTTCCATGATAGTCAATTGGATGCAACAGATTTGGCAAGTTAGGTTTGCCTTTGCCTTTATGGAAAGACTCCATGTACCAACTTATTTGATATTGACAACATGCGAATGTGTGATTCACATCCCTGCAGTGTATGCACTAATTTCCTAATGGATGCGGGCAATTATGCATGAAATACCCCCAATCTAATGACTTTTAAAATGAAAAAGTAAATCAATACAGCATGTTAAAAGAAATTAATACGAGAAACCACCTCTCTAATGCAGTGGAAATTTTGACAATGTCGCCAAAAACTTGCAAATCACGTCCATGTTAATTCTGTCATGCTAAAAGGACAATTGAATGAATTTCATCACTGGGGCCATTAGTCATATTCATTATTCTTTTGGAAATTGTCCTCATGAGAGAATACACAGGGGAAAATAAACAAACAAATCAAGTATTTGTATGCAGAATTCAACCCAGTGAGAAAGATGTCTGAATAAAAGCTGAGATTTTCCATCAGACTCTATGGGGGCATCTGGTGCATGTTTCACAATGACCAGACAATAAATCTGCACAGAACAGAGACCGGGACAAATGCTGTCTGCAACCTCAATACTGTCTTGACAGGCATGAAACGCACGCTTAGACTCCTGATGGGAGAGAAATTACCGCTGAACATTTCAGTCCAGGCGAGTGGAAAAAGCAATGTGTTTTAAAGCAATGCCACATGACCACACTGAAGTAAACATGCCACCCTAAAAACGGCCCATTACTCCTTGTTATTTCTTCATTTTCTGCTCTCAGGTTAAGCTTTTGTTCTTTTTTTCCTCAAATTTTGCTCTGCTCATGAACACTATAAATACGGTTTGCATTCCTAATCTAAATAAAAAGCATTAATTAATTGTTCAGGCCTGTTTAACCTTACTGTGAGAAAATGTTTTTGTTTTTTGTGGGGGATTTAACACAAAAAAGCCAAACACAGACAGCTATTTTAAGAAAGCAGAAAATACACAATAAGAATGCCTTTGAATATCAGAAGACTCCCCCTGATCACGGCAGGCATTTATTTTCAGCTTTATATGAGGGAATAATGTTGCTGGGCAAAATGGCACACCTGTTGCTGAGATAATAATCGCTCCACTGAAATGAGCTGAAATGGCTTTACAGAAAAAAAGAACAACTTACAGATATTCTACACAGTTCGTGTGAGGTAAATTAAGATTAAGTTTCAGATTGTGTTTCATTTTATCGTAGCTGCAGCAGAGCAAGTCCTTATAAACCTGTTTGCCAAATTGCTTCAAAGAACACTAGTGGTGTAGTCGTTTTAGATCAAAGCTCAGGCCAACACAAACAAACTGCGTAGGTAGACGGCAAATTCTTTTTATCACAAATAACTGGACCAAAGCACAGACAATTTTGAAATTCAATGGCAAACTAAGCCAAAGCCAACTTTAAAAGTGGACAAAACACTGGAAGACCAACTATACTGCTTTATTGAGAAGAATATCCAATGCATGCTGTTTGCCACTAATGTCTGTGTTTCAATAGTTTCAGAAATGGTGTTATTCGATGGCAGTCCAAAGGGAAAAGTAATGACTAATGGAAAAAAAAAAGAGGCTGCACAGTCAGGGAATATGAATGGCACTCATTAACACTTGCTTAATGAACTTCCGCGGCTCACAAAACAATGCTTGTTAATGGCAGCTACCTTTTAAAAAAGGACTATGCCTGTGAGTAACCTCCAGAAGTGGAAAACCAGGGTGAGTGATGTATTAGCAAAGTAAAACTTCACTTTGCCTTTCTCACATTGTCTTGCTCTTACATACACACATACACATACTCACAGCCACACAGGGACAGGAGAAGATGGGACCCAGTCTTACCTGTACTGTGGTGTTGGGGAAGTGTTCTCTGTTGCTCTCTCTCTCTTTCTCTCCACCCACTCTCCAAGTGATGCAGCAGTGTCCAACCCCTCTCAGCCTCTAGGCTCGTTCAACTGCTTGCCTGCACCCTCACTCTCTTCTCTCTTATAAAGACACACCCCTTCCTCCAGTTCAGCCCCCCTCCTCGCCTTTTCCTCATCATTTCCCATAGACGAGGATGCACTCTAAGGCGTGGAATTGTGCATAACCTGAACTAGCAACCCTTAGTCAACGCTGACGTGTACACCATCACCACCAACGTCAGTCCTGCCCCCATGCCCCAAGAAACGAAGTGTGCTAAAAATAAGATAAATTCAAATCCTCCAAATTGTACGTCTTTGAGGCAAAACGTCTGAGGCACCCATCTTCTCACACGTCGTATGTTGGTGACCAATCAGCAAAAGTGTGAAAAACCTACTGTCATTGCGCTTAAGAGGAAAGTCAAATGCATGAGAGATCATATGCAGATGAATTGCACATCCATGAAGACAAACAACAAATTCCCAGAGGCCAAGAGGAGTCTCAGTGGGAGGTAGAGTCAGGACTGCTCAAAGAAAAGAGAGAGGGTCAGGAGTGATTTGTCATTGAAAAAAGCAATGCTAAAAACAAGCATGACACATGCACTTTTACACACTTAATAAGTAAGAACCGATCTGGCAAAAAAAATATGTTTGCATTTTAATGCTTCAGTTAGCTTTTCCTACAAATTAACTTTTTTCCTAGAACATTTTTATCCATGTCTAGAACAATTTAGGAATCTTTTTAAAATGTGGAGCACACAATGGACCAGGCTTGAAGTTTACATTTAGCAGGCTTATTATATGGTGTGTATGGAGGGAACAGCTGGGATGTACATCTAAGTTAATCTAAGGTTTTTGGGGGCCTAAACACTGAAGCCAGTAGTCGATCAGTTATTAGGTTGGTCCAAGCTGGGTCACTCTGTTGCTCATGGGTGTCTGTGCCACTTGGAATGATGCAGCAGTTACATTCTGGTGCCTGCACCTTTAGTTTGGAACTAAATATTTGCACAAGAAGCTGATAAATATAGAAAAATGTACACGGAAATGGCACCAAAACTGCTGTTTTGGCCATCAAACACTGCAGCAGGGAAATAAATTGTAGTAGTAAACACCGGTTTGCCAGTCCATCAGAACAAAATCTGAAGTTTATCATAGAAAAAGATAAATTTGCATGTTTGGTATTTAGATTTAGTGTTTGAGAGTGTGGTGGCAGCTCACCAGGGTGATAACAGTCATGCTCATTGTTGAAATATCTTACCTATAGCTTTTTTTTAAATACTCCTTCAGTCAAGCCATTCCAGTACAACTAAGACCAACAGAACTGTTCATTAATGTCATTCATTGCATATTGTTTTATGTCAAAGACCATTTATTTGCAATAGTTATTAAAAATATTTTGTGAAAATATTCTGTAAACATTTTGAAATTATTAAGGAAGTGAATCAAGTCATTCAAGTGGTATCAGGACTGGCTAACCTAATGCAGTATCCAGCAATTTTACCAGTTTCACATTTAGATTAACTTTTACCAGCTACCCAGCTAGATAACCCATCACCTAAATGCAATACTATCATAGTAAGGTATATTGTGATTAATTGAAACTAGTTCAATGGCCGAAAGAGCTGTAATAATGTCACTAATTATATGTTCAATAAATAGTGCAGACTCTTGTTTCCTCATGGAATTACTCTACAAATTATATGGAATTAAACATGGACCTCTAGCAGTTTCTGGTGCTTTTATTCAACATCGTGTGATTTTATGTTCGTTTGAAATTAAAATGTCAAATCCCGGATCACAATATAAGGACTTTTGCCACGTCTAAAACATCTACTGACTTTTCTTAGCACCATAGTGGACCAGTGAGCAGTTAAAGCTGTATTAACCAGTAATATTATGTTTCACCGCATACTTCCACAACCCCCACCTATCATGCGGTGAATCACTAAAGTGACTCAGCAATAAAGTAAGATTATTATCTACCAATTTACATATAGCGCCATAGTAGATGGGTTAAAGCTCTCTGTAGTACATTTTACCTTGTACCTTGAGGACCACAAACTGCATAGTAATGATGCTGGGTGAACCTTTAGAGTCAGTACTGACTTAACCCTGAGGAAAGTAATGCTGACAGAAAGGATGAATCACATGAAAAACATCTAAATGTGGTAATATCTAAGACAAATTTTGTCTCTTTGATTTGTTATTGGTGCTGACATACACACAGCTGAAAATACAGGGCACTTCTTGACTGTAAATATTATATTGAAAAGAAAACCGAAGTATGATCTTTTTTATGTGGGGTGGTGGTAGCCTATAACCTACTTGTCTCTGGATCAAGAGATCATGGGTTGGAAACCTACATTCAGCACCTCACCACTGGGTTCCTGAGCAAGACTCTTAACCCCATGTTGCTCTATGGAGATGGGAGTTAGGGAATGGAAATCGCTTTGGATAAAAGTGTCTCCTGGATGTAAATCTTTGACAGAAGAAGGCAGAGCCCTTAGAGATTAAATTAGGATTTGCGTAGGGAGCTCTGTGGTTTCTGTGTTGTCACTGGTGCTCATGTTTGCGCATAGACTGCAAAATCTGATTCATCGAAATTCAGGGGTCAACATTTCTGAAACTGAGAGCTACAACATGGGTACTGAGCCATATGAAGGGCTACCAGTTTCATATACCAGTACAGTATGTATAATTAGCATGTTTTAAATGCTTTTTTTTAAATATAGTCATTTTCAAATACATATATAAATGCAAATATGATTTAAGAAGAATAGCAACCAGATAAAATTACATGTTAGACGTTGTTCACTGCTGAGTTGTGCTATATTTTGGACCAGTCCATGGGCTACTCATGTGGTCCTTGGGGGCACCCTGGTGCCACGTTGGTGACCCCTGATCTAATTTGTCAAATTGTAAATAACATGTAACAAGGCGACATGCTCTGCTCTGAGCACTTGAATGCCAATGGAATTATTCTAGATACTGTTGGAAGTGTCCAGAGACTTTGCATGCGCGTTACACCTCCCCACCACCGACACCAACAAAAAGACGGAAACTTAACATGTAAACAGCAACCCAGTACATCCACCCACCCAAGCCCCGCCCCAATTGCCCAAACCCCATTGAAAATGCGTCCGGTTCCCCTGCTCTGCAGTCTAACATACACCCATGCAGCAATCAAATCTTGTTTGCATTTTGAATCATTTCACCTGGGGAAGCTGTTGGCCTGGTGGTTAGGGATCTGCCTCTGTGATCGAAAGACTGTAGGTTTGAATCCCTTGACTCCCAGTGGCACCACTGAGTTACCCTTGAGCCTGGGCGCCATTGCCAGCTACCCGAGTGAGACAGTCTAACCTCTGAAGGACTTATATCTTACATTTTTCCCTTGAGGTCCACTTGTGTATGTATCTTAAACATCACTTTCAATTCTTTCAATTTAACGAGGCTGTTTTTGCCTTTGAAATGGCTACATGTAAATGAGCTGTTCTGTATTGTGCTTCATTCAAAAAGCAGTGCAGACTGAAACACTCTTTATAACCTCAGCAGGAAAGGGTGGGACTAAACTGTTGTAGGCAATATTCTGACATCATAATAAAAATGAAATAATTGTTTCTGCACTTTTAATTTCTATATACTGAACAAATGTACTGAGGAGTAAATGGTCCATTTAGAAACTTTTGAAGAGTTTTGAAAATAGAATTTAATCCTAATCCAGTTTTCCATTACATAGGCATTTTCAAAGTAATTACACTGTCATTTTTATGTAGCTTGGATGAGACATGCCGACAGATAAAAAATATGCATGCAAAAATAAATAATATGGTTGTAATTATATTTTGAATGACACGAATAAATGAACGCATACTAGGTGGTCCATCTAGTAAATGGGAAATAAACAATGCAACAGAAATTCGGATGATCAGACTTCCTATTAGCTGTAGTAGCCAGTGTGGGTCTGGGTAAGCCCATGTCGAATGTACCAATAGTATCCTTTGATACTCATAATAATGCTCTTATTAAAAGGATTAGAAACAAAAATAAGCATAAATCCTCATTTGTAATTAGCGGCTGAATGGGTAGTTTCCTGCTACATGCTTGCCGAGCCGCAAATGTTTACCTTCCTGTGGAAAAAGGAACAAACTATCATACGCTCATGAGACAGACCTGATCTTTGATTAACTTTATCGTAAACCGACAGCCCTTGAAAAGGACAAGAATGGCTTATCGCTTGGGCTGATTCTGCCACTATTTGCATATCAGCTAGCCTATATTTGGTCTCAGATATAATGAAGCCCTGAACAGAAGTCCGCTACAGAGGGAATTCATCAGACTGCGTGCCACATCATATTACAGGGACCTCCGAAATCCAGCCATAGCATCGTGCATCTAACGCATGATGGAATAGAACTGAACCCCCTCCAAAGTAAAATTGAAAAGTCAATTCCCCACAAAATATGCAATTAGGTGAGCGGGCATATTCACCTGTGTGACGCATTGTGCACAGCAGGCTCTGGTCAAAGCCATTTCGCTCCCTTTCATCATTCCCTGCACAAAGTTTTATTGTCTTATGAAGTGATGAAAAGCACTGATGCATGCCCAAGCCATTGGGGAGGACACGGCCTTGGCTTGCAGGGGGAGCTAGAGGCAATCAGCTGCCAGGACCTGCCCAATAGTTATTAATATTGGAGCTTTAATTGATTTCACCGACCTGGAAGGAAAAAAAGGGCATGAAAGTGTTTATTGACATAGATCAAATAGACATGTTTTATGTAAGGCCGTTTCTTTATGATGGCCCATATTTCAAATTTGTTTTGTGGAGGTGAAATAGACATTAAAAAGGAAACATTGCTTTGATAAAACTTCTTAGACTGGTGGAATATTTTTAAGCCAATAGGACCCTCTTAACACATATCCTGACACTAAAACGAAAATAATTTATAATAAAACCTGTCATCCAACGTACCATTTTAATAAATGACCGGGAGCAAGAAAAAAATATATGACACTTGCTTAAAAATTCTGTTTCTAAAAAGAAAAACATGATTAATTGTGAAGCTTCACAGTTTTCACTGCATCAGTAAAGGGAAGATTTCCTCCATTCCTGTCACATACAAGAGCCCCCAGTAATACATAATTTAAATTCGTTGCTAGAGCTGGCACAAAGGACCCACTGGCACCTTCTACCAGAATCTTCCATGAAGTGACACTATCATTCCTTATTTTTTAATGAACTAAACTAAAAAAGGGCCTAAAGAAATGAGAAACAAATGGTCAAACAACAGGACTCTGTGTCCAATTTAAATAAACAAAATAGTCGGACAGGCTTTAGAGGCCATACAATGCATTCTAAACAAAACGTATTTATTTCCTAAAGCAGGACATCAACATTTAGACAAGCAACAATAGTTTAAAATGTAAACAAGTAGTATTCCATCAAATTTCATATATAATATGAATGTTTCAGGATATTCTGTTTGCACACATTTGGTCATGATAGACAACTTTCATATGGTCAAGAACAGAAACTTTTTTATATGGGCTTGACATAAAATTTCATTAAAATCATTACAATTTTTTGTTTCATCATTAACATGTATCATATTTGAAATGTATGGTTGGTTATATGTCTGTGTCATAATTAGAGCCGGAATATAGGATTGTATTTATCATTGCTATGACAACCTTGTTTGATTTAGTGCAATGCAGTGTTTGAAACTCTGAATAATGTTGTTTTGTGCACTTTATTAGGTGTCAGAGAAAATAAACATTTTGAAAAATTGTACTCGAAGTATTGTGATATTAGCAATAGCAACACAGGACCAAACATTATTATTCTCAGGGGGTACCTTCTTTTTGAGGCTGTTTTTCTGACATAGATATAGTTTTCTATGCAGCTAAAGCATCTTTATTCCAGGCCGCGGGCGTAGAATTGTGTAGGGAAGGTAGGGACGTGTCCCAGCAACGTACAGTCACTACTTAACTGTCCCTAGCAAATCATTTTAAACAAAAAAATCTGCATCATTATGAGACTGATTTTGCCTTTTCTCGCTCTGTGGGGCTTTAGTGGGTAGCACTGTTGGCTCACACCTCCAAGGTTGGGGAATTAAAATCCGGGTCTGAGTCTTGTGTGTACGGAGTTTGCAGGTGGTCCTCCTGGTGGCGTGGGTTTCTGGTTTCTCCCACAGCCCAAAGAAGTGCATGTTGTGCTTGGGAATTAAGCACTTACAGAAAATTAATGCATGGCATGAAAAGGTAACAGTACCTGCTTTAAAATGTGTACTTCAAGGTTCTAGTCAGGTAACAAATTAAATTAAAGTATTTATTGTATTCTGTGGTGAGGGTTTTTCATAACTGGTTCCATGGGTGACAATACTAGCCGATGGGTGCCCCACATATGTACAAGGTACTTTCATGCTAACATTTTCATGCTAATGTTTGTACATGTTCCCATCAATGTCAAAGTTAGACCTTGTTACAGACCTTATAATAATCATGGTGAAATCAACAGCATTAAATCAGCAGCTTCTTTCATTTGTTAATTGTATTTGTTAATACCTGCCCCTGGGATCTTAAAGTTGTAGGTTTGAATCCCAGGACTGCAAGTGGCACCACTGAGGTACCCTTGATTATGGTGCTGTGTTCCATGCCTGCCACTATCTAACAGTTAAGCAATTTGTGGAAATCTGAAAAAAAGCATGGCTACTTATGAAATACATTAAGATGGTTCTGCTTCAAACACTATAATGCAATGTTAGTTAAATGCTCATTGCTTTGGTGATCAGTACTGACTGCAGATTGCCAGAAGACAGAGTTTGGGCTTCAAAATTTGCTTAAATGGATAACAAATCTAGGGAGCTCTTGCCTATACATGTTATATGGTGCTAAACAACACTTTTGACAAGAAATCATACAGTCTGTATGAATCTACATCTTACACTACATGTAACTTAATATGAAATTGTGATCTGCATGTGACACTGTTTGTGGGTCTCAGGTGTCTGCTCACATGATAACATCAAGTAAAATGATGTGGATGCAAAAAATATATATTGTTTGATGGTCCGTTTATTCTAACCAAGCACGCAAAGGCTACAGTCTCATTTGTTTTCGCACAGTGGTGGACTGATTAATCTTAAAGGGTTTGTTTAGGTGCACTCATGATATTAGTGTTTACAAAATGTAATTTTGCATGTCCACTTTCCACTTTATTCCTTAGAATATAGCTTTTAAAGAGTCATGCAACTATGTTGTGCTCTAAATGGTCACCCTGTGTTGTGTGTGGTCTAAAACACTCTTTTTAACCTGAACATGAATGAATGGAATCTTAATAGGAAGCTGCCTTAGTATTATTATGGAACCAATACATTCCTTAACAGCCTGTTTTTGTAGCTTAGTTATATGGAATGTATGAACTGGAGATATTTGTAAACTTCCTCAAACTCAAATCATTCTTCAAACATTTAATGCAAACCCTATGAATGAACATACATTTATTGACACCTCCACAATAAGCCTTCATATTTGTTCCCTCTTCCTTCTTTCTCCCAAAATCACAAACAGGGTGTGATTTACACAGTGGTTTTAGGAGGCCTCTCCCCTAATTAAGACCTTGTAACACAGACGTAAAGACAAGGAGCTGGAGAAAGCTACTTAAATATCCTTTCAATTATTAGAACGATTTAACAATAGATTATGACTCTTTTGCCATGTCCGAAAGATGCATAGTACAATTCTGAGCCGTGTTCTCTACTTCTACATTTCTCAAGTATAATTCACTCATATTATGTTTGTCTGATTTGAGAAAAGGCATGTTTATGTCTCCTCTGAATTAGCACGCTGTCTTAGGGTTGTCATTTACATGAAACTGTAATTGCTATTCCAAAACTACCATACCAAGAAAATCTAATGAATGCCAGTCTTCAGCTCACTGGAGCATGTGCCTGCAGATAATGTGGTGAGTATCCCTGTATAATCACAGTGGGGGTAAAAAGATGTCCATGAATGTCACTGCATAATTTGCACTCTGCATGCTACTCTGCTAAATTCTACTATCAGTTACACTCAAACAGAAATATAGCAGTTATTGGGCATATTATAATTTAATAGACTGATAGATCATATCAAATTATTCCTAAAAATTTGACTCCATTTTTATTACAAAAACTTGACACCGATACTTCTGCTGTCCAGAAAAATCAAGGTACATCTACATTCTACTGGTTTGTTCAACATGAATGATTCAGAACAATATCTGCGTTCAACTGACATTTTTAAAGAGCAGTGACAAAAACGATTACATTACACAATCCTGACAGCATCTAACTTCACTACTATCCAACACTGTGAGTTTCAAACAGGCCAATTTTTGTTGCAGCACCTCTTTGACAATAACTTGCTCCAACACGCCTGTGCTTGTTTAGATTGCTTCCCTATTAAAGAAGGCAGGGCCTAGCCACACTGAGTGACAAAAGCCAACAGGCTCACTTAGACTCTAGATTTTTAGACTACCACTACTATTAATAATAATGAGATTGTTTTTAGAACAATACTAGGTCTTTAATTAGTACATCTAAATAAAGAATTCTCTAAAACGTTTTCAAATTAGGAGGAGAGTAGTGTTGGTCCCTGGTTACATACTTGTCTCAGCTCCTGAAACTCTTTGAAGGTTTAAAGAAACAAACCCATTTAATGTTTTTCTTTATTTTATTTAATGAAAAGACATATGCTGTATCTATCAGTCTAGCTGTATATCAGTCTATCCACGTATCCGTCTATCGATCTTATATCTTTCTATATCCATAAACACACACACACACACACAAATATATACACAGTATATACAAATACATTGAAATATTTATATTTCTCTCTCTCTCATATATAGTGGTCAATGACATAGCCCGGAAAAAAAAAGTCATGTGGTGCGACCACAATTTATCTCAAAACGAATACATTTTTTAACATACATAATATTTTAAATAAATTTGTCAGTAATAAAGTAATAAAGTGTTAGTAATAAAGTGTTTAGAAACAAGTGTTTGCATTTCTTTTGAGTTTTGTAAATTATGAATTACCACAGTCGGCAAATGAAATGTAGTTAACCGACTCATTTTTCCTGTAAAATACATAAAACTAATTTTAAAAATATTATTAACTTAAACTTATTGAATCAGTTTTTAATGTTTCCACTAAAGAAATTAGATATTATATTCTGAACTATATAAATGTCTATACATGGAAAAACAGCGGTAGCATTAAAGCAATAATGTGAAACTGACACATACATAACACTAAAAAATCATATCATCTCCCATATATTTTAGCACCCACTTATCTCCGTGAGCTCTTAATGGAGCCACATATTTGATTTCAACACTAGAAAATGCATTTGACCTTCAACTTAAGCTTTCTCCCTTTCTCTTGCCACCCTATATCAGAGGACTTCTGACTATTAGCTGACGTAAACTCAGCATTACTCCCCCCACTCCTCTGTGCTATTTAATAATATTCTTCTCAGAGAGAGCATTGTGATCAACAGATGTCATAAGACAGAAAGATAGTACAAGGCAACACCTAATTCATAAGAAAGAGGAAGTATGACAGGCTCTTCATCTGCTGTGTGTGACACACAATGAGATGAGATGAGTGTGTATGTGCCTTTAGGATTTCCCCAAGGTATCCTTTCTGTTTTTCGACAGCACACATTCACAGACAAATGCATCTGTCCCCTGGGAAAGAAGGAGGAAGTGTATTGTTTTTTCCCAAGGAAATAAGGAGAGATATCCTGCAGTTGTGTAATTTTTTTCTCCAGTCATCAACTGAAACGTCAACTGGATTCTTGCTGGCAACAACACTGAACACTATGTTCAAAATGTGTGTGCGTGTGTGTGTGTGTGTGTGTGTGTGTGTGTGTGTGTGTGTGTGTGTGTGTGTGTGTGTGTGTGTGCTTGTGTGCGTGCGTGTGTGTGTGTGTGTGTGTGTGTGTGTGTGTGTGTGTGTGTGCGTGTTTGTGTGCGTGCACTTTGGGTTTCCCCAAGGTATCATTTCTGAGGGAGAATTGTTGTCTCATCTCACTGCTGCAGAGGACAATAAATGAACCGTGAACCTATAAGAATGGTTCCCAGATTATAATGATATTATATGGTAATAGTGAAGATTGTGCCATGAGGAAGAAGTCCACACAAGGCTTTCAGACTCTGACTCTCAGTTTTAAGATTAAGTTCATATACAATATTGCTGCGCTGGGCTAGCAATTATACTGCTAGTCTAAAATTAAACAGTTGGCCTACATTCATTTCATCTTGTACAAAGCTGGATGAAGGTCCTCTTCAAAAGCACTTTACTCCTGGTGTCTTGACACCCACCCTTAAAGATTTGATTTTACTTCAAACATGATTTCAAAATCAATTTTCAGCGACAAACTGAAATGCCCATTTTTTATTCAAGTAAAAGAACTGGGTTGCCTATTTGAGTTTTGTTGCTAAATTATACACTGCAACAAAGGCTACTTCATCAGATTTAAATTAGTCACTACTAACTAAGGTTCATTTACACATTTCTTCATATGAAGTAGTAAAAATCTGGAGCACTAGCAGATACATGGTTAAGTAGAATGGCACTGGGAAATATAGGAAATCTTTTTTCCAAATAATGTGTTCTATCATTTATTTTATTTACTCTATCACTGCATTTTATTTCATTTTTAATTCTATTCCGGTAAAGCACACAGTACTATAATGCACACCTTTTGTGTATGAAAATCTGCTACATAAATAAGCTTGACTTTATGTTTTGTTCTCAAACAAATCAGCTCTTTGGCCTACCACTTTTGGGTGTTTAGAGTCGACTGACATTAAGGAGACATTTTTATTATTACAGTTTAATTGCATATCAAAGATAAATAAATACTTATTACATACTTACCAAGGTTGCCTCTGCCAATGCTGATGACTGGTATATCATGATGAATGGTACAACTTCGTATCTCCACCCCACGTAGGCCTACTTAACATCAAAGCACACACAGCCAAAGACCCATTATCTCTAAATGCAGGTCTGAATGCTAAATGAAATCCTTTGAGGCCATAAAACTGTACAGTTCCTGCCCATTATTTAGGTGATTGTTGAATTATGTAGGTGAAGTTTTTGCCAATTTTCTGTTTTGATTTGGATTTGTGAATGTACAACTCAGCTGTTTCATCTGTGCACTGACCGAATTTAATGTAATTGAATGTTAACATTATTACCACAGGCCCGTAGCCAGCCTAGTGCAAAGGGGGGTTCATTTTTTTTTTAAGTGGACCTTTTGTATTTTCATGCGTATTTTGTATTTCATTATGAAATTTATACACTGCATTTTGGTTACAACAATTAATACTGGATATCTTAATCTGCCT
>JBBKCR010000148.1:10636352-10648097 GCA_037577295.1 Ladigesia roloffi | reverse complement strand
ATTGAGACGGCTTGTGCGGGGCAGTGCTCATTATATAGATCGAAAATACTGAAAATGAAGGCTGTGAAACATGATCAGTGTTTTTCTTTTTGGCGGTCACACCGTTTAGAATTTTTTTAGAGCAAGTCGTTTTGATGTTATTGGCGTTTTTTGCCGACTGTGTCACGATCTCGAAAACCAAACCACGAAAGCTAAGGTTAGGTATCAGATATTGAGGTAAATCATAATCACAGAAGGGGTTATTAGGGCTTCAGTTTGATTTTATTAGGGATTCCAATTATTATGCATCATTTTTTTTATTACAACATTTTTTCATTACAAAAAAACCCCAAACAAATTTGGGACCTTTGGCTGGGTGGGGGGGTTCGTTCGAACCACCCGAACCCCCCCCTGGCTACGGGCCTGTACCATATCACTATCTGCTATTTTCAATGCATGCATTTTTATTGAATTAACACAACCACTTTCATACACAATTTTGCATAACTGAAGGTATATTACTCATTTCAGACAATAGTGCAAGTGTTACACTGTTATTAGTTACACTAATGTTCATGCCACTCTGTCACACTGTTGTTCTGACGATTCATGTTTTGTATCCAGAGAGCTTCTAATGCACCATGTTCTTGCATTACTCCTACATAAAGACTTTAGCACTTAGAGCTCTCCTCTGTTCTGACAGTGTTTCTTCGTATTGTGAATAGCTTTGTATAAAAGTGTCAAATGATAATTGTTGTTGCCTTTTTAATCCCATTTGTCTTTATGTTTTTTGAAAAAAAAAAAAGCTATAGTGAAGCAGTGGGCAGGCCTGGGATTCAAACACAAAACTGATCATAGAGGCAACTTCCCTACCACTAGGTCACCAGCTGACCCTTTTGGCTCATTTCTGAAATATTGGTCATTCTCATTTGTTAGTTGATCTTGTCTTGCTTAGCAGAGTCTGGATCTAACTCGCTGAAAAGAGGAAGAATGTCCGTTTCTAAAACTAATTTTTTTTCATCGTGAAGTAATCTTATTGGTTGCAACTGAATTGTTCATGACGATCTGGATGCAGATTGGTGGTCCGGGTACGTAAAACCTTAATCTGTCCAATAGGAGGCCGGACGCGGGAAAATCTGAAAACAAGGAAGTTCCTCAAAGTTGCTTGTTTATGTTTGAGTGGCGCATCCATGTTTAAATGCTAGCGAGGCTTTCACTGTTTATCTAGATCTACACTTAAAGGATATACAGCAATGTTAATTTAATGTATTCTGATGGGTGAGTGAAGAAAATGCTTTATAAAACGAGAAACAATGCTTAACTGGTCCCAACTATGAACGTTCTTAGAGCTAACCCAATCAGTTATCTGGCCTGTGGTGCAGGCTAACGCTAACTCTTAGAATTGTCACTTTTGTAGAGTTGTCACTTTTATCTCATTAAACGACGCAACAGAGTTACTTATTAGAAAACGAAGTGTCTCACGAAGAAGTAGGTTAACAAGCTTTTGTCTTTTGAATGCTCGGTCATGCCGGTTTCCGCAAACGTATCTGCGTTTTCATTATATGGACAAAAGTATCGGGACATGCCTCTTAATTAGTGCATTCAAGTTGCCTCTTAATTACAGTTCATTTTAATGGAGTTTTATACAACGCTGTTCCTCCAACTCTGTGGACACAGTTTGGGGAAGACCCTTTTCTATTCAAGTTTCAAGTTTATTGTTATATACAGATAACAATGTAGCGTCATTACCTGTAATGAAATTCTTAGGCTCGTGTTTTTTCAACTGCACAATATTTAGACATATTCAAATTGTAAAAATACCTTGAGGTATTTAGAATGTGTGCAGAAACTGTACAGTGAGGGGTTAAAGTGTTATTGTTTAAAGTGACATTGTGAAGAGTCCAAGGTCATGCTCATCCAATAACAGTTTCCACAGAATGTATGGGCACTCATTCCCTCAGAAACTCCAACATTTTGTGGAAAGCCTTCAAAAATAGTGGAAGATGTTCTAGCTGCAAAGGGATGGAGGGAGGCAACTCCATAGAAGAGTCTTTGTATTTGAATACAATGTCATTAGAGTTATGGTCAGAAATCCATTTACTTTGTCCATGTATTCTATTTTGATGTTTTCTTGGTCTGAGTTTCATATTTCTAATGTATTTAATTATTTATTTAGGTAAGTGTGCTATAAAATAATGTAATGCTAAAGTATTCAGAAGTTTCACGCACATTTTTTTTCTTTCAGTGCCCACTGTTTAGTCTAAAAATGAACACAGTATCTACACTTTAAATGAGCCAAAGTGACAAAATATATAAAGTTACTGATGTTATATTATTACTGATATTTAATGAGCTGTAAAGGCTTTAGAGTTTAAATGACTTGGAGTCATGCTCTGACGTTTTTGCAAAAGTATAGTAGCAGCATTCAGATGCAATGAAACTGTAAACCATAATAAACTCATGTTTATTTAAAATCAAGAGTGGCTAGAATGAAATGCCTAGGGTTATAAGCGAAAAAGTGGCAATTCTAATTGAACAATCATTGTCTTCATATTTATCATGTTAATAGAGTAGAGGCCATATTAGTCCTGTAACACATCAACATACATTTTAGAACATAAACTAATATTCACTCAGGTCTGGCTTTAAATAAATCCTGATATTAGTGTATTCATATTTAGCTTGAAATTTTAATTGTCTTAAGTTTTAGAGCTTTAAGCTGTGATTTGATGTCAACTGTGTTCTGTTTACTTTTGCAGGTGGATCAAGCTTCATCAGCCAGCTGTGAATTGTGTGTAATCCTCTGACATTAGGAGTTCAGTTAATATGATGGATGAGGTGTACACCTTGCAGAGGGAGGTGGGTCGAGGCAGCTATGGAGTCGTTTTTGAGGGTCGTGTCACAGAGACCGGCTGGTGGGGTCGGCGAGGGGACACGGTGGCCATCAAACGCCTTCCTTGCTGTAGCCCAGAAAGCATTGAACTCTATCTGCAAGAACTGTGGGCTATGAGAGCCACAGCCAGGAACCACCCTAATGTTATTGCCTTGTACAACTGCTTTCTCCAGACTGGACCTAAAACACTACAGCCTCTAAAATCAGGCAGGCTGCCTCTGGACCTTGTTGAGAGTGCTCTCAAAGGGAGAGTGGTGGACAAAGACTCAAAAAGCCATAGAAGGAGCATGTCCAGGTCAAGACGAAGGCTAACATTGCCAGAAGAGGTATCCAGAAGGTGTTTAGCCCTCTGGCTTGTGATGGAGTATTGTGATGGAGGAGACTTAAACCGCTATATACTGTCCAGGTGTCCAGATGTTGAGCGCAACAACCAGGTTATACTTCAGCTCAGTAGTGCTATGGCTTTCCTTCATGATCTGGGAATTGTGCACAGAGACCTGAAGCCAGACAATGTTCTCATTTGTCTCACAAAAAATGGGCCAGTGGTCAAGGTGTGTTGTTGCACAATGTGTTGTTTGTTAATTTTGTTTCTGTGTCTTGCAAAAGGCCAGGATACATCTATGCATAAATCAAAATGTGTATATATATATAGAATAATTCCAAATGTTGCATTGTTCACAAAGAGACAGGACATGAAAATACACATGTTTGGTAATTTAATTAATGTCTCAGTACTGACTGGAAATGAGCTTAGTCAACATTTTTTGGGTGGGAGCACATTAATCAAAATAGTTTACTCAGACAAGATCTGGTATTTGGGGAATACTGCTGCATTTATTTTCTCCCCTACACCATTAAGACTTTATTCATAGTGGTGTGATGTGAAATGTTGCGTTGTGGACAAACGTAGTGAATCAGAATCCTTCACAAAAATTGTGATGCTACCAATTATCAAAAGTGTTTAATGAACAGAGCTGTATAACTCATCTGTTTGGTTCTTCCCTGCTCAAACATATCTGCTTCAGTACACTAGTAGTTGCCAGGTTTAGTGTATGTGTTTGAGTACAACCAAACTGCTATAATCTGCCAATACATCAGTGGCATTCTTCTCCCAATCTCTAAAAGCATATTTTTCCAATTCTTCTTTTGACTTAAACTTGATTGAGGTCTCCCTTTCATGTTCTAAGCTTGCATTTATTAACAATTTTTAGACAATCAACTTTGCATATTCAAATTATTTTGCATAATTAGTAAGCAGTTTTGATGCACATAAGAGTTTTCAAGCCATTTTTATTAGTAGGATTGGCTGACGAGGTTCAGGGCTTCAGATGGTGACTAAAAATGGTCACCAATACAACTAGATTGTAATAGACTGTAATTGCAATTGCTAGTGGCGATCGTGTCTTATAACAAAGAGTAATTAAAATAGCTAAAATACAAGAAAAGTGACATTAAATGCATATACACCCAACCGAAGTCTGTCGTTCCTACTACACTATCGTGATTATAGTGAGGCTCAATCCAGAGCTAGTGATGGAAATCCAATTACTTTACTCATTTACTTAATTACTCTTTTAGATAAGACCACCAAGAAGCTTCGGCTCTTTTAGCTCCCAAACGACTCTTCGTTGCACCAAATTTATTCAAAGAACCATTTCGTTTCCTTCTTCCACATGCCTGGTGAAAGCAGTGTTGACAGATTGTGTTTCAATTGAAATTGTTCACATGGCCTGGGAAGTTGTTGCAGATTTTGTTTTAAATTATAAGACAAGTAAAAATTAACAGTTTAACTTTGCCAACAATTTAGTTCATGTTGAGATTGTGGCTCCTAAAAAATAATTTTGCTCCGAAACATTTTGTGTTTATGAGCCAATGTCTTATACATAATTTATTTTTGGTTCACTGTAGTTCATTTAGTGGCATAATGAATATATTCAGGGCTTAATTTTGGTAAGTAAATATTTGAATTTACAAATAAATGAATATGTATAAGAATAAACATTATAAGTCCATTAATGTTTGTCCCAATTTTGTGCTCCAGGTGGCAGACTTTGGCCTCAGCAAGATGGTGGAAGCCCCCATGGCTGGAGACCAGAGCAGACTGGCCCTCTCCTCTACTTGTGGCTCAGACTTCTACATGGCCCCCGAGGTGTGGGCTGGCCTCAGCTACACAGCCCAGGCAGACATATTCTCCTTGGGTGTGCTTTTCTGGGCTGTGCTGGAGAGGATCACCTTTTTTGAGGATGGCTCCAACCAGGAACAATTGGGTAAGTAATAGGGCACTGCTGATTAGAGGCTCAAACGTAGTCTCTAAAATCTGCGTGCTCCCCTGCCTCCGTCCATTGTGAGTGGCAATAGGTAGTAGCATGGTATGTTTTCGTTCCTATGTAAGTGACCCACAATCCAAAATGCTGTAGTGTTTCTAAGGATCCAGCTGGGATAAATGGGCATTATAATTTATCGAAGAAATTTAATTCTCAGAATAAACTCGTCATTTGTTGGACTGGTGTTTAGGGTGTTGCCCTTGTGACTTGAAGTTTGTGGGTTCGAATCCCAGGGCTGCTAATGGTACCTTTGAGGTACCCTTTAGCAAGGTCCCCACTCTGCTTCACTTGATGAAGGGAATAAAAGCAGAGAAAGTGTGCTGTGCTGTGTCGTGTTTGCATTTATGACTATAAGGGGCCACTTTACTTCACATGTGTTTTTAAGTGCGATTGTCTGCAGTAATCAGGCCCTCTAGGATCAGAGTTTCCCTGTCTGAGACATTAGACAGCTTACAACAGAATACCCACTAAGTTTGTATTTTCATATGAGTAGGCTGACTTTCCATATAGGATGACTCTCAAATCTATCCCTTAACTCCCGATGACCCCAAAGTGACACTCTTTTAATGCTGACCACTGCATCTGAACCGCTTCAGAATGAAAGCTGTGGCTTGTTGAAGCCTAACGACATGTTTTATCAGTGATGGACTGAAGTGGTCTGAGCCAAGAGGCTTTGGATGAAGTGCTTAAGCAATTCAGGCAACAATGTAATTACTCTGCTTCTGCTCCCAACTGCTCTAAGCTATTGACTGAAAAGGTCAAATGTCTCAGCCTATTTATTAGAGGCAATTAAGAGCTTTCCATATTGTTTTATCATCTTCCATTTATCAGCCTCACTGGGTGCCCTTATGTTTTATTTTTTTAGTGCTGTATTGAATATCAATGAATTATGTTTTGAGTTTATCACTGAAGTACTCCTCATTGGACATATTGTACCCTGGTGATATTATTTGGTGACTGTTATGAATCTAATATGAAGGTAAAGAACTGGAGCGTATCCCCATGGGTATCTACAACCTGTTTTCTTTCTGAATAGGGTTGATGGGCTTTGGTGGTCACAGTGTCGATGTGCAAAGTATGGCTTTTCCACTTAAAGCTGATGTACAAATGTAGATAACCCTCATCATGGGAAGCATTAATGGAAGCAGTTATTTCAACAGTTCAAATCTGATGGGTCTCCTTCTGCCCAAACAGCTTTAACACATTTCTTTTATTAGTTTCTGTCAGTAAAGTCTTCCAAGAAGAAAAACAGCTAACCTAAGGCATTCTTGAGTTATTCACCTAGCCAGTCTGATTGTTGTCTGTCTTGTTGTCCATCCATTTATTGTTCATTTAGCCAACCATGCCAGCATAAACTGAGTTTATTAAGAACCTTCCCTTTTTGGGAAATATAGAAGCACCATCAATTTTTTGGTGGATGCAGCAGTGTTGTCCAGTACCGTCCATCGAGCCTGTTCCACCGTTTTCCTCCCACTTGACTCCAAGATTTGCTTCAGTGTTATGGCAGTTTGAGAGCAAGCTCTTTCAATGAATTCAATCTAGAAACAAGCATTTTATAGGAACAAAGGCAATAAATATATCCCTAACTTTCCAGATTAGTTTTTGAAATGATTTCAGATATTGATGTAATGTTTTGTTCTATGCGTGCATGTAGTAATGGTATGCTGGCTATGAATTCTTTGAAACCTCCTCGGTTAAATAGGGTCAAAATACTAAGCTGGATTTTTGATGATGATGAAATGTAAAATTACCATTTGGTCAATCCTTATAATCTTGGTCTTTCAATCACTGAATTGAAAGCTTCACAGGTGCTTAGATGAAAAAAAATGTTTTAATTGTAATGGGTAAATCTGACCAGCTTGATCCATATTGTGAACTAGATTTGAACGTTTGTCTTGTGTGTCCTGCAGGAGCATATGTGGAGAAAGGCCGATGGCTTGTGCCGCTGGGAGAGGCTCTGTGTCAAAACCCAGCCCTGCAGTTGGTCATTCCCATGAGAGCCCGCCGTCCTTTGCTGCTGCTGCCTCCCCCAAGCCCAGCCCTCTGCACACTGCTGCTGGAGATGCTGGCCTCTGACCCAGACACCCGGCCCACAGCACAACACCTGGAGGAAAGGGTTCGCAAAGCCATAGATCCCCACTGATTTTCAAGCAGGTCCTAGAACAAGACAATTTTCAACGTGAGCAACGTACTGAGTGTCTTAAAAGGGATTTCCTTTGTTGTATTTTGGGCTCGTACTATGAGATATGGGGTCATTTCTCTTATGTTTGAATGCAGTCTGTTTTTATCTGCTGTTGATTTCTGTATGCTGATAGTACATCAATAAAATTTAATGACACATTGAATGCAAGTACTGGTTGACTAGTACTTTGTAATACATTACACTGAACATTTAAGTAAATGTGTATTTATTAAAAAACGAATGTGAGGTATTCATGCTTTTTCAACGTCAGCGAAGATTTAGACATTAGAATATTTTGCATTCATTTTAGTACCTACAAAAGAACTGAAGGACTTGAGTGTCTTTGTCCACCTTCTTTAGCTAGGAATTCAGCAGGGCTACACTTCTGTAACTCTTGTTTCAGATGTCATAATCCAGTTTGTCTCGTGTGAGATTGCGATGCAGTGAATGGAGAATTCGGCATGGTCACACCAAAAATCTGCGCTGTTGAGGCAGTGGTTTAATTTTAACCCGTCAACATGACGGCAGGCTTTGAAGTCACTCGTCTGAAAGAGCATGTCCAACATCAAGACCGAGGAGGGAATCTGGAATTTCTCCTGAAGGCTGCAAAAAAATGCAACTGCCTGTATATCGCTGGCTGCGATCACCTCTGTCCTTTCCGCAGATTGAAGTGGCTGGGGGAGCTTTTCCTGTGCAATTATTGGCTGCTGCCTTTTTGTTGGTGTGCTTGCACATTCTAGAACCGTCAGAGAACTTTTCTCTTTGGACACTGCACTCACAGGAAATTAAACCAGTTTGTTTGCTTGAGTATACCTGCCTGCGTCCAAAACAGTCATTTTTTAGGAGAAAAAGAGAAAAACGAGATCTGTCTCACTGCATTGCTTGAGTCATAATGAAATTAGAATGAACTACTAAAAAAGAAGGCTGACTGATTTGTATTCAAGGGAAATCAGCTTTTGATTGAAACGGGCCAAACATTTAGAGCCTATAGAAACGGGCATGCAGAAGTGAAATTCTTTGTAGAGGTTTGAAAGACAATTCTAGTCCCTCTGTTTGGAATAGAGGAAATTCATAATGCATTTAACAGTGTGGGCAAAATTCCCATTTATCCAGTATGATCTTAAAAAAATGACACAATACAGTTAAAAATGATCATTTCAATTAATAGAAAAGTTATCCAACCCAATTAGGCCTGTGTGAAAAGGTAATTAGAAGTTACTTAATCAAACAATTAAGCACATTTAGCTGATAATTGGGAGCAATTGGACTAGACACCCAGGCTTAATTACTGTCAGACCTCTTGAATTTAAACATTTTAAAACCTTTTCAGCAAAGCCTGGTAGATTAAAATGGTCTCAATGGGCTGCACACTGCAGTGAAGGTTATTGAAATATATTACACTGGACATGTCTAAGGCGCCAAGATCCATTCTCACCAAAACAAGAAAACTTGGAACAGTGGTGAGTTTGTTCACCTCACGCAAATAATTTCACTTTTAGAGACCCAGAAAAATGGTTTCCACAGGAGGACTGCATTGCAAAAACCACTGTAACAACAGATAAACATGAAGCAACATCTCACATCTGGCAAAGAGCAGCTTTTGGAATATTCCTGCATACTCTCAAACAACTAACCTCCAGTTTTAAGAAACATTTGGTAGCAAGTGTTGTAAAAACTCTTTTTTAATTATGTTTAAAAAAAATGTAACTATACATTTGTAAGATCTGATGACTAAAATGTACAGGAGAAAAAATACTTGTATTACGAGCGGAAAAACAAGAACCACAAAACGGTTTCCCCCATCCACATTACGAAGCTAAATAAGCCCACCGACCTCTCAGATGGCTCTGGTAAAAATTCTACTAAGGTTTAACCTTGCACTCTCCACTTAGGAAGAACGTGATACACCTGTATCGTCTGTCTCTTAAGCGAATCTTAGTAAATGACATTTCCTGCTCCAGATGCTCTGCTCTTTCCTTTGCGCTCTCAGACACTCGTTGCTCTAAGGTTGGGTTGCTTTTCTTCAACCTTTGGACCAAATCATCCACACATTTCTTTGTGTTCAGTTGCTAATTTTCTCCAGAGCATCAATCTTTTTTTTTATTTAAGTGGAACAGTAACCATACAAACACAGTTAGCACAAAGCCATCATGCCTCAGCTTAGGGGGGATGAGAGGGGGTGGAAAGGAGAGGGGGTGGAAAGGAGGGGAGGGGGAGGGGAGGTCAAAAGGCCCTTGGAGATTTAGCCTGCCAAATTAGATGAATGACACATGTGACATTAGGCCATTCTTCATATTCTTCATTGTCCTGCTGGCAGTGATGGCACCCAATAAAGTCACGACAACAGGTCCCTGTTGGGAAATGACGAGCTCAAGCCTGCATTTAATCACACGGCACAAGAGGAGGGTCACCGAACAGGAAAAAAAGAAAAACATCCGCCTGACGCAGGATAACATTTTCCAGTTTATTGGAATCCATTTTTCACATGCCAACCCTCTAACAGGAGCAGTGTGACGGAGCTCATGGTAGCTTGGCTTTAAAGGCCGGTCAGTCATCATTCGCGTGACACCTTGACTCACGGCGCCTGAGACAGAGACATAATTGGGTATTGCGGTGTTAAATGAAGCAGCAAAAACCCATCAGCGGAGATATCATGAGGTCTCCCACCAAGAGGAGAGCCTTCACCAACCCAGGAGACTCGGGATGGAAACGGCGGTGTGGCGACAGACTCAAATGCGAGTGCAGTTTTAGTGAAAAATAAAAGCAGACTGTAACTTTCACCGCCGACAAGAATGAAAGTAATTCCATTTAAGATCACTTCAGCGTCAGGCCTTAAAAGCTTTTCTGGACCAGACAGCAGGCCACAGCTGATAGTTATTGTTTTTCGGTTCTTTTAGTTCCTCTGAAGGTTCAGTGATGGACACATTATGGCCATTCCAATGAAGCGAAATCTACTTTTGCACAGGATTGAATTTCCGCGCCAATGCACTATTTATAACACGCAATTACTAACAGTAGCTAATATCAGAGTAAAATAATACTCTTTATTTCTTGAAACAAAAAAAAAAATGAATGAATGGCCGCATGAGTGTGTTTCTCAGTGTCAGGAAACGCACACAAAATCGCAATTATTTTTTTTAAATCGGACAGACAGGAACGTGGATGGATTAATAAGGATTTGCAGGACTACTTACATAAAACCATGATTCTCTCCATTACATCAACACTATAAATACACTGTTTTATAAATGTGGGGAACACATCAGATTCTCCCACCCCCGCAGTTTCAGGGTGGATGAAAATAAAGAGATTCAACTGTAGCTTTGGGATCAAATTGCATCTACAAATATATTTCAGAATGACATATATAGCGTACAGTGAAGCCTCACCTTAAGCAAAAAACATTCATCCTATAGCATACCAGTACTGTGTCCTGAGCTGTAACATGCAGCCTCTCATCAGTATGTCAGACAAGTCCCTAATTATCAGCATGGGCTTCCTGGAAAAATGAAAAATCTGGATGAAGTCCTCCTCTTCAACTTGTTTGACCTTTTTGTGTGAATCTTTTAGTCCAAGCGTTTCACCATGTATGGTCCCTCCAGCTCATAACCCATCTTTCTGTAGTAATTCCTAGTTCCTACACCTGAAATGAGAGATCACAGCCAATCAACAGGCACGTCTGTGCTAACAGAATTATAACAGCATTGTTTAATTCAGGGCAATACTCGCAATCCGAGCCATTTTGAAAGAAGAGGGACAAAAGCCGTCCCCTTGGGGGTTTAGCACCTGTCACAGCCTGCAGAACATTAATGGAGATATTCCATTTCTTTACCCCGCGCCGTTATCTCGGCCGTGCAGCTGATTTGGCGGGATGAAGGAGCGGGGTTTTATTTGTTGGGAGAACAGGGTGATTCAGGAGGAAGGCACAGTGGGGGTTCCATTAGAAAAGCTGAGAATACACTCTCGATACCTGAGATAACTGCCAGTTTGCTTGAGCCATGTTCGTCTCGAGCTATTCTCTCCGCCTCCTCCATCAACATCATCCCGAACCCCTGCAAACACAAAAAACAAGCCGGAGTGGAATAAGGCTTCTACCACGCACTGAAAAAAATGGGGCATCAAGGCATTATTTCCATAAAAACAACAACATAAGAAGCCACAATGATAAATGCCTTGTATTTTACTGTCAATAGTTACAGTAAGAATCTTTACAATAAATGGGGCAGATACAGACTTGCATAGTTAAAAAGATAGTTCACCCTAAAATGAAAATCTGATGTTTATTTGCTCACCCCCAGGGCATCCAAGTCGAAGGTGACATTTTTTTCTCAGCAGAACACAAACGCAGATTATTAGCTTTAGCCGTA
>JBBKCR010000148.1:10622024-10636252 GCA_037577295.1 Ladigesia roloffi | reverse complement strand
TTTTTATTTTGAAAGGTCTGACGCCCATCCACTTCCATTAAATGACTACCAGACTGCTACGGCTAAAGCTTAAAATCGGCGTTTGTGTTCTGCTGAGAAAAAAATGTCACCTTCGACTTAGATGCCCTTGGGGTAAGCAAATAAACATCAGATTTTCATTTTGGGGTGAACTATCCCTTTAAGCAGATGAATATGATTCTATGAACACGTGAGCTTTGTCAAGACCAACAGGGCTAAGGGTGTAAAGACCTTTACCCATCAATGTGATGAAAAAATGAAATATTCAAATCCAACTTTCTACGTTAGAAGTGCACTCACGAATTGATGCAATTTTTTGATGGGGAGATGGAAATAAATGCTTTCTACCAGAACTGCCCACAGGACATGATGCAATTTTTTTGACTGCGTTGTTGAAAAAAAGTTCATGTATCCCGCCTCATTAAGGAGCTGAAAGATTACGATCGAATTTAGACTCAAGATGTCTGTAGTCCAATTTGAAGCTGCTTTTGGATGGACTAAACGCAAATAAGAAAGTGGGGGAAAAAAAGAAACCAACAGTCAATACATTTATTGATGCCTGAATAAATCCCATGAATAAAGTGTTCAATGTGCCACGAAGGCCTGCTCGTTTTTACCTGGTGCTGGAACTTGCTCGGGTCTCGACTGCTGATGGGGACCACGCTGCCATAGACATGCAACTCACGAACGATGGACACGCCCTCCTTCAGCTCCGGTCGGAAAGTGTGTGGAGAGCAGCGGCGAAGCCTCAGCAACCCGATCAGGATGTCCTGCTCAGGGTCCTCGTATGACAGGAAGGTCTCCCAGCCATCGTTTGCCACATAGTCTCTCCGAATCAGCTCCACCTACAAGCCATGTGGACCAACTAGTAAAAGCTGCTGACTTTCGAATGTCATCTTCTGTCCCACAATTACGTAACTTAAAATTCTCAGTGCAGATGAACCTCTTTATAATCCACAAGCGCACAGAAAAGAAAACATTTTAGAAGAAGTGTTTTTGTGATTGCAGCTACAATATAACAAACCAGGCATGTTCCCGGTGGGTCGATGTGCTATTTACGCCAAATGTTTATTAATTCATTTATTTATTTATAGGTCTGACCAACAGCCCAACTGTCACTGGGCAGGTCCAATCAACTTTTAAACTTAACCAACTTTCGCTTTGGTCTATAAGCCTGTGTAATGCAAAAAAAAAGAAAGAAAAGAAAATCAGCACAGGGATTTATTTCCTGACCACCGGCCCATGAAATGCTCCTCTGCATTCCATGTTTTTTTCTTTACTGGCCAAATCATATTTTTCACTCTTCTACAACAGAGATCATAAAGAGGGTGCAGGAAAACTAAGAGAGAAAAAACATGATGATGTGAGTCAAGGAACCCATTAACCAGACTTGGCAAATCAGTGCCATACTAGACAATTAGTGGTTAGTAAAATTATGGGGAAAACACACCAATAAAAAATGGTTTACCAATGAGGTTGTTTGCCTTATATATGCTAATAATATTGTCAGTGCTACCACCAGGAGAGCAGCTATATATGTACAATGGCTAAAACGATATACTTTTAAGTTAATTTATTATAAATCTTCTTATTGAAAGTGAGAACATTGTGTTTTTAACCACCAGCATCTGAACTTAGAAATGCTCTATAGAATAAATGGGAGCTGCAAAATTACAGTCCATATTACAGTCTATGTATAATGAAATTCCCTGTTGGTGTAATGGTCAGGTGTCCCAATACTTTGCTTCATTTGTTCTGTTTACACACCATGAATATTAATGCCTTGGTTCATTTAAGTTCAGTGTCATCATTAAGAAATGTATGTTAATTAAGACGTATTTGGTTAGCAGGGATCTTTGCCGCCAAAAATTCCTGGCATTACTTTAGCTCCTGATTCACCCTTCTGGCATCAGTGAATCCCAATTTATGTAGATATGATTACAATGCAACATTAAGCAGCCCAAATTCATTGTGCTGGGAAATGACAATGGGTGGGACTACAGAAGGGAGATGGGTTGGGGTGTTGGAGAAATGCTTGTTTTATTTCAGAAGAAGAATATCTTTATGAAAACAATATAAACTTGATCACAAAAAAGAATCCCCCCATCAAAAATGCTGTTTACCTGGTAGGGCCGCACTTTATGATGGATCTCCTGGATGCCTACTTCTCTGGTTCTCACGTCTCTACACTGCAGGACCCAGAGAAAAAGTGTTTGCTGAAGTGACACCACAAAATGTAACTAGTTATTTATCTAGAATTTACATAACAACATAAAAGTTCATTCTACTGATGCCAAAATGATTACCTCAGTTCCCATGTCCTTCATTCGGGCCAGTGCAAGCTCTCGCAGGTTTCCATGTTCTACACCAGAAGTCACCAATGGCATGGGGATATCTCTAATATCAAATGAAACATAACTGTTCTGAACAGGTTCTCACAGATCAGAAATCACAGACACTTTGTACTGTTTTGAATCTACGTAAAAAGTGGAAGAGCTAACATTATCATTGATACCCATGTAATTACAAATGTTCTAGCTCATATATCATCCCTTATTGACTGAGCAGTATGCCGTACAAGATTAATGGGAATTCCACCCTAATTCAATGGGTCGGCACGTTTATTAGTCATGGAACGTTTTTGGTACCCTTTAAATGTAGTTTTGACAATGTAATTAATCCATCAAATCTAAAAAAACTCTGTGTACACACATACACATACATATACATATACACACAAACATTTGTACAGTATTTTAGTATAGTTTACATTTTTTATCATATTATACTCATATTGTGCAGTTTTTATTCTACTGATTATGTTGCTTCTACTCTTAAATACAGAATAATTTACTCCTATAACGATGCTAATTTCCCACCTGTGTCACTATAAAGCGTTATCTCATCTTAAATCCATATCCGATGCACATGATGTTCTGCAAATGTTTTTCATACCTCTGCACTCTGTACACTCTGGTCCAGGGCGGCACTAGCGCTAGTATTCGAGCCACCAGGTCGACCAGGGTGCTGGGAGAGTAGCTCTTGTAGCGGCCCGTCTTCCACAGCTCGTACAGGCCTGTTCCCCGAATCACCAGTGTGGGGTACAGCTTCAGGCCATCTGGTCGAAATGCTGGGTTCTCAAAAAACTCCTGAGAGGATGGAGAGAGATTTGTCAGACTCTAGGGACAAACCAGTCTGAACCCAGTAGGTGTCATTAAGAAATATTCAGTAGGCCTCGCTTCCAAGTACTGGTACTTAATGCTATCTAAACAAGCCATTAGCAAGTAATTAGCAAACCATTCCATCTGGAAATTGTCCATATCTTGGAGACTGTCTGGGCATAAAAATAAGCTACAGTGCTTACGTCGCTGAACTTTTCATACTCATGCTAATTTAAGTGCTAGCTCAAGTAGGCAATGAGCTTTATTCCAGACACTGACCATTAGTTCGAGTGGCTCAGTCTGAAATTCTTTATTATAATTGTAATTCAGCCCATTTCTTGGTTACTGGGAAAGCAGCTATTAAGAAAGTCTAGGTCCAGATCCTGCTTATGCAGCTATTAAGAAGGTCCAGATCCTACTTATGCAGGGAATAATAGCACTTTCATTTCGTGCCTGAATGGAGAATGTGGAGGGAATATTTGGACAACCAGGTCATGAGTCATTTAAGGGGGATTACAGATGACACTGCATGTGTGTCGGTATGACAGAGGCCTGCCCGTCACTGTAAGGATTTGTTATCCTCTTGTCAATTAAGCAGCTTTAGAAGTCATACCATGATTATGATGACTGAACCATAGCAATCAAGACGACAACGTCAGCTTGCATTTAATTATTTTCATCCGCATCGTCCAAGTGAAAGACAATCGGTGTCCATTCGAGTCCATTCGATCAGACACTTGAATAAAGCTTGTAAAGGTTTCTTATTCCTTTTATAAGTCAACTTTCAAAGAAAGTACAACAGAGGATTACTTGAGTCACGCAAAGGCTCTGGTGTGCACAAATATAGGGGGCTCTTTCAGAATGAAATTAGAGGAGTCTTTGTGTTAGCGTGTGTGTTTCGGGGCAAGCAAGCTTTTTTTGGAATGGGTGGGGGAGCCTGCACCGAGTCAGATAAGTGTGAAGCGAGTGCTGCTCGAGTCTAATGGGATTCCATTATCACTTAGCCACGCTGCTTCCTTTGCCACCGCACTCGTCCTGGAGATAGCACAGACAGGTTCCCCTCTTCTCAGGTGAGGGAGAGAGTGAGAGGAGGGTGGGGGTTAAAGGAGGGAGATAAACAGACGGAGAAGCACTGGTGGGTGACGCAGGTAAGGCTGCGCGGGCGGTCACTATGCTGATAGTAGCAGTCGTAAGCAGGAGGGTTAGAGACCAACGCACACAGCCATTAATCTCTCTCCTTCCTGCTTCTGACACTCCGCCTCCAATGGGTCACGATCACACAGATATCCCCAGATACTCAATGTGGAGGAGCCAGCACTGGGCCTAGTTCCCAACCATATTGAGAAAACTGAGCGCGGTGGCGATGGTACTCTGATAAGCCGGGATATTGAGAGTATCTCCTTGAAAAATGATTATGGTTAAGCCAAAGAAATGACACAAAAACGGGTCTATCTTATGTGAGGAGTTGGTGTTTGGTGCAGAAAAAATATCTTTTACAAAACATCAGAGAACTTCAGTATGCTGGAAATAATAGTGGGTAATAGACAATACGAAAAAAAAGGATTAAATCACCTGACCATTACACCAGCAGGGACTTTGATGACATTGCATTCTAAAAAATAGACTTTATTAGTTGGTTCCCTTTATGCAGATATAACAGCTTCCACTCTTCTTGGAAGGCTATCCACAAGATTGGCTCCCAATCGCTTTTCCAGTTCATCCCAAAGCTGTTAGGTGGGGTTGAGGTCAGGGCTCTGTGCGGACTTTATAGAGCTCGCTTTGTGTCCTGGGGCACAGTCATGTAAATGGAAATGCTTCTCCCCCAAACGGTGTCCACAAAGTTAGAAGCATGGCATTGTCCAAAATGTCTTGGTATGCTGAAGAATTAAGATGTGGTGTGTCCAAATACTTTTTTCATTTAGTCCATATACCAGTTTGTTTGTTATTCAGGATTAAAATCTGGTCAATGTTTAGCTTTGTCATAAACATAATCCTGTTATACCACAAATAAAAGCAGTTAACACAAAGTAAAAGAAGTGCAAACACGCCTTCAGAGTGTAAATTGGCCATTTGTCACACATGAGCCCTGCCCAGCACAGAGCGTGAAAATTATGAAATTATTCTTTGGATTTAACTCATTTACACAAGTAAAGCAATAGGCATGCAGCAACACAGCGCCCTTTGGAGCAATATGAGGGGCAGTACCTTGCTCAATGGTATCTAAGTGGTGCCACTATGAATCCTGGGATTTTAAGTCACAGCCATCATGTCACAGGGGCAACTCCCTAAGCACCAGGCAGCCAGCTGGCCCTAGAATCGGTCCCTTAATTGCAATCTAAGGTATCATTGTAAGAGGCTGACATAAATAAGGATTTTTGATAGTTGTGTTATGTAGATATCAAAAATAAGCTCGTAGTGAGAAAATGAATGATTTGTGATCTGTAGACACTGTTGCAGCCGTATCTGACTATTGTAGATGAAGGGAACACACATATTAGACAAATAACTTGAGAAATGTGAACATGAAATAAGAGTCATTACCATTTTTGCTGGGCCCAGAGAAGCTGCTGTATGCTTAAGTATAAACACTAATGATTATCTACATTCAGTTCTGTTTCCATCTGAATACTATTTTGCGAAATAAAATATTTCACATTGGTTACATGATACGTAAGGTTCTTATTTAAAGGGAAGGAATATTGGCATATTTTAAAAAGTAATCCACAGTTATCCCTGGATTTACTTAAGCACCATATACATAATATGAGAAAAAAATAGATATTTGATCTCCATTTTATTTACATTATTTTGGAGAAAAATAACCAGCCCTACCATGCAATTAATTATTTATGAGTGACTTTGAAAACATCTGATTATCTGAAGATATATACAACAAATTTGTCAGACATTTTAATTACATTGTGACGTTAGTTTTTGCCATACTGTCCATAACTACTGCTAAACAGTTGCAATAAACAAACAAATGGCACCTGGCACTGTCTGCTATAGAAGTACTCTTGTTCTCTGGAGCACAAACAAGACTCAAAACTTCAGGTGTAGATAAGAGGGGCACCGCGGGCTGTGTGAAATCCGAGCCCTGACAGAAATACAAAAGTACAAAACGCCAACAGAAGGCAGGTGTGAAGCCAAATGGGGTCCAGCGCTGCCAAGTGACGGTGCGATACTGCATCTTAAGTAACACTTCGGAACTGTGCGATGTGGCATGTCAGACCAATTCTGTCACAACTAAACTCTGATATCTTCAGAAGACTCAAGCTGCGCCTAAATCTCCACATGAGTGCTTTACACACTTCTCATAAACTACCTCCCGTTCAAAACAAGTCTAAGTATACTTTAACAAGAGAACTTGCAAAACAAGTAAGAATTAGACTAGCTTATTAATTAGCATATTAATAAATACTGCATTGTTTTTGCCATGCTCTGACATTCCATTATCTTTGAACAAATGAAAACTTCATCTGTCGCACAAACCTGGAATGATTGCACATCAAAATGTTAATAGCGTTTAGTATCGTTACGGCTCCTGACTGAAATGGGAAGTCTTGTCAAAAGAGTGAAATATTTGCATTTCTCAATTCTTTCTTGTTTTGTTTCCTCAGACAGTAGAACTAGCAGTATGAGTTTCCTGAACTTCCCTAACCTTTCCTACAGCAGGGGTCAAAAAATAAATCACCAACCCTGATGTACTGCAACACTGATGCTGCTTTTGAAAAGATTTGAAATTACTCTCTGCTATAATGACCAATAAAACGCATCTAACTCCTTGCTTTGAAATCAATACAATTGTGACGGCATGGGCTGTGTGATCTTATCACAGTGGAAAACCTCTTGGTACCTTGCGCACTCTCAGCTGGTGTTTCAGGGGGAGCCACCAAAAGGCTGCACAATGAAGCTGCAGATTGAATCTTCTTGCTCTGCTAATGAAGAACCCAATAAAAAGTGCTCTATTCATTTCCTATAATGGACCCCCTGATAATGTGAAGCAATGTGTCACAGCTGGACACTGACAAGGGCCATAAAAGAGTCTCCCCACCACCCCTCTGCTTCATTTACATTCCATCGTCATGCCTGCTGCTTGCCAATTAGCCACTGAGCACCAAGAAGGTGGAAACGTTCAGTGACAAAAGCTCTAATTGCGATTAAATGCTGAAAAGCAGCTTCTTTAAATATTCAAACGTTTGCTTGTTTTTTATTTGTCAATGTGTGTACACACTAGGTCTGTCCACAAAGCTGAAAAATAACTATATTAAAACTATTGAATGTATAAATACACAATGATTAAAGGCATGTTTAACTGTTGTGAGAATAGTCTCATTCAGATTTTATTCTCATGTTCTACATTCCGATTTCATTTTCCCTACTGACAAGCACTGCATTAAACGTATGAGGTAAAAGTGCATGTCAGATGCGCATGAAGCGCAGCTACTGCTGCTCTTTACCTCCTCACACTGCCTTACATAGATAAGCTTCTAACATGAGACAGGACTATGCCGGGGCTGATCCTCTTTCTTCAGATGTCTCAGCCCATTTCTGTTTGAAGAGCTTACGGTATAACCGTGGAGGAAATAGAAAAAAATAGAATTAAATAGACACAACTTTACATAATCCTTCGGAAGTGAACGTGAGCATGAACACGAGCCTAAAATAAATAGACAGCTTTCTTTTACTCTTTTCATTCCTAATTAGAACGGAATGAGATGGAGCTTTGATAGTCTTTATACTTGATTTCATACTGCATTTGTCTTGTTTAATCAAAGTAGGGCCTTTATCAACAATGCTGTCCTTTATCAACAGTGCCGAGGGTGGGTAATGGAAACGACACTGGTATTGTAATGCAGGAACAAAGTGCAAAATAAAATAAAAAACAAGAAACTAGAGGAATGTCAGAAACGGGAAAAAAGTTACGGGGGAAAAAAAGGGAAAAAAACCCCTTTATATATATGAACTATTACAATTAGCCACATGATGATATTTCTCTGGATTATACATTTTGGGTACACTTAAAACAGGCAAAATAAAGTAATAGATATTTAACTCATTGACGGCCAGCCATTTTGTCAGAGTTTTTGATCAGTTTTGCGTCTATGACTATATAAACCCCAAACCTACCAAAAGAGCTCAAAAAACATTTTTAAAATTGTTTCGACCATTTTTCATTCTCTAGCAATCAGCAGTAGAACATAGGATGGTTTCACCAAAAACACCTGTTTTCACCAAAAAAAAGGCAAAAACAAGCTTTATGTGAAAGAGACATTTCAAGCAGAACAGTGTCTTTGACAGAAATATTTTTTTGCTTTAGTGACCCCTCGAACATACAAAAAAGTGGTTACGTTCTATAAAAAAGCAAAAACAACATTGAGAAAGGGCTTTTGATATAAAAAAAATTATTCACAAATATAGAATCCGGGTCAGGTTAGCTAAATTCATCTGACCCGAAACTATCTGCTGAACTCCTGGGTTGTGGTGAAATTCATCGTGAACTATTCTCTTCACTGATCATTTTCCATGATCAGGACACTCCTTCAACTATTGTGACTGCGACACTTACTCTGTTCAAGGGTGAGCCACTTAAAATTTTCAGATTTACTTCTATTCAGCGACATGGCTAACTCTTACTCTCCTACAGTCTTCTACTCGTATCTTCCATCCAAATTTGCACTACTGCCACCTTCAGGGTCAGTTTTGTCAGTATATTCTCTGTGTACAAACCTGATATTTACTGACAACCTTCCCCAGAACCTCCCCCAGCCCCACGTAATTGATATTGGATATACACGTAATTGATAAGGAAATTCACAGGTTAATCATATTATTGATTTATTTCTTTATTTTCTTTACTCCTTTACATGTGTTCATACTCAGTATTCAGTCAGTGATTCAGTGATTCATTTATCCAGTTCCTGAGTAGTATTAGTATTATGGTCAAAAGCCAGGAGAACATCATGTGTTTTTCCTTCTGCTGTCTTATTCTGCAAGTAGCAAGGACATTCTGACACTGGATTCTAATGCTTAGTCATAACATGTGAGCCTATGAAGCTTTGCTTCATGGTCGCATCCCCTGATAAACTAATGTAGGCTAAAGGTGATCATCCGAGGAAGAGTAGTTCCTTCCCTTTACCTAATATGGGCATGGTCCCAGGGGAAGTGACGTGCATTAAGGCTTCATAGGACTTAATTATAAAAACTGCAACTCAGAATGGAAAGGCAGAGACGACTTCAGAATCTCTTAGGAGAGCCTGAACTGATCACTCCACTTTTGTAATTGCTTAATAAACTTTCTTGATTTTTTGAAGCAAAGCAGTCCTCTGTCATTTTTGGCTAGGGTCTTCTCACTATATATCTATAGATATCAATGGCAGTCAATGGGTTAATTATATTAATGATCTGGTACACTGCAATATGACTACCCACTCCATGCAATGCGCAATTATACCGGCTATAGTGGATTACTGTACCCCGTCACAAGCAATCATTTAAAAACTTCAGTCAGTGAACATACTATAGAATAAAATGTAACAAGTAAACATTATTTGATATTATTTTGAAAGCTGCTGAGAAATAAATTATGTACAAATTGTTCTTTCTCAGTCGCCTTTGCCAGAATGGAAGCAATTATTCCTTTTAGGAACTGGCCCTGGGTTACTTGTCGATCACTGTCAATGTCCAGTTATGCTGTCTGGTCCAAGCCGGACAGCTAATTAGGCCCTGTCTTGATCTCCACCTATGCCTCTGTGGCACTTTACGCAATCTCAACCCCACCAGTCCAATTCCAAATACACACTAGGTCATTGTGTGTACAAGACCACCCAAGACCTACCCAGGTTTAAAAGCAGGACTCTATACCACCAGTATACACAGACATAGTTGTACCATAAAGGTCAGTGGAAGTATATTTTCCCCCATTAAATAATTTTTTGTAATGGACATTTCCAGACAATGAATCGTATGAAACCACAGCACAACTCAGTTGTTGGGAGTGGACGTGACTATAGAATGTCTTCACTTACACATTACCAGTCTATCGCTGAATAAACTTAGAACACTGAGTTCTTTGCAAGGCCCTTTTTGAACTCCAAATGTGTCTACGTTATTTTTTGTATTACCAGAACTTTTTAAAAACAAGTTATAATTAGGTCTATGGGCTATGCGAAATATGTTTGTGAAGTTCTCTGCACAAAACAGATCTCACCAACTTTATTCTTGACAAGTTCAGTCCTTTTCACAATGAGCCGCTTTGACGGATCTCCTATTATGACATCAGAATAAGGAAATTTGCATAGAAATGCTCATCATCTATTGAGACCCCACCCAATATATTAGC
Organism: Ladigesia roloffi; assembly: GCA_037577295.1. Taxonomy (NCBI): domain Eukaryota; kingdom Metazoa; phylum Chordata; class Actinopteri; order Characiformes; family Alestidae; genus Ladigesia; species Ladigesia roloffi. The sequence goes on along the minus strand of JBBKCR010000148.1, from coordinate 10,625,731 downwards.
TGAAGATCCCGTTTTGTCTGCTGGCTTTATGAGCAAGCATAAAATGGCTACAGGCTACAGGCAAGGCTCACATGAAGTGTTGTGTTGTTGGCTGAAAGAACACACATTCTCCAAGCCAAAGAAAACTGAAAATGAATTCCATTTCATTTTAAATGACCATGACCCAGCAACAATCTGTTTTGTTCCAAATACTGCTATCCAGGCTGCAATATTACTACTTCACCTAGAGAGTGGAAACATTACTGTGGTTTACATTCAGAATTATTTTGCCTTTTTATATGGGCTATCAGAAATGCAAGTAGAACAAAAACATTTTTAATTTTCTGATGGCAAAGATCTCTTTCCAGAAAAAGGCAACATAATTCTGAATATAAACCTCAGTAAAGTAGCGAAATTGGGTTATTGCAGCCTGGAAAGCAGAATTTAAGGTGGAACGAAAAATTGGAATAAGGAACTGTGAATAAGGAGCTAATTTCACCATCGTGGGGGGATCTGTACCTACTGTTCGCGACAAGTCAGAAGGTTAGGGAGATGCAAGTACTTTCAAATAATGACTTTTGAGTTTCTATTGCAGCTAACTAGCTGGTTTGTTTTGTAAAATGTTGGATGGGTGGGATGTGGCCAGCAACAGCTCATTTGCATAAAAGTGACAGAGCCCATAAACACCTCATTTTGAAAAATACTGAACATGTCAAGAGTAAATCTGGTAATATCTTTTTACATGAGAGTGATTTTATTCAAAGAACTTCATGAACATGTTTTGTATAGTCCATAGGTCTAATATAACTACAGTGAGTTTTGCATAATAGGTCCCCTTTAACACCAGCAACTTCATGACATAAATATACCACTGTATAAATCTGAAGTGGTGCAGCATGTTTTTCTGCTCAGTAAAAGTGACTGCTGCTCCTACGTAATCAGTGCAGCCTCCCACCTCTGATGCTGATGGCATCTGCCAAACTGAAAATCTTGTCAAGATAATACTTATCATTATGAAAAACAAATCTGCAGGTATTGAGTCAGTACACAGTTAGGGACTTCTAATTTATGCTCCTAAATAATACAACAGAAAATGTGAGTCAAGCAGCAGTCAGTTTCAACAGAGGATAACAAAATTCAGACACCCAAATTCAAGTGATTTTCCAATGCTAGACACGCAAAATGAGACAGCAAAAAAAGCTGAATGTCAAGGGGAGTAAGTTTACTGTGAAAGATGTACAGTCCATCACTACAATGGAGTCCAGGTGATTTAGGAACGCTCAGTAGCCAATAGCTAGCATAAACCGATAACTGCTATCCAGCCTAAGTGCAAACTTGGTGTGAGCTGTCATAAGACCCCAAGACGACTAATTTTCATGAATGAGATGACACAATTTCATGATAGGTCAAAAGAAACTTATAATATCTCCATTTACTTACATTGAAAGTAACATCTTGGAAATATAAAAGACAAGATTGGCGTCAGTAGAGATACTCACTATGAACTGCTCAATGTCTCGCTCGATGCCCACATTTGGCAAGTCAGGCATCATGTGAGCCACCACCTTAAAGCCAGCATCTTTAGCCAGATGGAATGACTCGCACACAGCTCGGACCGTGTGCCCTCTGGGAAAACACACAAAGAGAGGCAAATTACTTCAATAGTGTAATTCTGAATCTCTAACAACTGCAACTCTACTGACATTCAACAAGCTTGCTCTGCAATGGACTGAAAAGTAATTTCACCACTATGTAGTAGAAAATGAAGCCATACGTCATCGCCCGCTAACCTGTTGGTGTCACGAGCCACATCTTCATACACGCTCTGGACACCGATCTCTAATCTTGTGCAACCGTAAGTCAGCATGTCACTGAGGTGTCTCTTCAGGCAGTAATCTGGCCGTGTCTCGATGGTGATTCCCACGCACTTGGTATTACTGCGCTCCGAGTATCTGAAAAAAAGATGTTAAAATAGATTCAGAAACAGGTACAGAAAAAGGTTGGGGCAACGATGTGTCAAAAAATATATAGATCAATAGTGAATGCAAATTATATACTATCACGCAAGCAAGAAAAAACAGTTTGTTTCCTACAGCAGAGCTATATGTCAGCTAATGGTCTAATGATTAGAGAGCTGCACCTAAAAACAGAAGGTTGTGGGCTCGAGTCACAGGACTGGTACCTTTCCCAGGGAGTGTTCGGTTTTACCCTCTGCTTCACTTTGTTAATGGGTTAAATTGAGAGCAAGAATTTATTTCCGATCAGACCATGTGCTGTGGTGTGTTCAGATATGACCAATGGTCACTGACACCCTTACAAATGGACTCCTCTGACAGAACCAAAAATATGGATGCAGTTTTTTTGTAACCTGGGAATACTTCATCATTTTTATTTGGCACTGAACAACTGCATAGTGATTGTTATTTTGTTCCCCAATCAAGAAACAACAATGAGAATCAATGCTGAATATGAAGAACACTCTCTTTTATAGTCTCTGTTTACTACTCCTCAATAAAGTGATTATTATTTTAGTTTATCAAGATGTTTTTATATGCATATATACATTCAGTGCATATGCATGCCAACTGTTTCTAATGTAATTTAACATATTTAAAGCTTCTCAGTTCATCATTGTAGTACCATACTGCTTCACTGCACATAGCATTTTATGCACACCAGGCAGCCATATTCTACAGTTTATCCTCCAGGACAAAATGAACCATAATATTAGAAACTACAAATGAAAGAAAGCAATTTCTATCACATTGAGAAACTAGTGAAATTCCAATTTCATGGTCTGTTTGAAAAGCTACCAAGTTTAAATCACAATCACTTTCAACTTCAGATATGTTTACTACATAAAAGTTCAATAGAAACTGAAATCTGCCTCTTACTCTCTCAGTTTACCTGTTCTGGTTTGTGTGTGTATGATTAAAATGCACTTTAAAATCTGTAGCTGCTGCATAGTAATGACCTAGATACGTTATATTTCATTCAAGTAGATGCATCTGTTTCTCATTTAAAATATAACTCACAAAAAATGTAACAAATATCTATCTATACATCAATGTACGGTATGTCTTATTAAGAAAAGTTCTGAGGCACCATTTTGTTTGGAGACACCTTATCTTTACCACAAAATTAGAAACCAATATTCGCTTAAATACCGCTTCCTTTCCATTCATATTGAGGACAAGGCTTCGGTGAACCGCACGAGAAATGGAGCTGCAGGAGTCGACTTGTCTCTCTTGGTTCACCGCTCCGTTCAAACAAAAGAAACACCCCACCCAGCTACCGGGAGCCACAAAACTCGCTCAAAACACAATAAAAATGAAGACACAGAGACTCCAGCACAGTTTTATCACAACCCAGCCAGCTTATAGAAAATTATAAGCCCAGTGTCATAACTTACATGTTCTCACAGCTAATCAATTTTTACAAACAAATGGTTCATCCGTGCTTGTATGTTTGTAAATTTGTGGGAGGGCTCTTTGAAACACCTAGACCCTCAGCTAGACCCTCCATATTGCGGGAAAAAACGCATGTTTCTGGGTGGAAACTGTATACGGGAAAGAGTTGGAATGGGTGTGTGTCTCGATTCACCCTCCTCACACCTTGACGCTGCAATTTCGGTTTTGTATCGTATATCGATACAGCCCTAATATATACAGTGGGGCAAAAAAGTATTTAGTCAGCCACCGATTGTGCAAGTTCTCCCACTTAAAATG
>JBBKCR010000148.1:10588446-10615929 GCA_037577295.1 Ladigesia roloffi | reverse complement strand
AGGCTATAGCACACCGTCCAGGCTATAGCGCTTGTGTTTGAGGAAATGCTTTTTTGTTAAATTATATGACTAAAGCTTTTACTTGTTCATTTAAATAATGTTTTTATTAAGTACTCGGTATCGGCGAGTACAAAAATACGAGTACTCGTTTTCAAAAAAAGTGGTATCGGTGCATCCCTACTATAGTATAGTGATCCAGCTCCTTTTTTATAATATTCATGAGTCTCATGGATACTTTCAAATGAGGTAACAAAATATTTGTGGTAATGAAATACGCTGTTTTATAGCCTATGATAGACTGTAACTCGGGTTTATATTCACTAATGCTGTGGTCTGGTTTCTTAGTGATGGCTAACTAGTTTAGTAAGTCTAGATGTATTCATTTCATTAAACCCAGAAAAATTTGCATCCAAATGTGTATTTTTGTATCTGTGTTTAAAACCAATGCATGCTTAACTGGAGTTCCAAGATGTTCAAGTTTCACTCACTGTGGAGACATTAGATTTTTTGAAACAGATAAAAGGAATTTCTGGTAAAAAATGTGCATGGTGTCTAACTATATTACATTTTAGTTGTAATGTGTAATGCCTCATTGAAAATAAAATTGCTCATTGGAAGCTGTAGCCAATAAGTCTGTTCTTCATAATTAACACCTTTTCCTCCACAGGGCGCATCGATTACACAGAGATTCAACAAGCCATCAAGGACCTGGGCATGAACATCTCAAAGGAAGATGCAGAGAAAATTCTCAAAAGGTAGCCATAAAGCATGCAAAACTCCCATAAAGTTTCACGGGGGAAATGCCATAGGTGCTGTTAATGTGCTGCTGTTCTGTGATCTTTATAAGTACCAAGGAACTTGAATTGCTAAACAATGCTGGTGATAATGCCATAATTACACTATATTGACAAAAGTATTGAGACACCCGACACCCTCCTGGAAGGGTGTCCACAAGATTCTGAGAGGAATTTTTGCCCATTTATTCTGTAGAGTATGTATGAGGTCAGTTTGACGAGAAAGCCTGGCTCACAAACTCCATTTCAGCTCATCCTGAAAGTGTTGGATGGGGTTGAGGTCAGAGCTCTGTGTGGGCCAGTCAAGTTTTTTTTCACCGAACTCATCCAGCCATGTCTTTATGGACCTTGAGGCACAGTCATACTGGAATAGAAAAGGTTCTTCCCCTAACTGTCCACAAAGTTGGAAACCTGGTGCTGTCCAAAATGTCTTGGTATGCTGAAGCATTAACTGTATGTAAGGGGCCTAGCCAAAAGCCTGAAAAACAAATTTGTCCCGATACTTTTGTCCATTTAGTGTATTTAAACTGTTGTTGAGTATTCCTGTCTTGAATATATTTGAGACTTTGACTGAAAAGTGTGTGCTTGCTTGTGTTGGAATGACTTAATTATAGGTTTTGAACGAATATAATATTGTGTCATAGAATAATTGTAGTAGATTTGCTTTCAGGGCTTTTACTGACACTGTGAAGAGAGACTTTTGGGTGGGGTGGACTCAGGTCATAATCTGCAGTCACTGTTTCTACACTGATAACCCGCAGTCAGACTGCGAGGCGTTAGAGCAAATGATAAGCTGTAAGCTAAATCCAAAATGATATATAGCACTCTGTTAATGTATAAACACACAGTATGTGGAGTTGTTTGGAGAGAAAGAGAGAGAGAGAGGGAGAGAGGGGAAAATAGTGCTGTTTAAAAAGACTGACACAGTTGTGTGTGAAGGGCATCTTTGTCCCTCAGTCTGTAATCCAATTTACCCATTGCTGTCTACTTGCCCTGAACGGAAGTGCTGTCATAGATATAGTAAGTGAACTATCTAGGATTGGGCCTGTAAACTGAACAGAGATTTGAGTCAAAAAGTAATGCATGGCCTTTGCCTATTTTGACTACATTTGAACAAGAATCGACTCTGCTTTAAAAATGTGAGGGAACTCTCCTGCATGATTCACATGGATGCTCCCCTTTCTATCTCTGTCTCCAGCATTGATGCAGATGGTAGTATGACAGTGGATTGGAATGAATGGAGAGAACACTTCCTCTTCAACCCTGCCACTGACCTGGATGAGATCATACGCTACTGGAAACACTCTACTGTAAGCTCCTCACACACGCTCCTCCCTCCTATTATACACTTTGAACCCTGCAGATATTACTCATGTGTCATAAAAATGGGACAGTAATATCCATGTGAACACTAGACCCTCAAAATAATTGTGCAGGTCACTGTTTAGCCAGTTCATGAGGTTGATAAAAGGGGAATTTATGAATGAATTGATGCAGGGAGGATACGTCAGTGTATGTACAAAGTCATATTGAGATACTCTCTCTCTCTCTCTCTTACACACACACCATCACACACACAAACACACACTCGCTCACTTACGTCTCTTTCAGACACACAGGCAAATTGCCTGCTAAGCAGCTTGACTTACCATTAATACCCCTTGCTGTGTGAACATACTGGGAGAGAGAGTCAGAAAGAGAGATTGCGTGAATAAAAGCTGGAGGCATGAAACTGGACATACGAGGGATGTTTTTAGCAAACCATTGTATGCCATCACTGTCGTAGGAAAAGCCTTTATGCTTTTCATATTTTTACACAATTCCATAAAGACAGCTACCTTTTACTTTGTGTGTATATTTTGTGATGTGTGCTTCAATAGAATTTTGGAAAATATGTTTGAAAAAATGGTTACAGTACCAAATCAGAAAAGTCTCAGAAAAGTTTCTTACACCACTATTGAAATGGTGCAAGCCAGTGTACTGCCGTGTAGAAACCTCCATCACTCGCTGTGACAGCCCACGATGATTCACATTTCTTTTATAAAAATATTCTAGTGTTTGTTCTGTCTACATTAAGTGTGACCAGGTGACCTTTTGACGTTTGCTGGTTTGTCACTGTGAGGTTAACTGGAGTTGCGTGGCTGGGCATAAGTAAGCTAATTTAAGCCTGTCTTGTTCTGGGGATTAGTTTGGGAAGTGCTGAGCATCATGGAGAGAATGAACAAGGTAGGGCAGGGTAGGGGTGCTCATTCATACGGTGTGGCAGAGAGAGACAATAGGTCCTCAGCGTAGCTATCAAATGCAAGCAGTACCACGCAAGCTGGCAGCACTGGGTTAGAATGGCTCTGCTGCAACAGCAGCAGCCCAGAGGGGAATGGTTCCTCATCGACTTTGAGGACGACGGGGTCATGTATGATGTGGAGGTAGACATGGTAGGTCTAACGATGTTTCTTGTGTTCTGCAGATTAATGGTACCTGTATGATGGCCTCGAGCATATTGGGGGAGTTGTTAAAATGGAATTACACAGGTGTTTTAGTCTTTGAGATGTAAAGGTCATTCAGAGTGGTTTGACATGAAATGGTTCATTGTAGAGAAGCTTGTTGTCTCAGATTTCGGCCCAAAGGTGGAGTTAGGAACCGACAACTTTAATATGGGCAATTTAGTTACTATCCAAAATGACCAGTGAACCTACAGATGAAGTTTTAACTGTAATGTTGATGACGGTAAAGTTAAATATTTGCCCTACAACAACATTCGTGTACATCTCCAACATGAATAGATTTAAAATTGTATTCGAGAGCAAAACCTATTCTCAAAACTATTATAAATATAACAAAAGATTTCTGTATTTAGACACTTGAATCACATAAGGCATATGGTTCCGGGGATGACTGCTGAATATCGTCGCTGTCTGGCAGGAAACATTTAACTCCAATTTTGGTCTTTGTTATTTTAATTTTTTTTTTAATCGATACTTTTGGTCAGTCTCCATGTGGGTCTGTAAAATTTAGAAATTATTAACCAAAAAAAAAATGCTGGAAACAATTTTAATGGCACAGTATACATTTATTTAGAATACACATTTTTTCCTTAGAGTTTTCTGAAAAATAGCCGTTTTGGACATGTGAGGTTTCAGCTCGACAGCGACTATATGTTTCTCTAGAATGGTGCTCTAATAATTAACTATGAATTATTCTTTTTTTGTCCCTCTTTTTCATGATGCTGATGAAAATCACGTATCTAATTACTACTACCGGTGTTCAGTGACCTTTCTCATGATACAGTATTACAATCTTACCACTTAGCAGTAAAGAAATGGCTATTATTGTAGCTCCAATATATGGAAAAAAATCAATTGCTGTTAAATTCCTGTTGTGATGTCAGTAAAACTCGCAATTGAATGAATAACTTTATTCAGCCAAATGCCCATGAAACTTGTGTGATTGACTAGAATGCACAATGAATGAAGCGTAATAGTTTGAGTTTGTGAAGAACAGTCTTCCCTGGCTGGGTTAAGCTCAGCAACGTTACGTAAGACCACCGATTACATAAAAGCACAGGGATTAGGATCAAGGTTGTAGTGAAGTAAAAGTTGTAAGAGTCTGGTTAGAGTACTGTCGTCATCAGGAAGAAAACTGGCCCTGAAGAGAGATTGAAAGTTAACGTGAGCCGTGTATGTGATGTTAGGCCATGTGCTGTGTGTTGACCTAATAACTGGCTGGTGTGTAGGAGGTCAGGTGGCACAGGTGATGGATTAAGAGGGCGTATTACATCACCATTTAACATAAGACACATACTGCCAAACTGCCTCGGGAGATACTGGACTGATACTTGTACATATTGTCAAGGTGTGAAGACATTTCGGAATATGTTGTCAGTAGGATCATGGTCTCGTATTTTCAACATGTGTAGATGAAAATGATGTTTATTCACAGTCCAGTCATTAAAATGTAATATGTCTTTTCTTATTTTTGCTGAATATACAAATATGCAAGATAATATTTGATGGAAAGAAACAAAATCATATCTGCCCCTATGATGTCAATGTGTCGGCAAAATACACAGTTTTTTATTTAAGCAATCATTGCTGCTCAACCTAAAACTTCTTGGAAATCTTACAACAAAATCCTCTGTTCTGACAAGTCAAATAACAAAAGAATCCATGTCACATCTTTGTCCTCAGATGACAGTGTTACAGCTGCTCACTGTGTCATATTTTTGAGACTTTTCAGCTGCATTTGAGCTAAAGATGGCATGTTCTTCCATTTTTCTAAGGGCAGTAGTTCAAATGAAAAAGATTATTATTATACTGTATTTTTGAGTGTTTCAAATGAGGATCGTGAACTAATCAAGGTATAATTTCAGTTGTAAATGGTTTCTTTAATTTGTGTCAAGGGGTACAGATTTCAGTGTTAGATGAAACACTTATAATTGCAACATTAGTGTTATTTATTATTTACAATTTGGAAGGTATAGGCAAACAAAATTAGCTATTTTGTGACCTGTTTTCAGAGAAGAAAACTAAAATTTCTTTTGTCTGAGTAGGTCATTTGTTTTTGTCTGGTGTATCAGGTGTTAAATGATGATGTGTATTGCAATCTAGGTGTTGGATATAGGGGATAGTCTAACCATCCCTGATGAGTTCACTGAGGAGGAGAAGACCACTGGCCTTTGGTGGAAGCAGCTGGCTGCTGGAGCGGTGGCAGGGGCGGTGTCCCGAACAGGCACTGCCCCACTGGACAGAATGAAAGTCTTCATGCAGGTACATATCTTTGGGCAGCATCCTGCTTGTGCTACCCACCGTTTGTATTGAAGAAATGCAAACATTTCAGCCTCTCCCAAATCAAAATATTAGTCATTACAAAGAGTTTATTTGAGAAAATGTGTATGTGTTTTGGTTTACAGGTTCACGCTTCGAAGTCTAACCAAATCAGCCTGGTCCACGGGTTCAAGCAGATGATCAAAGAGGGGGGTGTCGCGTCTTTGTGGAGAGGAAATGGTGTCAATGTACTGAAAATTGCACCAGAAACAGCCATCAAATTCATGGCCTATGAGCAGGTGAGATGCGAAGATTTCACTTAGTTATGCTTAAATGTTTAGTTATCCTTTAAAAGTTCAACACTTCCACAAAAATGTGGCCTTAAACAGCATCAGCAGTCCTGAATATAGGTAATCAAAGGGAACCCAATATACTGAGATGAAAAAAAATCCATCTGGCCAAGGAAAATGATATATTGTTCCACCAATGATGGCCAGATGCAGCAAAACAGGCTGGAAACCTGATACTACCACTAACATGTCACCAGTGTTTCCTTTCTTCTAAAACAACACTTCACATTTAACCCAAAAAGTTCTATTTAGATTTTGATAGCCGTCTTACCACTATGCCATGAACATCATTGTTCAGTGATTCTCTGATGGTGAACTCATGAACATTAATATTATACAATATGAGGGAGGCCTGTAGTTGCTTAGAAGTTACCCTGGGATCCTTTGTTACATTTTGGACCAGTACGCATTTGGATTGGTCGATCCCCAGTGGGGATGATTGTAATGGTCTTGAATTTCCTCCAACGTGATTAACATCAACAGATCTTTTCGTGAAGTTCCCAGAAATCTCCTTTGCTTGTGCCATGATACACTTCCACAAAAATGTCCAGTGAAGATCAGGTATTGATAAGATACTTGTCTACATGACATAATTCTAGGGCAGTGGTTCCCAACCCCCGGGCCGTGGCCTGGTACCGGGCTGTGGTTTCATGTGGTACCGGCTCGCAGGATACACAGAAAAAAAAAAAACACTTACAGTTATTTCCCTTTTATTTACTACCAGAGTCTAAATTATGTTTTATTTTGAAAAATGACAGGATATTCTTAGCCACGCCTTAAAGGCCGGGCTTTGAAAATAGTTTCTGAAATGAAACTGGTTCTTGATGAAGAAAAAGTTCAACAGTCGCCCCCAATCGCCCCCCAGCCCCTGCCACCCCAAACCCCTGTTCCGAGGGAAAATTGTGCAGATTTTACCGTTCTGCAGTGATAAAGAGGTTGGGGACCACTGCTCTAGGGCATATTTATCTTCATTTCGTCTGTCTGTAAGACATGGCAGTTGTACTTTTTACCAAGCTGTAACATAGCTGCTTAATTGTGATTTTGTGGTCCACCCTCTAAAGTCATGTCAGTGTAAAAATTCTCAGTATCATTTTTGATATGGTGTTATTTAAGTATTATGTCTTTCATGTACCAAAGTGTTCTTCTAAAAGCACCTAATGTCCTTTCACAACTGTTAAGGTTTTAAATGAGTTTTCTATATGAGCTAAATATTTATTTTTAAAATGCCTTGATTTTGATTGCCCTTTAATTATGTACTATACAGATAAGACTCTAACAAAATCACCTTGAAAGCCTATGCAAGCATGGATAAAAGAATGCGTAGCATAAGCTTCTCTACTCGTATTATCTTCTGAGGAATGTCTGGGGAAGGCTTGTTTTACTCACACAAATTGCTGGGTGGGTAAATTGGGGGAAAAAACTGATGATTTGTAAAACACAACCCCTAACAGAGTGGTTCTGGTGTCCAAACAGTCAGGAAAATGTAGAAATGAGCCCAGTGAACTCATAAAGGAATTACAGTTGTAATCCATTTTTAAATTTAATAAAATCTTTGTTAGTTTTAATGGGCGAATATTCCTCTCTTTTTCTCTGCCAGTATAAGAAGCTACTGTCCAGTGATGGAGGGACGATTAAGACACATGAGAGGTTCATGGCAGGCTCTCTTGCTGGAGCCACAGCACAGACTGCCATCTACCCCATGGAGGTAAGAGCAAAGATAACTCCCCTTCATGCTGGTGTATTCTTTCATTCCTACATCCTACATCCTGCATTTCCACATAATGTTCTATATCTGTTCTAAACTTGATTTCATCCCAATTTAAAGTATTTGTCATATGTCCAATGTGATCGTCTATTAGGCTGCTACCTGTTGTTTAATATGTAACTTTAATGCTTGCTGCATATCCATTAATATGTAAGATTTTATACAATAAACATCATTAAATGCCCTACCTCAGGGGTGGTTTCCCCAAGTAATAAACCCACTATTTTATATACCTGCTCTTGTAGTGCAAGTTTATAGTGAAACAATGAAAAAACCCATATTATTTAAAAAAACAATGACTGATCACTGTTAATGTGGTATATAATTAGTTTTTACGTTTACTCATTCTGCCAAAACACCTTGTTTTGGATTTACTATTTTTGTAATGTCACAAAAACACTTTTGCTTGTGTTTACCTATCAAGACTACAACAGTTCAGCTCCACTAGTTCACTCAGAAGTTATACGTCTGTTTTTTGAAAACAGAGGGCAATTAAATTGAATTAAATGAAAGAAAAATGGAGAACGTAGTTTATAAAATCCAACACAGTGGCAGTGCATTGTGTATCTGATTTGTTGGTTTGTGGGTTGTCAGGTGATGAAAACCAGACTTACACTTCGAAAAACTGGCCAGTACTCTGGGATGTTCGACTGTGCCAAGAAGATTCTGAAGAGAGAAGGAGTGAAGGCCTTTTATAAAGGTTACATCCCGAACATCCTGGGGATCATTCCATATGCAGGAATTGACCTGGCTGTCTATGAGGTGAGCCAGGATGGTTTAGGAATGTCATCAGCATTCGGAAGTTTGTTGTGTCTTTTTTTGGCTGAGTTTCTACTTGGATGGGAAGTTGAGCTCCAGTCTTGACTGTATATATCATATCCAGGGCCTACATCATCTAGTGAGTGGGAAAAGCCAAATACTCCTGTAAACAAAACTACATGATTACGTTAAAGAGTGTTTTGTCGGTTTCTCTTACACTGTAATGGGATTAGTTGGCTTATTATTTCATACTTCAGGTATTTTCATTACCCATTACATTTATTCTGTAGGTTACTCTGTAACTGTAACTGACCTTTTGGAAAGTAAAAGGAATTTTAATAATCCTTTAATAGTCATTACAATCTTTGATTCAAGAAAATTTCACTTTAATGAAATTATTTATTCAATTTCTCTCTCTCTCTGTCTGTGTTTCTCTCTCACTTTCTCATGCTGTCTGTCTTTCTCTCTCTCTTCCTCTCTCTTTTCCACAAACAGACCCTAAAGAATACCTGGTTGTCACACTATGCCAAAGACACAGCTAACCCTGGAGTGCTGGTTCTGCTGGGCTGTGGAACTATCTCTAGCACGTGTGGTCAGCTGGCCAGCTACCCCCTCGCCCTCATCCGCACACGTATGCAGGCCCAAGGTAAACACTCCTCTGTGCTGCCTAAACTTTTGCTGTCAATATTGCGCTCAGAGACCTATCTTTAACTTTTTTTATGAACCCAATAAAATCATGCTGTACATTGCGTGAACATTTATTGACAGTCTGGCCAACAAACAATTGCCTGCAATTACATGAAATAAATGACTTTTTCCACTCAGGTAACTTAATGAAGGCAAGATGCATTAAGGTTTTTTCTTTATTCAGTAAAGTTGTCGATTTGGAAATACAAGGTTTATTGTATAGCTGGATGAACGGCAATTGAAAATGTTTAATACCAAATAGCATTCAGCTTTAGAACAGACATACATGTGTAAATGCTGAGTTTGTATAAAACTGATACAGTTATATCCTTGGAGAAAACATAAAACCCTGTAGCAAAACAAGAATGCATTTAGCTTTAATACTTTAGCTTTAAAGAGATGCATTACACACACAGCTTTCTAATCATATTTCTGCTTCATGTTGGATATTTTGCCTGACAAGTGTGTTACCACGGTTAACAAATTGGTCAAAACAAACTGTGCCTAATGAAAGAGTATAGTCAATGTCAGCCTGTGGTTTAGTCCATCCTTACTAAGTTCTGTTAAGGGATGAATCATCAAAGCACTGCTGAGGTGTGTGCAAGTGACAAAACAGCATCTTTCTTTGTTTATTGCTGTATTTGTTACTTTGTGTATCCAAACAGGAGCTGAAAATGTGTGCCCTGGCACAAATGACACCAAAAACCATGCTGTTTTTATTCACTCGTTCACATTTTGTGAAATTATTTATAGGTTTTTAATATTATTTTTCAGAAATTCTCTGCAGATCATCACACGAATGTGTTTAACCTGTGAGAAAAGTGAGTGTTCATGAAGTCTTTCTCTTTTCCAGCATCTATGGAGGGATCGGAGCAGGTGTCCATGACAAAGCTGGTGAAGAAGATTGTAGAGAAGGATGGCTTTTTTGGCCTCTACCGTGGAATCCTGCCCAACTTCATGAAAGTGATCCCAGCTGTCAGCATCAGCTATGTGGTGTATGAGTACATGAAGTCTGGTTTAGGCATTTCTAAGTGAGACACGCTGATGGGTGTGCATGGGCTGTTTGTGTGTGAGTGATATCTAAATGCGTGTATGGTTATTGGGGTGATAGTGGTGGTATGTTGCATGAGCCAAAGTATATTTCCTAAGATGCCGGCACCAAGAAGGTGTCGGTATACGTCCTTAGCCATCGAATACTGTTCAGGGAAGACACCAAGAGAGTTTCCAAAGCGTCTTCCAGTGCCTGGGCACCAGGGTCCAAGCGGATCATAGTATTAAATCTTATCCAAAGCAGCCAGTAGAGCTTGGCATGCTGGTTACTGTTCTTTAGTTTGTTTTTTTTACAGGAAATGCTTTATTTGTATAGCCTGTTGTTGGTGCTTTATAGTTTGGGTTTTAACTTAAATTCAGCTAAACGCTGATTAAATTCAGTTTCATTCCCCCTAACTCTACCCCTGGTTTTAATCCTAACCCCAGCCTTTACCTCAAGCCATAACCTGAAACTATTAATTCTACAACTAAACCCAAGACTATTGAAAAACACCAACTTGACCCCAGTCCATACATTTGGATGGAAATGATATTTGAATTATATAATTATTCTATCTAGTTTGGATAGAAATTCTGTGCTATACTGCTCAGCCCTACTGTCCTCGTCACTCCACCGGTTAACACCTCCAATTCCCTTCAATCTGATCATGTTTGTTCTGGGAGCTTTTTGAACCCCAGGGCAGCGGTGAAAGGATAATACACTTTAACAACCTCAGAGAAAATATGCTGTCCAGATTTCCTCAGGTTTACCCATTTTTAATGTTTTATTTTTACGCACATGGCTCACAAACCTGAAACCTCGTGTGAGGCCAGCAAACGTCTAGCGTCTGCACTTTGAAATGGAAAAAGTCTACGTGTTTGAGAATGAAACAGTCACTCTTGTTGTCATGTTGGATTGCATTTTGCACACAACTGCATAGAGAGGGGTCATGTGCCTTATACATGTATAGATTGTGAGTATATTGGTTATAAATATGTGTTGCCTCCCCCCCAGTTTTTTTTTTTTTTAGAAACTATGTTTACTTTAAAGTAAGTGTTTATAAAATTGTAATAAACTTCATACTTTTCATCCTCTCTTGTGCATGTATTTACTAATGTATACCAGAATGGTAGTATTTCTGAGAAAATATGCTTATTATTACCAAATGCCTGCAGAAAACTAGAGGCTTCTCAGGGTCTGGTCCTAAACCCTGTAGTGGCAGTGGCCTTGTCTGACCCAGTCACATGCAGAAGCTTAAAAGTGACTGGCAGTTTAGCAAGAAGCCTAGCTAATGCAGACCTCTGTTGAAAAGTTTCTGTAATTTGCAGACCTAGTCAGTCTCGACCTTTTTATAGAAACTATAAAAACACCCACTCAGCCTGCTTGCTACATTTATGTCACAATGTGCAACCAACTGACAGGCACCACTGGCAACGAGTGGAATAAACAGATTTAGAAGGACATAGTTTAAATCGTTCATTGCTGCCAAGAATTAACAATGTCTAAGAATATTTAACAGTATTGAAAATTCTCATGAACAGAATTAGAGGAAATTATTGGGACACACCTCTTTTCAGTGGTTGGGCTAGGCCCTTCAGAATGAATGGGAAAAAAATCACAGATTCACTCCAAAATCTTGTGGAAAGCCTTCCTATAAGAGTGGGAGTTGTTATAGTTGCAATAGGGGGAACCAGATTTAAATCAGTCCTCCATTCGTATACTGTATCATTTTGACACTTGGCTCTTATTTTTTGCATTTTGACCATCCAAGAACACCCCAAATTTTAGAGTAAAGGACACCTCTCTAGTATTATAAAAGCTATAGGGATGGTTTCATACAAAATTCAGTGATTTTATCTGCACTAGTTCAGTATCATGTGAATGTTAAAACAGGTTTATCCTGCATGTGTTATGACATTGTCCCATTCAGTGTTCAAGTGAGGTTTAAACTCATTCAGAGAGAGGCAAAAAACAGTGGTCATCTTTTTTTTTATTATTAAAATAGCCCCATGCCCCCCCTTTACACACATCCCTTTCCCAAAGCACACATGCATAGGCAGACTGAACCCTGAATGACAGTAACAGGACACATGCGGACTGAAACTCCTTTTGTCCCCAGTTTCCTTGCTAATACTGACATCCTCTGTGTTTCTAAAAAGGATAATTTATCTGTGGGCCCTGTGATATATGGAGAGCTGGAATTGCCAATATTAAATATAGAAATCGTTCGCTCTGATCTGAAGAACAACAATTTATTGTAACTCTGCATTTGCTTAATCTTATACTTCACTTTGGTCTGTTTATATAGATATTTAACATGACTGATTGTCAAAGGGTATTCGAACATTCATTCAGATCCAGCTTGGTATCAAAGAAACTAACTTTAACTTCTCTCATGTAGTGTAATAAAGTATCCTGAGCTTGAAGTGGTACCCTAAGCTGAATACTACGATAATGTACACCACACCGAAAGGAAAAACCTGAGTAGTGTACTATGCAGGTCATGCAGGGAGGATTCATTTTGGATTCCACATTTTAGCAAGTCAAATAAACTAAGCAAATAGCATGTCATATGACAGGCCTGTGCAGTAGCAGCCAAAGTCTTCAGTGTGCCTTATGAAATACTGAACAACTGAAGAGAGTAAAACACCCCTGCATTCCACAGTGTTTCATTGATTGTCGTGCCTACAACTAAAAGATTGGGTCAGTACAGACACTTGTTCACCATTCAACTTAATCTACAGGTGTTGGGTTTCAAAAGAAAAGAAAAGAAACCAAAAATAAAAGCTGGTCCATTTATAAGAAGTACCAAATGTACAGCAGCTAGTGATATAAAATATTACTACTCATTTTGGACCAAATATTTAAAATAAAAAATACAAATATTTAAATTTCAATAGTAAAAAAAACAAAGGGGTACAATTAAGAGAACAGCTCCACATACCATTGCTTCTCAGTCCTGGTGTTTGAGTATTTGTGCAGTTTTGTGTTCACCCAGCTCTCACACATCAGATTTGATCTCTTTTATGCTGAAGAGGTCTGGGGAAGCCACTGAAATGTGCTTTGCAGGGGGACTCAAAAACCAGGACTATCAAATATTGCCGCACAATACACTCCAACACCACAGCAGAAATGGGAGGGGTTCAGATTTGGCAGTAACACATTTCCTCTTTTTGTCATTTTTTTCCCCTATTCAGGGCTACAGTGTTCGAAAGTGAGCAAGAGCACACTGCTCGCTCTTTCTAAATTCTGCATAACAGCATTGCACCATTGCACGTTGTCATGGTTACAGTGTATCAGGTCTGGATGATTATCAGTAGTATTTTTTGCACATGCTTGCTATTGCTGGTTTCTCATAAACATCGAAACAAAGCTTAAACCAGGAGTGCATTGAAGGCCTTGTTTCTAACACAGTCCTAAAGTTGTCAAACCCCAAGAGTTAACCAGAGTTTTGACTTATTAATTGTAATATTCATTCGATTTCTTAAACGACTAGGCTAAATTCATATACACAAATGGCACTGTATGCTTCTGAACAGATAAAATATCTAGCAAGACTGACAAAATATACAGATGCAAGTAACAAATAGGACCGTTTTCGTTTTGTCTTTTTTGCACAAGCTGTATACTAATGCAGCTGGTCTACTATTGCATTCACCAGGCCTTTGATTTTTATCGACCATGCATATGGTCACCGTCATATTGCAACCTCCTAATTTTTACATTATTTTAGAAGGCCTGTTGTTTTTTAGATTGTATATCACACTGAATATACCGACAGAAATGGTCCAAATTCACTATATTCACATACATTAAACATAGGAACTCTCCTTCTCTTATATATTTACCCTTTTGGAGATAAGAGGTCATGTTTCGACACTAACAGAATATTCGCAATGGATCAGAATCTGGAGCAATTAAGATGTCAGACATGAGGATTCAATTGAATTGAATAAATAAAAATACAGCAAGAACCACATGATCTACATATGACACCTGAGCCCGAAGAGGCGCTGACATTCATAAAGCTTTTGGCATCTCAAAACGGAAGCTGGCGTTCTGTCAGCACAGTGGAGATACAGCAGTGCTGAATCCTGAGAGTGCATTAAAGGAGAACACATCCAGAGGGCGCCGTGTGACCGGGTACTGCGGGATAGACAAAGCGCTGCTACGTTCTTGGGCTGGAGAGATTATAACACTTCCACCACGAGAGGAGCTGCTGGCGATGCTCGGGACTTCACCTAAGACCAAAAACATGTTAAAGGCATACTGTATCTAATTCCAAATAATCCGGCTCTCAAAGCAGATGAAATGTAGTGAGTACTGCGCACAGCTGGCATGTGGACACTCACTTTTTTAAAAATGTATTTAATTAGCAATTTTTTTGTTTCTTTATTAGAAAGTTGCTGTTAGGAGTAGCACATTTCTAAAGGTTTTATTAAGGGTGCACTGAACATGAGGGGATCACACATGAACATATGAAACACACCATCAGGTGTCCAGTACTGTTCCAGCAACTATGAGCCCAAATGGCTATTGAGAATATTACTTGGCCTTAATGAGCCAAATTGACATTTTCAATTATTAAACAAAACATCAGCCATTTCATTAAATAACATCAAACAAATACATGAAAAGGAGGCTGGCTATTTAGAACAAAAAGGCCTGCATAATTATACTAATGAATTCCAAACTATTGATAAAAAACCTCCAAAGGATTGAAAGATATGAGTGCTGAAGTCACAACAAGGGGGCGCTTCAAATCACCCTGAAAACATCTCACATTCATTTAATGTTTTGATATAATTTTCCTCAAAACCAACCTGCTAAATATTTCATATGTTCAGTTATTAGCCATGAAAAGTTGTGTCTTCAAATGTTTGATGGGTAATGTGCCATTCTTTACTAATTAGAGAGCAAAGCCAAATGTGTCATCTCTGTTTGTGTTATACAACAATAAATAAGCATCTCAGACAAAATGGCGGAGTTATCTAGTGTTAAGACTTTGTGTTACAGCTACACACATCAACACACTCCCACAAGGCAAAGCAGGCGGGGGGTGTACCTCTAGAAGCCCAGGAGGGAGTGGAGGAGAAGGATTGAGGGGAGAGAGGAGAAAAGGAGCAGCTTAAAGAGGAGATCCTGAGCTCATTCTTCTGGAAGAACTCAGAGAGAGAGAGACAGGCAGGAGGGGAGAAACAGCCAGTGAATGAGAGGAAGGTGAAAGAGAATTGCATCTTCTCAGAGCTCTCTTCTTTTGGTCTTCTCACATCTAGCACATTTGTGTAAACCTGTAGCTACTCAAAGTATACAAACACTTGCAAAAATAAAGGCAGAAAGGTGCTTCATATGTACAATGAAAGTCCCAATTCCACTTGCTAATTAGGGTTAGACTGATATATCAGTTTGCCGATAATTGCCAATAATATCAGCAGACCTACAGTTTGAATTCTATCAGGAAATATATAACCAATATGTTACCAGTTACCTGGATTTCCCCCAGTGATCTTTCATTAGAAGAGCAAAAAACAGCAAATAGGTATCCCAATATAAATGGAATCCCCTTTAACTATATAACAGAAATTAAAGCTAATACCATCATGACTGACATTAAAAAAGCTTGGAAATATATCCAAACTAAACCTTTATCAAGAGGGTAACATGCTAACTGTCGAAAGTGGACAGTCTGGCAGTAAAGCAATGTTTATCTACTGGCTTATGAAATTAAAATCTAAAATAAAACAATAAAATTCAATTTGCCAATATTTTAGCCCCTTAAAGTCAGTATCAGTACAGACAACAAAATCAGTCGGGCCAGAATGTTGCCACATGCTAAGATTTGGCACATTAACAGAAGACAGCGCAAAACAAAACTATCAGGCTGGAAAAACGTATTTCTGCTTGAGGGTATGGGAGGTGAGAAGCTGTGATAGGATATTGATTGTGGCAGCTGCAGTGAAGGTGTGAGAGATTGGACTCACCTCAAGGTTTGTGCGAGCCTTTTTCAGCACGTCTTTCGTTCTGGACACTGGGAACAGACAAAAGAAAAGGACCTCAACATGCAGCCATCCACATAAAGAGCTTTATCACAAACAACTGCTGGGGGGCTAGGGAGTCACACAAATACACACATTAACACATACAGACACATGTTTCCTTGTTTGTATACAATGCCATAACATGGGATCACAAAGAAATGATTAGTAAGGTATTATCTATAATTAATATACATTTTTCCAAGTCTAACTCTGAGCCTAACCCTTATCTGCTTTCATTAATTCGGTTTATGCAATTTAACCTAATGTTTTTGTCAAATAACACAGGCAGGAGCTTTTAGACTCAAGCTGGTTTTACTAAGTAAGACATTTAAAATGTATGAAAAAAAAAAGATCACATACAAACACATTGTTACATACAAGACAGTTACTCTTTTTAAGTCAGACTCCTTGGGCAAAAGGTCTGAGTAAGTTGAACAACGGGAAATGAATGAAAAAACAGAACAACAGTAAAAAGAGGAAGATAATGCAGCATGGCTCACATTGTCCAACGATGAATTGCTCCATACTGTCCTTGGTGCGGTTGGAGCTTCTCAGATTCTCTGTGGTATCTCTTAGAACCTGTTCCTGCTCGGAAAGTTTGTGTCTGAGAGAAACAATCTCTTCTCTTAGAGATTGTTCCTACACACACACATACACACACACACACACACACACACACACACACAGGTAAATGCACAACATTCATACTGAAATCTTCATGAAAGTCAATATAATTTGCAGCATTGAGGGAATTATGTGAGGTGAAACAGTTAACAACTCTATGACAAATCAAAAGTCAAATACATTTTGACAGACACTTTTATCCTGAGTGACTAACAATGTTTAATCACGTTACAAAAGTAGGTGAATGCAGCGTTAAGACTCTTGTCAGTGAAGTGTGGTGTGTTTGTCATGAGTAAAAAACCCAGGTCTGCTGTGGCGAGGCCAGCTAATTTTTCCACTATGCTACACCAAGCACATTAACAGAGACTAAACAAGACTAAATTACATATTTCAAATGCAAATATGTGCTCATTTTAGCTGAACAACATTGCGTGAAATTTGTGTGGGCACTTTAGACTAGTTTGCAGGCACCCTCTGTGTTCTGACCTTTCGAAGCTGCTGTGTGGCCTCAGCACTGGGGAGATCTGCCCTCCAGAACATTTTGAGGACAGCAGCTATGTGCTCTAAAATCTGCTTCAAGGTTTTAGTGTTAGTCAGCAAGCTCCTCACACATCCCTGAACAGAGAGAAACAACACAAACCAAAAAAGTCATGAAGGCAGGGAATGAAATGTAAGCTAGCGCAAAGCTACTGTCATTACCTGTTTGAATAATGCTAATGCTAACCCATATGCTTCTACTAAATTAACTTATATAATTTCCATGAATAAAATTCATTCAAACATTTTGCCAACAGGCCCTTTGACTGACCTTCTGCAGGTTGATCTCCATGCTGGACTGGAGTGTGGCCTCCATCTTACAGAGGAACTCCTCACCCTCCAGAAGCTGCTGCTGCAAGGCACTGAAGTCTTCCACATGGCCCACAATGTGACGTCCTGTCCTGCAGGCAAAGGAGCCATCAGGGACCTTGCTTTCCCTTCCTCTTCCTGTGCAAGTCTTGGGTGGGGCTGTTCAAGATAGACACATTCACTGCTCAGTATGACTCCTAAAAATATACAGAACTTTTCACATTATGCTAAGCAGGGTATTAAAGTAGGCCAATACCAATACTGGTGTACCGATACTGATCCAGAATCAGTGCTTTTATATGGCAAATGCTCAAGACTCAGAAGGAGGAGAAGACCATATTGTGCATATTCATCATTGAATTTTTTTAAAAGGTGGATTAAAAAAAAAAACCTGGGCCTACTTCTTGGCCATTATGAGAGGATCCCTTACCGCTAGCAGATTGAAGGTCATTTGGTTCTGCCGAGGCAGGTGAGGCTGTACTAAAGAGTCCTGTGTCTCGAACAGGTAGAGAAGGAGACAGATCTACAAACAAAAGTGGTGTAAATTAACATGTAAAACCCAATGTAAGTGCACAAGTGATAATAGTAATTTCAAGCAAAGCAATGCACATGCTCAAAACGTCCAGTTATTATATTAAGCCTTAGTATGAACTGGGGGTTACGCAGTATGAATCAGAATGATGACCTAGGCCTGTACAAATATTCATCAAGAGTAGGACAGGTGGTCTTATATCAGATTCCTGGTTTATTTATGATGACCTTTCTGGCAGGAATTCATCCTAAATCAGCACTCTAAATCTGAGAAGCTTTATTAGTACGGGCCCTGCTGTAATCGCAATAGTGAAATAAAAATACAAATGTCAACAGTTGAGAAATAAGTGCTGAATAAAAGGTGCAGGGACTCGCTACTAAAGCTCACTTTACTGTAGCGCTCAGAATGCAAGTTACAATTGCATGAAATTACTACCGGTCTGTAAATTGTGGGAATGTGTGATATACTGAAGTTGCGAAATTAAGAGCATTGAAGTAAAGGATGTTGAAATAGGTGTATAATAAGTAAATCCCATACACAATGTATATTATTTATTGGTATTGTGCCTTATGAAAGAGAGGTGTTATCCCAAGAATCATGAAAAACGGACAGATATGTTTTTATATATTTGTTTAAAATGTGTGAATGTTTTTTCTGTGTTTTTGCAAAGTGTTTAAAAAAATTTTTTTTTAATATTATTGTGACAATTATTTCCAAAATACACTATAATGACACCTATCTACAGTACACTCTCAACAGTAAAACATACAAGCACAGTTTTTTTACATGAACTATGCAAATGTGTGATATACAGAAAAGTACATGTAAAATAACATTTAAAAACTTTTGATTGACTAAGTCAATTTAATTTCTGCCTGAGTCACGGAAGGTTTTGTGGTTTACTGTTTGGGCTGCAAGATACGAAAGGATGGAAGCCCCAGGTGTAATAATTATCTCTGTAATTGACAGAATTTGCTGATCAGTTTAATCCCTCACCATGGAAGAGTTGCTTCCTGACAGATGAGTGGGGCATGTTAGGGTCAGGCTTGTCACTCAGTTGCTTCTCCAGCACGAGCATGTGAGACTGTGGCTCCTTCAGGTCAAGAGTCAAGCTCTGCCCAGGTCCTGAAAGTGGAGAAAGAGGGTAACATGTTATGATTAGCGAAACTGCAGTATATTGTGTATATGTTTACCTTGTGTAGTGTGTGTGTTTGTTTTACCTATGTTATTTTGGGCAGTGCCACTCATTCTCTGGTACAACTGCAGTTCACACTGCAATGTGTGCACATGTCGCCTGCTCTCACTCAGCTGCTGCTGGAGAATGTTAACCTCGTGCTGGAGCCTGTGCACACCAACACATAGGTTTACATCACTTATACCACCCTACTTATAATCATAACTCTAACATACAGGGTCTCCTATGGCTCAGTTCAGCAGATGTACTATTTTTGCACTGACTGGTATTTCAGCTTTGTTTTATGTTATCATTTTCCTAATTTGGCCCTTTTTGTCATGGCTGAAAAACTTTAAAGCACCAATCATTGTATTCATTGTATTTGGAAATGACTAGACACATTCTTGGCATTTAGGAATATGATAAGTGAGAGTGATAACCTATCACACTCCAAAAAGTTTAGAAATTTTAAGCCATTTAAAAACCCAGGGTTTATACGTGTTTATGTTTCTATGCAAAAGTGTCAGATTTGTAATGTTAGAGATACATTGGCACAATCCCCTCAGTCCATCTGAGCCCTCCATCGGACCCCTCTATCCCAAGCGGCCCGTGAAATAACTGACCACTCCAATAATAACTGCAGTACCTGTTGGAATTCTCCTGGCTGTTTTGTCTGTCCTGCTTCAACTGCAGAGCTGCCTGTGTCTGTTCCTGCACCTGCACCTGCAGTCGTCTGCACTGCTCCGCCCACCTCTCGGCCTCCAGCTCCGCCTGCTTCACTCTGCCACGACCTGACATGACAACTTCCCGCAAATGCTCCACCTCTTTCAGGCCATCTGCAGAGGAGGAGAAACCTCACCAGGTCAGAATAAGAATGACTGTAATGGAGACATTAAAATGTGGTGCTAAAATTCGCTATGCTCTCAGTCAAGCTTAAAAACAAAGTCATGCAGGATTTTTTTTTGAGCACAGGCTAAGGAAACCTCTCTTTCATCACTTCTGATGCTCTGAGTGAGGTCAGCTTGTGATGTGGGCTGTTACCTTGTCTAGCCTGGTGGAGCTGACTCTGCAGAGCAAGATTCTCCTCCTTTAGAATTCGAACCTCATTAGAATGCTGAGAAACCGACTCAAGTCCCTGAATATAGATGTTTGTAGGGGCACCTCCTAAAACATAAAGAGTAAAATAAAAAGAAATTGGCCAAAAATGTGAACCATACGTAAAATGAAATGACACTACTGGAAGACCACTAGATTGAACAATACTGTCCGATTTGGATAAAAAAATAAAACAGCTTTAATTGGATTTTCCTTCCTAATGATAGCACCTGTGTTCACCAACATTGAACAGCATTCTAAAAGTACACATGATACTATAAAGTAAATCACACAATAATTCATTCCCATTATTACATGATTATATTTAAGGAGCACACAAGCAAATGTTCAAGATTAAACATTAAGATTTCATGTTTACAAACACTGCATTTTAAGGATTATTCAGTTTTCATGATACTTCTCATCTTGTTTAGCCCGAAAAGAGCTACAAGTTTGCTTTGACTTAACACTACGAACAGACAAGTCTTGATTATTCACTACACATGCAATTATTAGGATTTGTTTGTTATTTTCTAAAAATCTAGTACTGCTATTATTTCACTTGTCTGGAAGCGAAATAGATAGTGTAATTCTCAGACCTCCATCTCGAGCCATGGACGCCAGTCTGCCCTCCAGCTGCTGTCTCAGACGATCGTTGGTCTGGATGGAATCTTCTAGCCGCCTACGGAGACTTCGAATCTCCCTTAGGTGCTCCTCCATCAAGTCTGTTTCTGTGCCACAGCATATAAACTATACATTACCACCCATTCAAATGGAATATCAAATGTACTACAGTATACAAAAAGCACCTATTTCTTCTGTAAAATATAGACATACAAATGCGATTCTTGAACCGCAAAACAAATGCAAAATAATATTCCCAGGAATACATTAAAAATCAGTTTTGATTATGAACAAAATATGTTAACATCAAACACGTTGCAGGAGCAGGGTCTCCATTAGTTTATGTACCTGTGTGCCTGGCACCAGACTGATACCCTGATGAGCCTGAGGAAACATCCCCATATGCCCCTTGCCTCACTGGTTGAGACCCATATGTCATAGCCCACAATGCACTGTTTTCCAGAAGTCCTGTTCCTGATTTCTGAGCAGGACTGGCATTGAGGCTGGCAAGTGGCGACTGGTGAAAGGCTTGCTGAGGTAACAGGTGGAAACTGCTGGGGTCCGTCTGGGGGATGGAACCCAGTGAATAACGGGACAGGGGCTTAACCTGAGCACCACTATAGCCTGTACAGAGATAGAGAGAGAGAAAACGTAAGTGACACTGGCATTAGGTGATTTAGGTGAGTTAGCAGAATGACAAAAACATGCGAGGTCTTCGAGGCTTGCTTAGGACAATCATATATAAACCATATTAAAAACAAGAGCTTTGTTAATTGACAAGAAACGCAAGTTCAGCAATGGTTATTAATTCTGATAGATGGTATATTGGCCTGGGGAAGATCAAGCAATTAGGAACTTGAAGGGCTACATTTGTCAGTGCACATGTGTGAGTAATGCTTCATTCTCTCCGGTTGGTCGTCACCGTACATTGCACATGTATCAACATGTTTTTAGTGAAACAAAATCACCCAAGTGTATAAATAAATGACACATCAGATCAGTGATGTCATCCATGATATGTGTCTCTTTGCTATACTCGTAACCTTGGGGGTGAGAATTTTTGCTTTTTAAATCACCATTCAAAAGTTTAATTAAGAAGCTAAAGAAACTGTGGATGATTTATGCTACATGCTATTTAGCATTGTAAACTGAAATTAATAATTAAAATGCCCTGTACTTCAAAATGTATTTGCTTGACAGAAAATACACTTAAAAAGAAATTTACATCATACACTTTTTGCAACTTGTACTTGTTCCCAAAATGGTTGAAGTAATAACTAAAATACCTTCTTGTTTCTCTATTATGACAACTAACTTTAGCAAAATTGTTTAAATGTAAAGTAGTGAAGTGGTGAAAGGTGATTCCACACAACACTAGTGTATGAATACAGTTGAATTTGTACAGACATTCAATGTAAAATGTTAAAACAAGGCAGACTGGACTGCATTAGTCTATTTGATGCATACACACAAACACACACACACCCACACACACACACACACACAGGAGCAAATTGGCATGCTCACTGTTCCCAAGCTGCCTCTGCAGCATTTGCAGCTCCTGGTGCACCTCAGCCAGGGAGAAGCCCCCAGCATTGTGGTAACAGGGTCTCTGTTGGGGTTGGGGGGCAAATGACGGAAAGGCCATCTGAGTAGAAAGGCTGGGGTGACAGTGGGGGTTCTGGGGAAGGGGGACAGGACTGGACACACGTCCAGCACACAGCCCTGAGTGTAGGAGAGGCCAAAAAGATTAAGGTTCGCAAAATAAGGTTTTACTGATTATACAGATTAATCTTCTTAACATATGCGGTTTTCACCATCCACCTTAATCTAAACACTTACCTTGTACTTCTACTTATATGCTAATTAATAAGACCACTGTATCTTATAGCTGTCCCTCTTTATTGATACACAAGTCCCTTTTCCACACCTAACAGTCTACACAATGACTTGTTGACCATAATAAAGTAGCCTATTAATGTGATAGTATTAAGCACAACAACATTACTGAGGTTTTCATACACTGTCAGGTCAGTGAGAGTAGTCTACCAATTATATCTAATCGAGAGATTTTGAAGAAGGTCTGTAATTGCGTTATGCAGTAAACTAGGTGTAGCTCATGAAATACTGTGATCAGGCATGCAGTGGGTTCTAATATAGAGGCTAGTAATTAAAAAAAATGTTGCCCTGGAGCAACTGAGGGTTAGTAGTTTTGCTCAAGGATATTTTGGTAGAATTAAACATGCTATTTTTTTTACAGTGCATTTTTGCAGATACATCATACCTGTCTGCATTGGCCGTTGAGGCGTGCAGTGCATGCTGGGACAAATGCTGGAAGATTGGTGGCCATGAGAGGGATGGTGGGAAGAGATGGATCGTGGGATGGATGAGTGTGATGGAGCAGGACCCTTCGTACAGTGAGAATCTATAAAAGAGAATAATTTAAAGAGTATTTGATGAACAGGCACAATTCCAAAAAGTGCTTAAAACAAAGAAAAAAGAAAATAAAAAATAACCTCATTAAAGAAGATAATAGGAATAAAGTATATTAAGGAATAAAATAAATACCGATACAATCACTAATTATTGTTTAACTTTTCACACGTCTGTGTGTGTGTGTGTGTGTGTGTGTGCGTGTGACGGCCTACCAGCAGCACTACTCTCAGCTGACTCCACTTGGCCAAACTCACTGGGGGCGTCCAGTTCTGAGCACAACTCCAGGTCCTCATTGGTGGAACCCTGCTCATCAGAAATGAAGGACGTGTGCTCTGACTGGTCATTGACCTCTGAGAGGGCATGGCTGCTGTCTGGTGTGTCCGGGCGGAGCTGCTGCTGATCGAGTTTGGAGCGCAGAGACTCTATTAGTTTGTCCTTCTGCTGAAGCTCTTTACTCAACCTGAGAGGCACAAAATGACAGCAGTCTAAACCAATCTGATTTGTTTGACAATTCCAAGAGTGCATGTTTCCAGAATTTATCAACATTTGAGCTTCTAGAAAAATCGTATTCATCTTTCATGGAACCTGCAGAACATTGTGAGGCAGAATAGTACATAAAGACAACTGTTTTCCATTTGATCATTTTCATTCCCCTTACAAACTCATGTTTAGTTTCACTGAACAGTAAATAGGATAACAGCTTTTGTGTTGTTGACATCACAGACTTTGCTTCCTATCACCAAAGTGAAACATTTTACCTCAAACAATGCAAAATTACTTTGTGGAAGACTCTCCAATTGCTTTATGCTGAAATTAAAATTAAATCTGAGTAATTTACCTATAAAAACCTTGAACTCTATAAAAATTGTCTATAAAAACCCATAGAATCTATAAAAGTTGCATATAAAATGCCACGCTACTGTAAACTTCATTCCTCACTCTCATTACTACATAACTTAGAGACATCAGATTCACAGCAGGCCATTTATAGGGGTTGAAACAAATCATTAAATGATTTATAATGACAATCATGCAGTTTACGGAGATAAAAGAGACAAGTGTAACTTCCTGACAGTAACATATTCTCCACAGCAGTAGAGCAGGTTGGACTGACCAGTGTCAGACAAAACTGCTTCAGATAATTCATATAACAACCAACCATTTACTGTTGCTCTCTGAGTTTGACGAAGGAGTGAAGTTGGACGAATTAAAGCTCTCCTCAGCTTTGTTGTGGAGAACATCAGAGAACACACACACACACACACACACACACACACACGCATACTCTTACAGACCCTATTGTGTCTTGTTGTTTATCTCTTTCACATCCTTTGTTTCTCTAAGATATTTTGTTGGTAAAATCCCAAAATGTATTCCCAGGCACAAAAACAAACACACACACACACAAACACACACATGCTAAAGATAAACAATAAAATACAGCACAAAACTCTGTATATTCAAAAAGTTCTACAATGAGGTATTCAACATTCATAACTTTCTATTAAGACGGCAAAGGCCTGTATGTGGGCTCACAGCTCCTCATTTCATAGTTTTTTTCATAGCTGTCACAGTGTTTCATAGAATCTATTGAAGAATTGGAGGCAGTTGCTTTTCTTTCTGTTCACTACAACCAGATACTCAGAACGGATACTGAACAGTAATTAATTAGATATCAGAAGACGAAGTACAAACTACAACAAACTGATAAAAAAATACCACAAAATAGTGATACCACTGAATACAGATATTACATAGCAGCCCAAATCTCACATTACTGATAAAACAGTACCCACATGAAGCAAAATGCTACAGTTAAATGTTCAGTATTCTTTATCTGTAACAATATCGGCTGGCAGGTTTCAGGATCATTATTGGAAAATAAAATACAGGGCCAAGCCATCTCTGCTTGGTGAAACACAAAAGCACCTTCACATCTTTCTCCTCCGAACTCCACAAGCTCTCCTCCTTTACTCTTACTTCTCTATCTGCCGCTGCAGTGCCCTCCTCTCTCTCTCCGTCTGTTTCCTTAGCAGAGTCAGCTCCCTCTCCTGCACACGCCACTCCCACAGGGAGAAGGAGAAGAGCGAGTCGCGGTACAGTGGGCTGCTTTTGGACAGCATGCACCTCCACAGAGGAGCCATGGGTCCCCGTCCTGTCTGCTGCCTGCCTGGATGCCCTCGAAGTCGGGCTACAGGTCTAGCATCCTCCGGTCCCGCTCGGGACACACACAGCAGCAGGTCCGGGGCCGTAGCGCTGGGCTCCGTTTTGTCAGCCAGTCAGATGGAGCAGATAATTAACTCAATAACAGGAGAAACGGGGATTGATCTGCCAGAGACTGCACCTCACAACACTGAGCTAAATGACAACACAGGCTTTGTGATTTCAATAGTTTAACACAGTGTGTTGTACTGTATTAAATGAGTGTTCAAGTATGTTGAAATAAAAATGACTGGAGAATTCGTGTTATTAGGAGAACCGTAAATTAGGAGAGAACAATATGAGGAAGTACTAAGTTCAACTAACAAATAATACAATGAAACTGGAAAGCTCGGTGGAAATCATGTGCAAAAAGTAAATATTTATGGCACTTCTTTTATGGCAGAATTTAAAAAGCCTTATAATGTTATAACTATGGAAAAAAGCTCTCCAATGTTCCTCCGTCTTGAATACAAAATAGATTATCTTCCAGATTGGTTAAAAACACGTGTTGTGTTTAACTCGTATGTTTTGCGAGTATGTAGCAGGATCCACCCTCAGCAATCAGACAAAGAGCAGATCAAATCCCCAGATTAGGCGCGTCGGCTTCCCGTAGAGGCCGATCTGTTCAAGAGCTCATTCTGTTTCAGGCTAACACATGCAAAACAACCATAACATCAAACCAGGGAGTCCAGCGAGTAAAGTCCAGTACAGAATTTTGAAAATCCAGTCCTGTCCAAAATGTGATCAGCCGAACTGGTGCTTCAAATCCATAGAGAGAAGAAAGTGACAGAATGTCTAGATCAGGCAGGCTGGTGTCCCATAGAGGCCGATCTGTCAGGCACTCCCTGTGTGGAATAAAAGCCAACTTGGCTAGTGTGAATATGTCCCATGAACAGGTTCAATGTGATCCTTATGAAAACTACTGTATGATTCCGCTGGGTTCAAGTATGGTTCAGATGATCTTCTTACTGCGTCAAGTATGGACAGCAGACAGCGTAAGACTTCTACTGAATGTCACAAGCCCTTCAGTGACCAAGCTTTTGGAAACTTCCATGCTGTAGCAAGGAGGAAAAAGCTAATGAGGACCATTTCCTGAAACACATCGTCCTTTCCTATCAGCTCCCAAACACAACAAATCCTTTGTGGCAGAGTGTGTGTGTTGCCATATGCAGACCTGTTTACAACGGCAGAGTCATTGCCTTGGGGCTGGATTGTTCTCTGGAAACAGGATGCTTCAGTTAAAGGGTCGAGAGATGGGCCGTCTTATTGGCTGAATGGTCAAATAAAAAGCACATTCATTCTTTGCCAAGACTAGAAAACACCCAACAAGCCCCAGGAACTTCTTATTAAGCCTTTTCAGGAAAAATAATTTCACGCAGAACCCTTTTTCACATGGAATAAACATCCTTCCTGGTCCTTGTAGAAGTCACAATAGCAGCACTGGACTGGTGGATGTGTAGAGTTCTCAGGTACAATAAGAAAAAGAAGATGCAGAAAGAATAATCCAGATGTTCTGTTCGTGCTCGTCCTTATCCTGCCATCCAGTTGTTCGCGTCTCCATTCCTTGTCTTGTTTCCTCTCTCTCCTTCTCTCTCCACCCCCTCTCTCTCTAGTTTTAGCTGCCTCTGACCTATTTCACTCACGGGGTTTAATAACCTAACCTGATTAGTGCCTAAGTCAACACCCCATCCTAAGTCCTGGAAGAACTACAGCGGCGTCAAGCATGTGATCATTCAGTTCCAGGGGCCAAATGTTCACATGGGGGGG
>JBBKCR010000148.1:10572072-10582831 GCA_037577295.1 Ladigesia roloffi | reverse complement strand
CACGTTCAAGTTCTTGATTTACTAATAAGTTGCGTTCAGTTCAAAGTTCACTGAAATATGAACGTGTTCAATGAACTAGTTCATGCACAACACTGCCCATGACCTTGTCACCAATCTACTGGTTGTCCCTCTTTGGAAAAGCTCTGGTAGGTACAATCCCACGCATACTGGGAACACGCCACAAGACTTGGAATTTTGGAAGTGCCCTGACTCAAACATCCAGTCATGACAAGTTTGCCATTGTTAATGTTGCACAGATTTTTGTGGTTACCCATTTTTCCTGCCAATACATCAACTTTAAGAACTGTCTATTTACTTGCTGTGCAATGGATACCCCTATATTTTTTGCCTGATACATTTATTTAGTGAAAAAGGTCGAAGTCATTTTGATGTCAGATCAATCAAGAAGCAATAACACTAAACCTAATTTTATAGTTCAATAAAATATTTTTTTTTACCCTGGGTACCTTATGTGTTCATATCAGTTTCCCAATTTAGCATTTTCAACAAAGTCCCACATTACCCTGTAAAACACATACTGACATGCCTCTGTGTTTCTGTTTAACACTAACATAAATCAAGCAGAAAATATGTGTGTGACAAGCGCCTTGATAGCTGACCTCAGTTTCGAAATCATAGTTTTACACTCTTTATTCTAATGGCCCTTTTAGGTGTAACATAGTACCATTGTTTCTGATACGGGGTGATCTACTGTATTTCATGGTACTCAGACAGGATTTAGTGTGACCGAATTCGCGGAGGCTTATACCACACTGCAGTACCCCACTAGAGTCTCCCTATGCTGGTTGTCATGGTGACGAGAAAGGAGGATGAGAGAGGAAAGATGAAGACACCAACTTTTCCTGTCTTTCCCTTTTCATGTGACAACATTTCTCTGAAACTACACTGTCGCTGCCATAACAAAACCCAACCTAAGACACAGAATAAAGATTCCTATGTACCTATGTTAATGTAATTTGACTGTTTATTTCAAATAATTTTCGACTATTTCTAGTGAAGCATTTGTCATTAAATATATATGTTTGTAAAGGGCATGTTCAAATATTTTACTAGTTTTCAAGGTTTTGAAATACATTTTTTTTTAACATTTATGTTATGGGCTCCTGACTGAACTGAAAAAGTGATGAGCTGAATTTACTCGATTCAAATAATTTCCTTATGAATAAAAGTGTTTATATAAACATAATTACTGCCAAAAGGAGCTTAATAAACACAAAGCATGTTGTTCATGTAACATATTTATATGCATTGATGTGCACATATGATTAAATTATGTTCTCTATCCTCTGACAGCAATGAGATCAGTTACTTCTTTCATCTTTTCTTTTCCAGTCTTGATTGTGTGTCTCTCCTCCTACACTTCCCTCCATGAGACGCGTTCTAACTTTCTCCTCAGCCCCCCCAATCCCCATTTCTTTCTTTTAGGTGGGTAAATTACTCTCAGATGTGATGGCAGGGGATGGTGCCAATAGAGTGTATATAGTATATGTGTGCACGCGCACGAGTGTGTGTGTATGTGTGTGTGCAGCAGGGCTCAATACTGGGCCCTCTGCCCCTTTGCCAACATCTTACTTAGACGGGGGGAAAGCTTTTCCAGAGAGTGTGCCAGCTGCAAAGCAGTGTAAACACACACACATACGCACGCACACACACAAATCAACACCCTGCAGAAAAACAGGGTCTGACTCAGAGACCCACACCCTGGTTCCCTGCAGTGGTGACTAGCTGGGAGAAAGGAGAAATGAGAACGTATATGTGTGTGCGTGTGTGTGTGCATGTGTGTGTGTGCATTTTGCCCTGTTTCTTTTTTTAATTATGCACTCACGCTGATTGCTTCTGTTGCAACTGTACTTAGATAATCACACATCATAAATTTGTACTTTAATAATTAATTGCACACTAATTTGGCCTGTGAAATACAAAGGAATGTTATTTATGTTGCAAATTTGATTATTATTCGAAAGTACAGTACTAGTGCTTCAAGACTTTACTGAGCCCTAGCTTAAGCTTCAGCTGCTTAAAAAAGGCCAAATCGAAAACTGTAAAAAAATAAATTATTACCTCTGGTTATATTCCACTGTTATAAATACAATTTTACATGTTTTAACATACACATATACATTTTACCTATATGTTTATTGTCTTTATTGCATCGGTTGTAACACTGTTATGTATCTTCCAGTTTTTGTTCCAACATGTATTGTTGATCAATCCGCATTCCAGCATGGTGCAATTTAAGCACCCAAAGCCATTCTTTTCACAAGTCAAATGACTTTTGTGAGTTGCAATCCAATCCAGAGCATAGAATTCTTGGCTTGAGATCTGATGTTCTTGCCTGTGCTCCCCTCGTTTCTCTGGAACAGCAGACTGTGATATTTTACCCCCGGAAGAGTGAGCGTCTCTGGGTACGTCGCGTGACGGATGGCCCTCATAGCGGAGCTCAGATCCACCCAGTAGAATGATACTCCCTTGGAGACAGCAGGATTTGGCTTAGGCTTCGGCAGCTTCTGAATATAAGCTCTAACACAGCCGCTGCATTAAAAAACAGAATACACACCAAGAAGGAGCAGCTGAATCGTTCCTTCTCTTCAGGTTTGTCTTGTTCGCTTCATAATTCTTGAGATTCCACTCTTTGCACATTGCAAATCCATTTCTGGAACTCTCTGAGGAATTCTCTACCCATTTATTTTAGCTCCTTAATCACTTGAATTCAATAATCATTAGTTTCAGGGTGTCACTCAGTAACTATGATGAAGTATTCAGTAACTATAATGATGATAAAGTGTAAGCTATTTATGAGAGGAAAGACTTATTTTTAAGAGATTAGCATTTGACCGCTAACCTATCTCTCATTCAGTCATTTTTGATCTCTCTGATGAAAACACCATCCCTCGCCCTCACACTCAATCCGCTACTCTTCCCTCATTTTGATTTGCCTTGTATTTTTTCTCCTCTGTGAGAGCTCAGTCACCAAAATCTGTGCTCTAGACTAATACCTCAGAACAGGCTATCATGCATCTTCTCAGATATGACATCTCCTGCAAACTTCATACACTATGTGTATATCTGATTTCAGTGATGAGAGAGGAGGACAGGGGTATTATATGTTTTTAATGAATCAGCTACTCCATTAACCCAATAAAACCTTGCGAGAAGACTCCTGCATACTGTGAAAAAGGGAAAAACAGTGGGGTAATCCCTGTCCTCTGTCTTTTTTCCAGTTCTTTCAATGCATTAAGAAAAGGTGGCACCAAGTGAACTGATTATGAATTATTTTCTTAGCTAGAACAGATCTGATCTATATAATAGGGTAAATGTCTTCTCTGTCAATAATCATAAATAGTGATGGGCCGATCCATGTTTCTCCAGTTCCAATCCGATTACAATACACGACTGCCAATACTGATACAGATTCCGATACAGTACAACAGTTTTTACTTTATTAGTAGCATCTCCTGGTACACCTGTTTGCTAGCATCTCCTGGTACACTTAAATCTGTTGTATTGTCCAACGCAACTGTAATTCCACCCCCTGGCAAACTGGCTTTGCACAAATTGCAAGAACTCGAAAATAAAAATTGGGGCTGTTCTACCTTACATTACCATGGACTTTGTACTTGCTATTTGATTTTCAGTAAAACTGCAATATATATATATGAAAAAACAGTCCCGCGCAGACCTCTAGCATATATATATATATGCCCAGCTCCTGCAAGTTTCTGTAAAGCTCCGGCCTGCTCCCGCAAAAATGTATAATATTTCGACCGCTCCCGCTCGCATCTGTTACGGCATGTCCTGCTCCTGCCCGCCGAATCCCGCAAGCAAGGCTGGTAAATTAAAGGTTGGGCCAAAACTACTGGACACATTTTAAATGCTATAATATCTTGGCTTGTAAATATTAAATATGTTACCAAATGTATTTGTTGCCGTACAGGAATTTATGAAACATTGGCAATATTATGTCAGCACGATTCCGACTCCAAAAACATTTCTGACTAGGCTACATACCTGAATTAAAAATATCTAAGCAGGCTCAACAGAAATACACTGACATTTGTGGCGCGGCTCTGTGTTTATTCCGACCTCAGTAAGTGCTCATTGCGCTCATTGCACTTCCATTCTGCCGCCTGGCATCCCAGAGAACACAAACACACATATGTTGTTCCCCACATACAAATCAACTGTAAGAGGTATTCAAGGAAAATGTACACTTTGCAGGAGTCCAGAGAACAATTTCTCTCAAATGTAGACCTGCGCTGCATGTTTTTTATTTTTTGTATTCTTCTTTTACTCTGCCTCACTATCTGGTGTCGACAAGAGTTTTGTTGGTTTACTCAATAGGGGCTCAGACCCAGCTTCTGAAATGCTGCCCTCAGACAACATCAGTTCTAAAATGCGCTTTATATATTAACGGATTAACGGATTGACGTTGCTGTGTTTTAGCCTGAACACAGAACACAACAGCATTTGGAAAGACATCTGTGCTTAGAATAGTTATTGATTGCTTATGCTGATTCTCAAAGTAACAAAGGCGACAGGATGGCACATTACATATTGAGGCCTTTTGCAGTATCAGAACTACAAACACCAATATCAGGATACAGGTTTAAAAAAATACACCAAGGAGCGCTAATGTCTGATAATGTCTGTGTAGTTGCCGTTGATTAGAAACAAACTGATTGCTTTCCTCAGATCTGGTCATAGACTCAACAGACCATAGAGAATTAGAAAGGGAAATGGAGAGAGAGAGTCTTGCCAAAGTGTTACTCCACTGGCACAGCATCTAAGACTTGGCTTTCTATCCTATTGTTCCTCTTTTTCCATTATTCTCTCTTTCTCTTCTTTTTGTCACTCGTTGTCTCATCCTCCAGAACCCATTCAGAGGTGCAAGATCTGAGTCTCTGCCAGGCAGGAAGTGACCTCAGCATCCCTGCTGAGAACAGAAAATGGAAAAATGAGGGCAGAGGTGTGTGTGTGTGTGTGTGTGTGTGTGTGTGTGTGTGTGTGTGTGACTGGGAGGCTTCATCCATTCCAGGAAGCCCTGCCACTACCAAATGGAGCTGAATCAGCTAATGGAGGCCAAAATGAGAGTGAAGTGGGGCTCCCAGTGGAAAGCAGAGCACATCTTCCACCTCCAAAATGCATGACTGAGGACTTCAACTCTGAGCTGTCATCTAGTAAATCTGCCTGTTATGCATGTCAGTGGAGAGAGAGAGAAACCATGCGGACCACAGACCAGTTAAAAGGCCACAAGTATCTGAATAAGGATGAGTGAGGATGAGTGGAGAGGACTGAAGATCAAATGTCATTCCAGACCGAGGTGAGTAACTCTCTGCAGAAGCGTCCAATATTGTTACTCAGAATTGTCAAAACATCTCGAAAATATCTCGAAAAACTCTTAGAGGTCTGATTTATTGGCAGCACCAACACAAGCACAATGTCCTTTTATGTGTTATTTTTCTCTCTTAGGTGATTGAAACAAACAGACAATTTCTCTGAATTGTCAACTCTAAAGACAAACAATTTTTCTTGTTTGTACGAGGACGAGGCAAATGATTTCATGATTTAAATAAGACAATCTAAAGTATTTTAGACAAACAGGCAGACATCTATAGACTTTTGTACAGTCAATACAGTCTAATCAGTTTTACCTCAAAAACATCCAGTTTATAGAAAGGCAGTAAGCTGAAATAAGCTGGCATAATTGTTAGTCCTTTGCATCCACAAGAATATAGAATAAAAACTTTTTCATTTTCTCTTCACATTTTAAATGGTACATCTCCTTATTGATCGTACCTGCGATGTCATACTGCAGGGTGGTGCATGGTCCTAAAGGGATGTTACTGGTACTCTTTCAGTTGTTTATAAGAGTTATTTATTATAGAGTTTATAAGACATTATCGTACACAGTTCATATTATAACTTTGCAAACTTGCATTGTGCTGTTTCCCATGTAGGCTGTTTACTTTCACGTAAGAATGCGTAGATTAATAAACATTATAATGACACAGAATCTGTAATCGTTCCACATAATTCTGTTCTATTGAAAATCTTGACAGACTTTATACGAACTGATGCAACATTTTTGTGGAAAACTGCAGTCTATCTAAACAAAAATAAAAAACGTACATGTCTAAAATGTCTTGACTTCCGTAAACTTGCGTAACAGTTACATCCAAAAGTGCGTCAGTGTACCGAGTGTGTCTAGCAAAGCATTTTCCCAGATCTAACCATAAACAGACCAACAAGACCTCCAGTGCTTAGCCCCTTCATGTTACAGGCATAGTTCTGTTTGAGGAACGCCAGCCAGAGTATTGGTTTCTTTGGCATAGATCAAAGGCCTGGAGCTGCCTCTAATTCAGCGTGTTTATGGTGGGTCTTAATTACGGGATCAAATTCACCCAGCACCAAAACCCACTGCCAACTGCCACGAACTTCTACCAACCAGCGCTTTTGTCCTCCGCAGACGTGTAACAGTATCTCTTGGAAAACTTCTCTCTCCCTCTCTCTCTGTCACTCTCTCGCTCTCTTCCTGAGTCTGTCTTGAAGAGAATGGTTTCAAAACAAACAGGCAGGAGAAACAAAGGCAGTATTTACTCATCCACAGTAGTGGAAATGCCCATAGCGGAACCCATTCAGAAATAAAAGATTACAAATAAATAAATAAAAGCAAGCCACAGATATTTGAATGTCCGGTCTGTGTCCTGCAGTAACCTGGAAAAGAGCAGGGATTTCACAGGCCTGATTGTTGGTGCATTAGATTTCTTCAGTGTTAATGGCTGCTCCCACAGCAGTTTGAGGGTCAGTGGTTTGCTTGTGTGGTCAGTGCTGCCATATTCAGTGCTGTGAAATCCCAGTTATAAAGCAGATGCCACCACAGGGTGTCGCTAGAGTGATGGAAAGGCAGGCTCGGGTTTTGAGTTGAGGTTTCTCTCTTAGAGGAAAAAAAATGTTTTACACAGTGCAAGTTAGTTTACACAAACACTGAACATGTGCTTACACTAATTTGAACAGAGAGTGCTGTTATTTACACTTCAGCCTAGGTTACTGTAGACACTAAAGCAATTAATGTGCTCTGCAAAAGTCTTAGGTCATCTGAGAAAATGTTGATCATATTTACGAGGGCAGTGAATGGGATTTTATTTGCGAAACCGTACACATTAGAGAAAATACTAATAAACTTTACAGTAAATTCTAACACCAACACACCTGGTTTAACTGTGAAGGATGGCTTTAAAATTTGCTGTTTAATATAACTTAATGTGGTGTAACTTAATATGGTATTTATTTAATATAAAATCATGTCCTAGCTGGCAACTAAAGTAAATGCTTAAGCTAACACACTAACACTAACACAAAAAACATTTTACTGTATTTATTCTTATGTTAGTTGGGGGGTGTGGGGGTTCTGGGAAAATAAGCGCTTGTCATCTACATAAACTGCTATAAATATCACTTTCGCACCAGGTGAGACACATTGCCGTGTTGCATACAGTTCAATGCATGTCACAATCAAAAAGCTGCAGATCAGAAAGAACTGAATCATCAATGCACTGAACCGTCCCATTTTGACTCATTCATTGTGAAGAGAAGATTGATAGAGTGCATGAAAGCAGCTGTTTCCGCTCTTTCTCCCTCTATTCAGTACACAAATATAGTAGAATCTATTCTGTGGTTATGGTGTTGTATTCTAGATGAAGCTAAAGCTGTATTTTATTGAGCCCAATAAGTCAATGTATAATTACAGAACAATACCTCAGGGTTATGCACAGTGAGGCCGTGAAGCAATCACTGAAAGATATTTTGTAACTGAAGAATTCATTTGAGGAATATGTGGCTCAATAACATACTCGTGTGAGCGATGGTGGTTTCCACTAAAATAAATGGCTGGATGGCCTGAGTTACTGCTTCTTACACTTGCAAGTAACACTGGCAAAAACATTGTAGTTACATTAAAGCAGAGTTTTTATTGTCCAATTTTTTAAGGGCGAACATTGACGGTTAAGCAAGATTTCAATTACAGATTGTATAATTCTGTTTCTTCTCCTCCTGATACTGGCATTGACACTGGTATTGAAAAGTGGCTAATGCCGTTAAAGGTCCAATATTATCTATGTATAAAAACTGTGAAGCTCTAAACTGGGCAATTTTTGATTCACATGAGTGTTTAGATCCTATCTCTAATTTAAATGATTCCTTTTTGCAACACAGGTGTACAAAACTACAAAACAGGGATACAATTTAGCTTTGAAAAAACACTGTTAAAGATTCTTAATCAATTTGGGAGTTTTTACACAATAACATTTTAAAACTTGTATCACTGCTTTGTTTCCGGAAAACAACCCGAGCAGAGTGTTTTGATTTGATTTATTGCAAGCCAGCTGCATGCCATGCTGCAGTCTGGACTTTTGAAAAAGTCTCCAGCTGAAATCTGATTATCCACCCACAGGCTTTTCCTGATTGGCTGAACGCTCGGTTATGGTTTAATAAAATATCAACACGAATGAGGCAAATGCGCTGGCACAGCTCCGGCAAGGCTCTGGCAGAGGACAGCCATCGCTTTGCTTAATCTTACCCTTTCCTGACAAATTAAATAAGCGCTCGTCTGGTTCCTATTAGCGGTGCATTACCGATAATTGCAGTGGTATTTACAAACATTGTTCACCAGTCCTCACGGGCTGTATCACAGCCCACTGTTTGAGCGCAGGCCTGACGGTACCTGCCATAACACATAATAGGGCTTCATACCCCCACCGTGGGCTACTATACTGTGCGCCAGGCTTAAGCAATTTAACAAGGGGGTTTGATGGTTCAATTCTTGTGTTTCATATGCAGCCGGAACGTTTTCACTGGAGTGCGGGGCAACTTGAGTGTGGTCGTTAAAAGCAGACGTGAGGTTCATTTTCAAAATCGGATTACTGCCTCATCTGAAAAAAGAAACGAAAGTAAAAAAAGACCCACAGACCATGGCTTGTGAACGCAAAACTGGGCCGACTTTTCCAAATATGATCTCACGCTCGCTAAACATCCCTCAGGACAGAAATGTCCCCAGTCAAATCAATATCATTACCTACTGGCCAACTGCTGTTCTAGGGAAAGTTTAAAGCTGCCATAGAACAGGCAGCGTACAAAGCAAAAAGAAAGATGGCTGACAGCTTACTGAACAAAACCTAGAGAAATTTGTCGCAAATACACACACTCTCAAAAAACTTCAACGGTGAACACAGTCATCAGTTCAAAGACACTTTCTTGATGGAAACATCTATGCAACCACTGAAATGAACTTTTACACACTGCACACAATAAACTTCACACAGGTAAGGCAGTGGTTCACAGTTTTTACGCGAAGCTCAGGTAATGTGCCAAAGGCTCAACAGCCCATCAGAGGTGCACATTTGATTCAAAACTGTAATCAGCGTTTACAAAAACACAACATCCAGAAACAAGCTCATTTTCCTTCATATCTTCTAAATATTTATGACATATGACAAATGTTTGAAGGAACACTTCAGCCAATGCTCACATTGCTAAGGATGGATAAAAAACAGCCGCTTAGCTTTCCACTCATTATTAGCCATCCTAGCATCTTGGGATTCGTTTGACTTTAAGCCTAGAAAACAAACTGAAGATCATTATGAGGAGTAAAAATAGCTAATATAATTGAGTAAGACATGAGGACAAATGCTCTGGAGTGTGACTGAGCTGTGAGAGGCAGTCAGGTCAGCTGTGTGTCAGCGCTAAGCTTGCAGGCCGGCCTGCAGTGTCTACACACTGACTCAGAAAGCTGATGGATGAAAGCTGGCATGCAAGAGAGACAGGTTACATTTAATTAAGAGCAGTTTGTCTCATGATTTAGTGGCATTTTCAATTGAGGAAAAGACCAGGCTGATCTCGCTGTCACTCAGGAATTCGACCGCAGCTCGTTCATCATCTGAGGTCTCGTTAAATCTGCAAATTTCTTTTTTTTGTTGTTATTATCCCACCATTGCTGAGCAATTTGGCCAGCGCGTAGCAAGATTTACAGAGTGGAGTTTGGTTGGTAGGTTCTTTGACCTCAGTAAACGTCTGTGCTTTACTGAACAGTAATTGCAGCATTAGGCTAGCCACTGAGTGCCGAAGCAATTCATAAAAATCCAGCTTTTTTCCCCTTTCTTCAGTGCATTTTTGTTTATAATTGTTTCCATATGTCCTAAGGGAATAATATAAAATGTTGAAATACGGACAGGGAACCACTTATTAATCCACATGCACATGCACTCACACAGCTGGAGAGAGTGGATCTCAAAGGTCACGGCCTTTCTGTGGGTAGGGAGCGCCTCAATATAAGAAATCTAATCTAAAATTCGCTCCCCTGTAAAAATTCATTCAATCAGATAATTTAGGACATGAAAGTCAAAATCCGAACATATATCAGCTTTCATTCTCTGACAAGCAGTGTGAAAATCTAGCAAGCAAAAGCATATCTAACAAACTATTATGGATTTCTGGGACTGCTTCCATCCACTATTGTGCTCTTCTCTGAAGATTTGTCTTAAGAGGCACAATATATATTTTGTTGATTCTTATCACAATACTGGACAGTGCAATACTAAAATAACAGAACCCTACAACAAAAGTTTCTCTAGCCAATATAAATATATACACACATACACACGTGTGTGTGTCTCTATCTATCTATCTATCTATCTATCTATCTATCTATCTATCTATCTATCTATCTATCTATCTATCTATCTAT
>JBBKCR010000148.1:10529562-10571525 GCA_037577295.1 Ladigesia roloffi | reverse complement strand
ACACACACACACACACACATACATATATATATGTTTCAGGTATAATTGTATTTTGTATACATTTGCATCCCAAAATTTAATAATTCCATTCCTTGCAATAAAATAGCAAGATTTGCATTACAAGTATTCTGTCCATATAATGAATCCCTACTACAGGGTCACAGCTAAGGAAACATCACCCAGGAGCGCTCTTTTCTGGGTGGTGGTATAAGAAAGGATGTGAGGAATGTAAACCCAGGAAAATTGTCAACAGTTTAAAGAAACACTCTGCGGTGCATCTCTCCCATTGAGAGCCATGGGCCAGATTAGCTCCGAACACTACATTATCATTATCAACCATGACTGTCTCCATAATTTACTCAGCATGGTGTCTCTGACCCTTTGATGAAGGCCACAGATTTACAGCCAATCTCTGGCTTCAATTAAGCAGTCTGGGCCGACTCTCTCGTCTTGTCTGCACGATATACGAAACAGAAAGAAGAGGAAGGGATAGAGCGCAGAAAAGTGTAACCTGACCAGTAATTTATTTTTGGGTTTATAGAGTGTGTATACCAATAGGAGGCGCAACTCCACCTTAACAAAAAATAGTGTGGTCCTTGCACTGCTTGTCTCTGAGTCGCCTTCTCCAGCTCTCTGTGGTTCTTCTGTTCTCCACAATATTGGAAATGAAAGCAACTTAGACCAACCATATCAGGTATCACTCTCATGTCAGAGAATAATGGCCCTGCCATCCGAGTGAATTTGAGGGAGGCGGAAGAAAGAGAAGAGAGAGGAATGGTTAGAAAAGGAAAAAGCTGGGGGGCAAAGAAGGATTTCCATATGCATAAGATCACGAGGGGTTCAGCAGACAGAGCCACATGTAAGCCATTATGCCCTCACTTTGGGCAGCGTTGGTATGAGAAGGACATTAGGATATCCTCAGAATGATATGGAACAGTAGACGGTGCCGACAGCCTGGCACCACACTGCCGCCCAACCATGGCTGCATCAGAAACAGAACACAGCAGAAATGTTCGTAACACTGCATCGCACCAGCATGACAAATCAAATAACTAGCAAATATGACATGTTCTAGCATTAACTTCATAAACCGCAATGCCCGTATGTGGAAATGTGCAGGTGGGCAGGCCACATTTACCAGTGTTTTCACACTTGTCACATTACTGGCTTTCCAAAGACCCTAAGCTTTTGTAAAGCAAGGATTTAACAACTTGGGCAGAATATTATTTGAACTTATCTGAATTAAATGAGCTGATTAGCCTAAATCATTTATGGGCAATTCACAAGATTAAGTCAAGATTAAGGTAAAATATCCAGCACAAATATAATTAATAAATGAATGTACATTAATTTTGACACAATCAATTTGTCAGTCATTCACGTAGCCCTTAAGGAGTGTTTTACAAGGATGAACACATTCACATTTGCCATTCCTCAGTCATGTACCATTTTATACAGTTAAATTTTAATTAGTTACATAACCAAGGTCTAGACTTGGTGAGACATCACCTTCCTACAGGAATGCCCTTCCCACACACATCAGGCAATCAAAGACTATAACTTCCATCAAGCAGTTATTTTAAACCCACCTCTTTTAATTTTTTTTCTCTAGCTGATATTCAAGTTTCCAAACTCCACTCTGACTCTGCTCCTTCTTCCTGATACTATGTCTAAAGTTGTCTGTATTTTTGCCCCCATGTCCATATGTTCCTCCCCTCGTGTTTGGTTTTTCGACTCAACATTCTACAGTGTCTTTTTACAAAGTTCTTTATACGTTAAACGTATGATTATTTTTTCACGATAGCACAATACAGTCAATATAAATGAAGAATATAGGCTTTTGTGTTTTTATGTTTTGCAGAGAACATTTTTATACAGTTTCACAAAATACTGCAGGAAGCCCACCCAACATTCGGAAGGATGACATTTCTTGATGATGATGGCTGAAGAAAAAAAACGACTGACCACTGCCAAGTAGAAAATAATTGTATCTAACAAAAACAGCCCTTGTTCCAGTAGCGATTGGGTGACATCTTGCATGATAATCACAATAAATAACATGGGATATATTACCGTCAGTTTAAATATTTTTGGAGCGACTTTTGAGCACTGATGGCAGACCTAGTTATGAGGGTGTAAAGGGTGTATGGAAATTAGTATAGAAAGAAAGAGGAGGAGGCATAAAGACTCGGATCACGAAGATGTCGACAAATTTGGAAACAGACTTGGAATTAATGGAATAAATGGATTTTCCTCTCTGCACTGCGGTTCCCTTTGAGTTGGAACACACGGAATCTACACTGTGTTCTAAAGATTCCAGCATTTAAATCTAGCAACAGTGTCTTTAAATCTGTGATCAAAGACTTTAGCAAAAGTGAAAATGATGCCAACACCACCCTCCCATCTCTCCCTCCAATAAAGCATATAAAACAACAGGCTGACGAACCAGCAGGTAGTCGAACCCGCTGTTACTCAACACCTGTAACTAAGTTCTATTGTTTAAAAGAGCGGAACAGCAATTAAATCATTTTTTGTTTAAATTATTGTTATGTTTTTTTTATTTTTTTGGCAAGCATTCGTAGTAAGAGTGGGTTGAGGCCAGCTTGTCCTGTCTGAATTAATTT
The DNA here is from genome assembly GCA_037577295.1 of Ladigesia roloffi. Taxonomy (NCBI): domain Eukaryota; kingdom Metazoa; phylum Chordata; class Actinopteri; order Characiformes; family Alestidae; genus Ladigesia; species Ladigesia roloffi. The sequence continues at coordinate 10,568,901 of JBBKCR010000148.1, read as the reverse complement.
TTTGTTGTTTGATTGGCGGTCTACACATTATTCCTTATTTATAATCGATTCTAAGGGTACAAAATTGAATTGCCACATTCACATGAATTCTTAATATTCTTCATAACCAATATGTTCTGTAATAGCTATTAAATAAGTAATTACTGAATGACTTATTAAAAATAATAACAGCACTACAGGCCTGTAATTTGAGGATTTATGCTGGTATTTGAGTAATAATTCACATTACAGCCTCGTTTCAAATCATTTTGTGTCTGTTCCATGACACAGACCAAGCGCAAGAGGAGGAATAAAAATAAGCCTGACTGCTGCGAGGCACATGCAGCACATGATGCAGAAAATTCTGACCTATTTTCTATGCTGATAACAAACAAAAGGGAGAAAGGGGCTGCAAGTGGGCTCAGATGCCGCAGCAAGATTTAGTTGTGAGTAATTCTACTCTTTCTGTCGAGACCCCAAAAGACTTGCTGCTGAAATGTCAGCGGCCGGGCCACAAAGGCGAGCAATGATCCAGTCCTGACAGAGCCTGTCAAAAATTCACCCTTTCTGCCAGAGCTTCGTAATGAGGGCAAAATAACAGATTAGCGAATATAATTTGTACTGAGGTTTTAATAGTCAAAATTATATTCAAACCTTCTTTTTATATCAATTTAAGTGTTTCTGTGGTCAGTTCGAAAGCGCTTTCTTAGGCGGCCACATGCTTCCAATTTCTCAAGCGTAGCAATAAGTGCTATTTGAGAAAGTGTATTTTGACTTTGGATTTTTTTTTCCAGCCTACCTCCAAATCACACACCACAGAGTTGTTTGACAGTTACAAATGGTATTTTGGCAAGTTCGTGTTTCATTGAGCTAGCAGGGGAAAGATTGCCTCTTTAAACTGACAGATCTGTAGAGCGTTTGCCTCAGACTGAATGTGTCACGCTAGTTCAAACTAAATCAAAATTCCACTCTGTTATCCAGCAGGACCAAATCAGTGGTGCCTATTAAAAGCATGTTACACACACGTACACATACAAACAGACTCCATTAGTGAAATGAGACAGAAGTTAAACTACCACATTGAAATATAACAGTAAAGGTGTCAAAAGGGAACTTTGGCGCATTTCGCTCCATAAAAAACCTTTCAGTGGACAGAAAGTTTCTACAGTACAAAGTGATAGGCAAAGCTATTACTTTTTATTCAGGAAAAATAAAAGAACCTTTCAATTACATGGAGGTTCTTCAAACTTGAAAAGGGTTCTTCACACTTCCACATCTCAATTCCATCCAAGATTGCACTGTGGAACCAACAGTGGTATAATGTCACTCCAAACAGCTCCATTTGCCAACTTTATGGAGAGAACTTTAAAGAAGAACCTCACTTGATTCCTGAAAGAATTGTATTGAAAACAGAACCTATGTGAACATTTTTCGTAGGCTTAAAGTACTTCCATATGATATAAAGGTTTTGATTTAAGGTTTTTACTCTCAGGACTCTTGCAAGAACGTTTTAATTTTAAGGCAGTCCTTTCTTGAAAGTTGTTCTTCACACTTATTTCTTTAAATTACAGTGTTAGGTGGCTCTTCTCCACCCACAGAACACTTAAACTAATTTTTGAGTGAACATAAGAACACACAAGGCAAAGATAAATGGAAAAATTAATGGACAGAGTAAAAAGGCATTTTTGTGAATTATTTTTCTTGGACTAAAGACCTATGCAATGTGATATGAATTTCTGAAGTTGATGTCATGAAAGCTGTACAAAGAAAAGAAAATTGTACATACACGTATGCCTTTCTCCCCAAAAAGAAAAATTGCAGTCTTTCACCAAGGCCTATGGTAATTGAAGGGAACAACGCTGAAGTTATATCATAACTATAATAGGTTGGCTCTCGTCCCAGATAGCATTCTGCGTGCAGATTGGACCCAGCCGCGTGTTCGGAGGATCAGACCTTTGCTGATCCCCCCTCTGTTCATGAGTCTGTTTTATGAGAGTCTCATACAACCCAGCTGCAAAGGCCTTAGAAAATCAGACACAGTTGGATGGCTGTATATGCGCAGGCCCGCTTGCTGGGAAGCTCAAGGGATTCCTTCGTGTTTTGCTGCGCTATGGTAAGCCTGAGTATGAGCAAAAGGGAAAGACACTTGAAAGAACTTGCCAGTGCTAATGTTTTTCATAACACCCTTCCAGTATGGAAGCAACTGCTGGCAAAAACAGATACTGCCATTAAATGCAAACATGTACTGAATCAACATTACACCAACATGCATTTGTTTTGTACATGGGATAATGATGTATAATAATGTACAATTTGAATCTAGTGAATTCAGCACATTTACTTTTTTCAGTGTATGTGGAAGTGTCGCAACATGATTATGTTAATCAGAGGATGATGAAGCGGATGATGTTATGTAGGTATTTTTTGGAGAATGCAACAGAGAAATGGCTTTCAGCGGGCTGACAGGGAACTGAATCGGCCCAATAGATGTGCATTCATAGCAGCTGTTGTAACACTGGACAGGTTTCACAGAACATAGACAGAAATCACATTCAAAATTCGAAGCAAATTTGAATTTTACTCAGGTTTCATCATCACAATTGATATAGGTTTTTGTTGTGCAACTCAACCAACAGCTTGATGCTAACCTGCGTAGTTTTGCTAACACATATTTAATCTTGGGACCATTGCATTTTTAAACTGAAAATGTTATGCAGCAACCTCAGGTTAACTTGATGATTGGAAAATATCATTAAAAGCATTGTTTGAAGAGCATGGTTAGGTCATGTATTAGAGACATATAGGGTCCGATAATGCACATGGCGCAAAAGTGTGAGCGCATCTTTCATTTTTCCGCCAGAAATCTACGTTGTCATTATAGCAGATGGCATTGCGCTGAGTGGGGCGGGACACTGGAAAGAAGGGGTGTGGCGGAGGCGCATTTGCTATTTTATGAGAAGTGAATGTCATTGCCCCACTGACCAGAAAAAACCTGGTCTGTAGTCATTCGTGCATTGTTCAAAAGCTATAATATGGGACGTGGAAGGGTTGACAATGCGCCCACACACCGCTTCTTTCATAAGCAGGAGCGAGCAGCGCACATGTAAAAAACGTTTTCATGTGAGGGAAAACTTTATGGAGCCCTCGAAACATAAAATTCAAATGTATATCACATACATCATACCATGATTATTATTAAAATACTTATTAATTATCAGTGATTTTTTTTTGCAATTAATATAACAAGTAACTGACGGTCTATTTGACCAATAGTACCGGACACATAGGTAAATAAATACACTAGGTTGTCAAGAAACACAAACTAATCGGCGACGGACTGTGAAAATCAGGCCCACAGATTTAAACAGACTTGCAAGCCTGATGCCTACCATCAACTAATCACTTCCTACTTTGAGAGGAAGGGGCCTTTTGACATGCAAAACCACCAGTCACAGATGTTGCTTTTATTTGACATGTAAGCCAGACAAGTGTTAAAACACTGGGATGGCAAAAACCCTGCAAGATATCTCATTTAATAACAACTAGATCATTCTAAGAACCTTTAAAGACTCTGAACTTCATATTATTTAAATCCATTAACTCTTTATCACATTCTTTATGGAATCAGATTTGTGCCAAAATTTCGAATCAAAACATTTTTTAATATCAAACAAAATTAATTCAAAATTCAGTTTGGCTGCTGGCTTTTCAGTCACGTCGCCCCCTTTTATGTTTTCGCTGCGTGAGGGTTTGATTTCAGTTCTGGCAAAAATCTCTCACGTGGGTGGGGCTTCACCTCATTTGACAGTAGGCTTTTGAGTTACAATTTCGTGCCCCAGAACTCAGCAGCAAAATTTGTGCACAAGAACTACTCCACGATTAATCAATTGTTACTATTTATCAAATAACTTGTATGTGGTCGTAACTGGCGGCTAATGCTGCTGTCTATCCTTTTAAAAGCCCGCACAAGTCCGCATTTCCAGGGCACGCAGCTGTCACTCAAAACCCTCCAGGCAAATAAGGCCAAGCCCTGCCCACACGAGAGATTTGTGCCAGAACTGAAATCGAATCCTCACGCAGTGAAAACGTAAAAGGGGGCAGCGAAAAAAAACTAGCAGCGAAACTGAGAATAATCCATAGTTCTGAAATGCTCATTGCTGTCATGGTACCGAGCAACTGCTTGAAAATGTTTCCACCCTACTGATAAGAAACAGTGTCTGGCCCTGGATGTGTGATTATCCAATGAGAACATAAATAATACAATTCTGATCTTGATGGCCATCTTAATGTACAATAATAATCAGACGGTTCATGTTCCTGTGGGCGAAGCATCTGAGGCTGAGACTAGAAAAGCAGACACAAGCTCCTACCTGCTCAAACTCCCTCAGGCTGTGCGTTTGCAGTGGAGGGCCTTTCTCGGTTTCATCACTGGAGAAATCTGTGAAACACATTAGAATACCCATGAAAAAGCCGTCGTAAATGTATGAACATACACTCTTCTTGATTTTCAGTAAAAGCACTTCTGTTTTATGGTTAATGGTGGTATAATTCTGCAAGACCTAATGGAGTAATAATTCTGCAAGACCTAATGGAGTTAATGATTTGTTTCATATGGGGCGTAAAGGTCAGCTCCAACGAGTTACACACACAGCCATATACACACATCCAGTTCCCTCTTAAAATAGAAGCAGGGGGTACAGCTGAGCAGTGCCAAACCATTTCTGTCAAAAAAAAAAGCAACCAAGTAAAATTCCAGGAAAGTCTCACAGGGCTACAATGATGTGTTTCTTTTTTTTTTTCCCAAGCAGGAGGAGAGGAGAGGTCCCTGAGGGCATAATCACAACAGTATTGGCAAAGCAGGGACTTCTTACAGTTCTTTAAAAAATCCCTGCACGGGCCTCATTAGAGCTTATTAAAGGTCTTTTATTCAATATGTGCCAATGATGTGTACTGGAAGAGCGCCTGGAGCCTGGTGCGTGGTAAGGAGACATTGCACAACACCATTCCAGAAAACTGCCAAATGCCACAAAGTTAGGCATACATATAACTAATGTTTAGAGAGCCATTAGCCTCATGTTTTTACTAACAAAAGTACAAACACATACTGACATAAAGGAAAAGAAGTAGCAGATTACGAACACTAAATAGAGAGATAGGGGGTGAGAGAAAAATGCGGCAAGACAGAAAGTGAGAGACAAAAAAAAACAAGGACATTTAAAGTGGTTGCATATGAAGGAGCATTTACAAATGTATTTGTAATTTGAATAATTACCTCCCTGTGTACTCACCATTCATATGGGACCTGCTCTTAACAGCCTCTCGGTTTCCCCCGCAGTGTCTGAAACACAGTGTCACAGAGCTGATAAGTACTCATAAATGCTTAAAAGTCCGTTTCTTTATTAAATGCATGTTAGATGCAATCAACACTATTCAGTTTTTGTATACATTTTGTCCAACAGCTCTGTCACAAATACATAATTTTAGGATCACATTTTTTAGGCTATAAAATAAATACATGAAAATAAAAAGACACGAGACTCATTCATTTACACACATTAAAGTACAGCCACTTTGTATCTGCACTTACTGCCCAGCTTATAAGGATATATATAAGGAGGTATATACTATACCAGTATTGTGAATTTACTGGTACATATTTACAATATAGAGGCCTTCCATTATAGTATTTCATTTCCCTATCATCACCTTCTGGACTTAAAAAGGTTTAATGTCTGTAAATGTTAATCATAATCAGAAAACTTTACTGGTACCGGAGGAAATTGCTTAAATATGGTGCGTTTATTACTCCCATCCCTTTAGTTCACATAGGGAAAATAAAAAAATTCAAAACGCCCATTTTCAAATAAAAAATTTTGTTATGTCAAAATCAACATATTTAAATAAATCTTCTCATTCTAAAGCAGTATTGTCCTGTCTGTCCACACACCAGTTCACCAACATGAAGACCTAGATTCATCAGAACAGCCAGTAAATCACCTCAGGCTGTGATTAATCAGAATATTAATCAGGTATATTGTAGCATTTTGCAATATTAGTATTGCAAAGACAGATATTGCAATAAGGATATGCATCTACTCTTTTGTGGAGCCCTATTCACTTCCCAAATAGGTGTACTTTATAGTTTACATTTGCAGACTGTAGGTCACCTGTTTCTTCCCATCATTTGTTAGCCCCCTTTACCATGTTCAGTGTTGTAGACTGTGATAAAATGGCCATTAAGAGGTAGGGGTACCTTGTAAATTTTCTAAACGCTGTGAACCATCCATATAGCTTCTTGTTTAGTTTTAAATTACACTACTAAAGCCTAAAACCTCTTAAGATAATTATTCTTTCCTTCTAGCTGTTAACATCACCTAATGTTGGACTGACAATCCTGAACTGTCGTATGTGTGCAAATACAGAAAATATAGTGTAGTGTCTATAGTGTAGAGTTTTCTTTGAGTGCGAATACACGAATGCCAGCAAATATGTTAAGATTTGTGTTAGCAATCTTGCTAGTCTTTTAACAAATATTGCTCTGGGTTAGAGCCTCGCTTTAAAAGATAATCCTTTTGTTGTGTGTCAATAAATGCATAATACTCATCAATGCCTTTCTATGGCCCAAGGATAATGACTGCCAGCTCTTAGTTTCCAAACGAATCAGACTTTTCAAAAATAGTAAAGATTTAGTAATGGTTCATTTAACAGTTTCCAAAACTAAAAAAAAAAGAACAGTAAACAAATGTTCTTTTCTCTAATAAAGGAGCTAATAATCCTAATATTGCATTGATGTTTCTCATATGTAGAATGTTCACTCCCAACAATCTATATTATAAAAAATTTTAATTAAAACCTTGACATCTTTTGTGTAATATTTCATGGCAGCGTCCATTTTTGCTAGTTAGTGGGGTTAATATAAATGTATTTGGTCCATCTAGCATCTTAGGTTAACCCAACAACAGCTAGCTGGGAATGATATTCAATCTATTTTCTGAGTATCCTTCTGCTGAGTTATTGTAAATTCTGACTTTTGAACCACACCCATTCAAAAAGCTTGTTCAGTTACCATAATTGAGCTAAACAAGCAAGTACAGGCAGGTGTGCAGTGTCCATTCTAAATAATGGGTTTCCTTTGAGCACCAGACTGCTCCACTGAGTCACAATAAGAAGGCTGAATGTTCTGGTCTAGACTAGAGACTAGAGAACAAAATGGCCTGAAGAACTGAGACTTTCCGGGATATTTTTTACCCAACGGTCACATTTCAACGTAACTTAAGAACTCTTATAGATGACATTAAATATATTTGTAAAAGATTCCAAAATGAAATGGTAATGTGGTGTTTAAAGCTTCTTAACCTCTAAAGGGACACTCCACTAAACAAATGAATGTGCTGCCTAAAGATTGTTTCATATGGGCACTACCAAGTATAAATGCATGTGTTTAAAATATTATTAGGTAACAATCCAGAAACTAGTCAAATGAAATGATCATGTATGAAGTGGCTCTTTGTGAAACTGGCTTTAAATAATGTATTAGACTAAGACTCAGTCTGGTATTCTGGTATTTTGCTCAGAAGTGTTGCTACAATGCAGCAATTCTTAATGCCTAATACAATAGAGTAGCAGAGAATGACATAAACACATAATTCCTCTAAAACATGAATGATTCTCTGCACAGTACACGGTATGGATGAAACCTGGATTAAATTTATCCACACGAAGATCAAATTGAATCCCTCTCCGTCTTCAAAAACCTCCTGTTCCGAGAGCACTTCCTCTACTGATGCCTCTACATTCCTGCACTTGTAGGATTTTAGCTTCTTTGGATACAAATGAATGTAATATCATGTAATTTGATGCAATTTTCACCACTACACAACAGTAAAAGCTGCCATCCCAAAAGAACTAAATATATCATACAGTTCAGTAACTCTGGCTGTTAATAAATTGTTGAAATGGTAACAAAGAAGCATGATAAACAGCATAAAAATCATTTTAGTGGCATTTCCCTTTAAAACGTATTGCCAGTACTAATGGGTATAATATTTTGCATGGGGTTACGCAATATCCTTTGCTATGTAGTCCAGTTCACATTCTGTCACAAGGTTTGTTTTATATACAAAATAAGAGATTTCTCACAAATCAGCGACGTATCTGACCTTCACACTCACCTCAATAACTCTTGGTTGCTGTGTGGAAGGTAGGTTATGTCATGTTTATAAAAAACTACAGTACTAAGGAATAAACTTAAGCTGGTGTTTTGGTTATACTTATTCAACGCTAAGCGTGCATTTAGCTCAATCACTTCTTTGACTTTGAGAGTGTATCCTCATTGATTGGTGTCCAGTGTTTCTGGAGATATGATCAAATTGCAAACCATCAGCACAAACAGGAAAAAGTGTGCAACACTGGCCACTGGGTCAGGAGCGTAACAGCATCTAAGGATGGAATAAGCCTGGGCAACACATGCTGATGTCTACACATTAGATGATACACTGCCAAATCTATATTTGCTCCATATTATTGTGTTGTATTATGTTGGGCAAGCAGGAAGTGAGTGAAGTGAGTGAATCACTTGGATGTTACTTCGCTCCCACATGTCACATGCCTCATGCACATCTGAGCATTCTATTTTTGCAGATTAAGAAATACTCAGAATTGTACACAACTGAGTTAATATGGGTGTGACAGTGGAGGAGGACAAATATACACTATATGGACAAAATTATAGGGACACACCTCTTAATTATTGAATTATTGAGTTATTGAAAGTGACCACTTAGACTCACTGAGGGACTGCTTCAGCAAACAAAACCTTTTGGATAACGCCACACGTTCTAACTTTGTGGATACAGTTTGGGGAACCAACCTTTTCTATTCCAGCCCAACTGTGTCCCAATGCAAAAAACAAGGTCCATTAAGACATGGTTGGATGAGTTAGGTGTGGAAGAACTTGGCTGACACACGCAGAGCCCTGACCTCAACCCCATCCAACACCTTTTGGATAAAATGGAATGGAGAATGTGACCCAGACATTCTCATCCAACATCAGCACCTGACCCAAATGATTGGGCACACATTCCCACAGAAACTCCCAAAGCTCGGAAAGTCTTCCAAGAAGAGTTGAAGCTGTTATAGCTGCAAACGAGGGAGCGGGGCCAATTCCATATTAAATTCTACGATGTTTGAATGTTATTAAAGGCCTTGTAGGAGTAAAATATTCTACATTAGTGTTACTTTGTTTGACAACGTATTAGTTTGAAGACCTAATTGTATGTTTTGGTACTGCAAGGGCTGGGTTGAAACCATCTACTGTAGGGTTATCAATCAGAGTAACATCAGTCCGTTCCCCCTTCCAGATCCAGTAACCCCCACACACACCTCTCATCTCTTCCCTTTAAATGAGAGCCATCAAATATGAATTGGTCACACTCATCAGATAAGTGCTCTCAAACATTAACACTGGCCAGACGGTGTGAAAGACGGGGCCGTTAACCACCTTCCCTTTGATCTCAGAGCCAATAAAAAACTTAAGCATTAGAACAGGCCTAATTTACATGATCCTTATCAGGTCTGTCACATTTGGGGACCATCACAGCTACCACCACTAACTGTCTGCCTGAGGGAGACAGTAGAATGGAAAGAGAACAACAGCAGATGGCTTCGCGCTAACAGCTGACTGAATGAGTGTGTGTCAGAGATCTCAGCATGTCTGATCCTTCCTCTCAGGTGTGACCCAAAGTGTGAGTGTGTGCGTGTGTTTTCTGGGGGTTGGGCCTGGTGTAGCAGAAGTAAGATTTTATTAGGATTTCCCTCTGTCCAAACCAAAAGACTATATAACACACATGGTCAGAACCACACACACCGACTGGTTTGGTTTTACATTAGCGCATGATGTCTTATATATGTCTTTTATGTATGTACATATACAGAAATTGAAAAAAAAAATGTCAGGAACATTTTCTTTGTTCTGATCCTGTTTGTGTCTAGTTTTCCCTGAAATAAGAACAAATGAGCAAAAACAAACAACTAAGCATTTGAAAGGCCTACAGTCCTGCACCCCAGTTTCAGTTTATATTCACAATATTAACTCTTAGTCATGACCACTTTTGCACAACTCCTAATTATGCATTAAAATTACAAACCCCAGCAGCAAAAGATGCACTTGATATCCTCAAACTAAGAACATTGCCTCTTGACCTAAAACACCTGAAACATTCAGCACTGTGCAGAAAGTTACATCATCACAGGACAAACATTCTGTTATCTTCTACTGCAAATACGTCATGATTTCAGGGTTCAGGGTGAGCAGACGAAATAAAGCAATTCTGCCCTGTTTTACATTACTGCAGGAGTTAAGGCAACATCTGTAGAGAAATTCAAACAGCATGCTCTCAACTAGGGCTTCGCATTTTCTGTTATTTCTATTACTCAACTCCAACTGACCAAGAAATCAGGGCACAGAGCTGCTGCAAACAAAAAAGACAAGCCAGAACCCTAACCACAACATTCAAGTCCCCTTGCAAAGTCATTTTTTTAGAACATTTCAGCACTGTATTTCCTTCTCCATTTGACGGTAAATGCCTTACCTGCCGCGGTACAGAAAGCCACTCATCTTCGCCGCATCCAAAACCACACGTGTGATGGGTGAAAAAAGCAGACAGGAACAAATTAACTTCTGAACTCCTTTAGAGAGCAAAAAAACAAGCCACTGGTCTGATCTCAGTCCAGTCCACCAGGGAAGACCTCTTTATTCCAGTTCCCACACAGCAAGCCGGCCAGGAGTCACTCTCACAAACACACACACACACATACACTGGGAATACAAGCCTCTGTTTCTCGCAGGACAGCAGAACAGAGATGGATAACTGACGTGGCAGAGTCAGACCTAGCGGTCAGCAAGGCGCTGGACTGGCTATCCTTTCTCACACACACACACACACACATAGGCGAGAGGAAAACAGCGGCAAGGTGAAAGCACACATACACTTCCAGGGTGTCTGGCGTGCTCTGAAAGACTGATCTGTTCAAGCACGCTCCAAGACAGCATTCTCTGTGTGTATGTGGGAGCACAAGCCACACAGGGCCTTCCTGCCCAGGCATGATCAATTTGCATTTTAGCTGTTAGCCTCTGGCGGGGTGTGCTGGGGGTAGAGAGATGAGAGGGAGGAGGGCTGAGAAAAACACAGGTTCAGACAGGTCTGCAGCAGGTAAAGTAGAGGTTCACGCCGATTATCTCCTTCCACTGAAGTTGTTGTGAAGCCAAACACTGCTCAGTTCCAGTAAGGGACAAGGACCCACATCAGCAAAAACAACAAGCCACTGAAACTATTCAGCATCTACTCTGACAGTAATGTAAAATTAATGGAAAAGTAGTAGTACATATTATATAATTGATCATTTGGTTTCTAAAGTGTTATAAGAAGAGCCTTGTTCGAAGCCGGTGTAAATGTGCACATATAACCACAAACATCATTTCAGTTCTGTAACAAATAACATCATGTCTTAATACAGTAAAACAATGTGAAAGAATACAAAATTAAACTGAGAAACAACAAGACGTTATGTGGATTCCAGCATTCTTCAGAGCTTAAACAGGTTAGTTTGGTGATGACATTTTTTTTAGATGCCTTCCATGTTAATCCCTGTAGAAAAACAGAACCTGAAGAATTTGCCCCTTCTCCCTTCTCTCCCACTTCACTCTTGATATAATGCAGTTATGCCTTGTTTGATTTTTGATTTTTTTATGTTAATGACCCTTAGTGATGATGAAATAATCGATCTTCAACAATTCGGTTTCTTCCCAACACAATCTATTCTTTAAAACCTATATTTCCTGGCAGAAGAATTGCTTCGGATTAATATGATCTTTTTATATTAAATGCATCGGATGTACTGGAGGAACATGGATGTATTTTATCATGGGCTTAACATATTTTAGCCCTTGGTAATATTACTGTAACATACTGTTAACTGTTTCATGTAGAGTCAAACAAAGATAGTCCCAGCAAGTGTTATTTTCACTCTATGTGACTCATTTTGGAAAATGAGAATTTTCATTATAAACACGGCACTCCCTTGTTTCCAGATATTGAGGCAGTGGCTAAGGTGGGGCCGCTGACTTGTGTAGCTCTTACTGTTCAATTTCACAAACTTACTGGCATGGTAAATGTTTATATTACATGCAAAGTGTTATGTCTGCATTGTGCTGCCTTCTAGACAAGACAGGCTATACACTCACACACACCTGCCAGACATAGGGCAAGTTAAACTTTTTTTAAAATACATTTTTCAGATTTTTCCCTTCAGCAGACCAGGTTCATTCCAAAAGCAGGGGGAGAAATACCATTATGCTTGACTTGCATGAAATGTTCCTCACTCGCCAGAGTTATGCAACCACAAAAACAACACTAGCATGGTCAGTTGTTTTCAAAGGCTGTGCATACTTGGTCTTTCTCATCCACCTTTTATAAACAGTAGATCAGAGTCATTTCAGTCTGTCCGTGACGACTGACTGCACACTCGTTCCATATTAGGGCTGCTGCGTGTCTTTTAAAGCTGTTCTGTGGAATCTCACACTTCAGCTCTGGAGGATGGAAGTGCACCCTCTTCTCCATTCGAGTTACTCTCTCCAGTATGGCCGAGATTTTTAAATACGGCATTAGTATTTGTAAGTAATAGCCTTGATGTATTTTGCTATTTAAATTTGATTAAAGTGTTTTGATAGTCTTTTTCTGAGGAAACAAATGCAATGTTTGTCATCAAAAAGCATAGACCCGTCATCCCTAAATGTAAATGTAATTAATGACCTCGTAATAAAACAACAAAATGAACTCTAGACTTCTGAACCCCTTTCAATAAGAAAACATCTCCAGAACTACAGGAAGACTGATTTTAGTGGGAGTTCACACTGATCTTAAGGTATTTTATTCTCTAATAATGGGTGAGTACTTGGGGACGAGCGGAATAAAAAGACAGGTAAAGTGCTTTGGGAGAGTTTAGTTTAGAAAATCTGCTGTGGCAGTTTTTTTTATGGCAGTGCACACGTGTGCATGTAAAAACCAGGAGCTACCGTGACCCTGTAATTACAGAGGCGACTGCAGTGTGCTCCCAACCCACCATCCACAGTCTCAGTGTTTGAACAGCTGCCCAGACACAGCTGCTGGACATTTTACTGAGAGAAAACCTTGAGCCCTGTTTCTCTGCACTGCTGCATCCCAGGTCAGGTAAAGCAGTTCCCCATTATAACCCATAGGCTAGTTTTTCCAGACAGGTTAAATTAAGATGTGAACTAGCCTGCAAAACTAATGATAATTCACCAGTAAATACAATTTAGGCTTTGCTGAGGCTTGGTCGAGGGCTGGGAAAACCAGTTATATGTGGAACACATTTGAGTGATCACCACTATCTACTATCTCCATTACTATAATAATAATAGTAATAATATTCACTAGGTTTGTACATTGCACTGTTGTGTAATTTACTGTCATTTGTATCTTATCCAATGCCAGAAAGGTAAAATTGATCTAATATAAATAACATTGTAAAAGGCCAAACTGTAAATAGTTGCATATATTAGCGATCAGGGGAGGCCATATTTGATTCCTAGATTTTTGTCTTATCAGGATGGGGAAAAAAATCAGAGCGTAATTCATTTTGGTCTTGCATCATACAGACTTTAAGTAAAGGCTTCCATGTTACAACTTACAGATTTTGCATCTTGCTTCATTGCAACCTTGTGTATCTCTGTGGCATATCTTACCAAGGGAATATGACAGCGCTCTGGTCGACCATCTGTGTAGAATGAAAGCCAGGCGATCCCCTCTCTACTGACGGACAGGCTGATTAGAAACAGGACCTGTCCTTCATCTGTACATTTAAAGGGGGGGGGGGGTGTCCTCCCTAATTAACTCTGTCACATTTTTACAAGCTGTTAATGACGCTCCTTAACTCTTACAACGTGTGTGCGGCACTGTGCATCTGCAACAACGAATTGGAAGCAGATACAATATTGCAAGGACAATTCAATTAGACATGTGTGGAAGCAGAAAGGTAACAGTAGAACCACTGAGAAAAAAAAAACAAGTGCTAAACAGTCAAGTCAAGCTGAACTCACAAATTGAAAGTGGTAAACATGATTACCAAATGAAGCAAAAACACCAGGCCCATGATCTCAGTGAGTTGATGTGTGGAAACTGCCGTCTCTGAAAGATGGATCACCAGGATGGTGAGACGTTTTCTATTACCACTCCTAGAGTGCCCGGAAGGGCACATGTTGTGAGGGATAGAACCTGCAAAGCTCACTTTTGGACGTTATCCCAGCAATGATGAATGCACGGTGAGCCAACACGCGGTTTCAACACAGGTTTAAACTTTCACAGAGCAACTGTCACAGCTAATGCCCTAAATCAAAACCAAGTTTTTACGATGAGACCCAGACCGGCGTGTTCTAATCAGCTTCGAGTAGAAGACAATGGCAACACAGCGACCTAATTACATGTTAAGCATGTTATGAATGTTTTGTATGAGAAATTGAGCATGCTATGCTCTTTTGTCAGTAAGTGGCAGCCCAGCCTACCTCTCGAAGCCTCTCCAGCCTCGCTCCTGTAACGAATCCCCCTTCTCCATTTTAAAACATCATCCAGACGCTGACAGTAATAACTGAGTGTGTGGTGTTAGAGGGTAAAAAAACACGGAAAACCATCATCCCCGTCTCTCCTCGGACGGACGCGCTGCTCCGCTGTCCCCGTGCTATTGGCGGGCTGCCTAGACACGCGCGAGCTGCTAAGATGCTCCCGCTTCGCTGCGCGCGACCAAGAGCGCGCCGCTACATCAAAGGGATTCTCCCGACGAGGCCTCGCGACGGTGAACAACACTATGCAAAAAAATAACATTATATGGTCAAAAGTATTTGGACACCTGACGGTTCCACTTTAATGACATTTAATGAATTTTCATTCAAGTACATTTACAGTTTTATGAAGCTGGTCCCACATATTGCAGCAGTACAAGCTTCCACTCTTCTTGGAAACCTTTCCACAAAAGTGTTCAAGTCTGTGGGAATGTGTGTTCCCTGTCATTCTGTAGAACAGGGGACTGACGTTGAACGAAAATCCCTGGCTCGCAATCTCCGTTCAAACCAAAGGTGTTGGATAGGGTTGAGGTCAGCCACACACACAAGTTCTTCCACGTCAAGTTTTTCCACACCGAACTCATCCAACCGTGTCTTAATGGATCATGCTTTATGCAATGGGACACATTCATGCTGGAATACAATAAGTTTTTCCCCAAACTCTGGGAGTTTCAAACATGGCATTGTCCAGTTGAGTTCAAGACCTTCGAGTGCACTGAAGTGGCATTTGTGATCCAGAACAATTAATCCAACATCAGTTCATGTGGCTGAATACAATCAAATCCTTACAGGAATGTTCCAGTGTGCAGTGTAAAAACCTCTTGGAAAACTAGAGGCTGCTACTGCAGCAAAAGTAGGAAAACTCTCCATCCTTTCATGAGAAAGTGTCTACCAACGTTTAGGCAAATAATGTACAACAGGTAAATGAAAGACAAGTTTTTTTGTTATTTGATCCATAAATTCACTAAACAGTGAATCAAAAATATATTCCTCAAGGACAATGATGCAACATAAATCCACATGACACATGTGCAACAATGCACACAGGACACTGTTAAACAGAGGGAAAACAAACAGTCCAAAGCTTTGTAAAATCAAACAATCCAACATTACAGGACAGGAGAGCATGCAGTGCAGCTAACAAAAAAATACCAGGAACAGTACAAAGCATGAGGGAATGCAATATTGCGTCAGAGATTGTAGCAGCCAATAGTTAAATATAAAAAAATAAAATGCAAATAGGAGGCAAGGATACTGTTAAATACTGTGAAATAATAATTCAGTGTTCCTCAGTCTGGCGCCCTGAGGGACTCACTTACCGGAGGTGTTTAGCATGTATGGTGCATATATTCAAACATACAAACCCAGAGGTCGTCTGCAACTTCTCCAACTGTCCAGCCCATTATTGCCTAATTGGCAGGTACACCGCCATGGTTGGGTTAAGTTCTTCAGACTAAACAAAGGAACTCTGTAAAGTTTGCTTATGTCTGATCCATCCCTGCCTATCTGATTACTGCCTAATTAAGTTTTCCAGCTGAAGAGGTTTGTGTCCAATGAATTGGTGGCATCTTTAACATGAGGATATTTTTCTCCTTCAGGGAAATCAGATTATTCTAAAACTTGAATAGTCCCACAAAGGAATGGTAAAACTCAATAACCCTGATAAGAGGTAAAATGAGACAGGATGTGGGATGCTGTGAGAACAGATCTAATCATAATGAGTGTGGTTAATTATTCCACAGTGGTCTGTGCATTAAAGCAAACCGTTAGACCGGAACATTAAGGCTTGAGTGTTTGTTTTTAACCTTAACATATGTAAACAAAAGAGTAAAGTAGCGCTGTTGTATCATATCTGTGCGGTATCACATCCTTTCCTTCGTGCTGTCATATAGTGGACAGAGCTGGAGATTGGTCCCCATGGTGGTTTTCGGATGATGATGACGTTCACAGGCCATAAATAACCATCGTACTGGTCCTGCACATCCACAAAGGCTGCAAGCATGAATTACTTAGAGCTTCATCCTGGAAAAAAACAGTTATGTAACTAAGGGAACAGAACAGTGTAGTGACTCAGAATTCAATTATATCTATCTCCCTTCTGTTCTCTTCCTCTCTCTCTACCCTCTTTGTGTTTGTATGAGTGTGTGAGTGCACGTGAATTCTTACAGGCTCTTCATAAGAAGAAGCATAAGGGAATGCTTTGTATGGCATTAACAATAGTCACAAAACAAACCAAGGGTCATACCTCTAGTACATTCATTTCATAAAATCTACTGCAAGAACTCAGCTGCTGCCAAAATTACAGTATTTATGAATTCTGCTATTTTAACAGGCACACAGACTCAGCTTGTGTAGTTATACTTAGCAAAGCATCACTAATAGACAGGGACAATCTATAGAAGCCATTTGTGAGTATAGGGTCACCATGCTCAATGCCAAGTGTCAGCTACAGGGGTATACATTTGGTACCTTGCTTTGATTACCACCAGGTTGTAGGGGAAATGAACCCCAGGCTTAGGCGTGACAGGCTAAAGAGGGTGACACAAGTTGGACTGGAGTTGTAATGGAGTTTGTGATCTAAAACTTAGTACCTGACCTCACTAACACCTCTTAATGCAATATTCCAACATCTAGCCTTAACCCTTTCCAGCGGACTACAGGATGTTATTGTCGAAAATAGGTAAAAAACTCCCTATTAATGAATGTGATTGTAAGTGAATGTGGCCATTCGGTCATACATGAACGCACCACAGCACACAGTGTGAACAGCACAAAATTCTTCCTCTGTATTTAACCCATTCTCCAATAAAGCAGTGGGCAGCCAGGAGCACATCACCTGTGGAGCAGAGTGTGGGGACTGTACCTTGCTCAAGGGTATATCAGGGGTGCTCCTGGTCGCAGGGCGAACTCCCTAACCACTCCACAATTTTTTTACAGGGAAATGGCGAAAATATTTTCAATATATCAAGTAAATATATTGCTGTACTGTATAGTATTTTTATTCAGTATAAAGGTCGGTTTTCACAAGTATAAATGTATTAAAGTAGCTTTATCAATATTACACTATATGTGCAAAGGACATCTGCTTATCAATGTTTTAATGGCATTAATACAGCACTAATAGAGGGGTTATCTTATCTTGGCTGCAATCCCATAAGGCTTTAGACTTGTAACATTGCTGTGACAATCTGATTGCAATTGTCCACAAGCATCAGTGAGATCAGGTACTGATCTGTGATGATTGTCCACAGTCCAACTCATCCCAGAAGTAATGGATGGAGAGAATGCAGCTCCATTGTTCTACATCTCAGCACTAAGTGAACTTAAGCTTATCTGTGGCTGCTCTAGAGCATTCCGTTATACTGCTGATGCTTTTCTGTATTATACAAGCTGTGTGTGGGTAGCTGAATACATGTATCAGCAATAGGGTGCACCATAAAAATTAGCTGAATTCTCTCATTATAATGAGAGGATGTGTTTTTGTTAGTGGTACTGTTCCAAATCCTTTCACCTGTGATACTGATTACAGGTTCATCTCCACCCCTGGAGAAACACAACTTGATGACCAGTAATTTAGGGTCATTAAATAACACCACACGACCACCCATGGGCTTCGCACTTCCACCTCTTTTTTAAAAGGCAGGCGGCCTCCCCCTCTGTTTGCAGGCCACCTAGTGGCCAAGGCCCTGTGATGCACATCCCGCTGTGGAAAACAAGCAGCTGTGTCTGGCAATCTTTCCCATCTTAATTTATTACAGATGTTTGGTCAAATTACCATTAATATTCATCAGGGCCATTATCTTGACGTGTGGCTCGTATCATATATGATGTCGGAAAAGAAATGGCAGAACCCAAGCTTGCTAGCTTGTGTGTGTGTGTGTGTGTGTGTGTGTGTGTTTGTACAAACGTTTAAATTGACAAAAGTAATGGGACACACCTGTTTTTTCCGGGTTTGCTCTAGGTCCCTTACTTCTAGTGAAGGACTATGCCGAGAATTTTTTGACAATGCCATGCTTGCAACTTTGTGGACACAGTTTGTGGAAGAATCTTTTCTATTCCAGTATTACTGCATTTCAGTTCACAAAGCAAGGTTGAAAAAGACACGCTGGATGAGTTCAGTGAGGAAGAACTTGACTGGCCCGTGCAGAGCCCTGACCTCAATCCCATCCAACACCTTTGGAATGGATATATTTGAATGCAATGTCATTAAAGTCCCTGTTGTTGGAATGGTCAGGCATACCAATACTATTGTCTATGTAATGTGCATGTGGATGATGGCCACGGTTATAAAAATAAACTGTTCCTGACTGGGTGAAAGACAACATGGAGTGCAGGGAAAGCGATGTCATAACTTCTCCCCCCACTCTTTCCCTTACTCACCTAATCATCACTCTGTCGCTCAGCAGCCCAAGGGTTTGTTTGAAGCTGTCATAACAGTCTGTGATTCAACAGCCATTCTCTGGTGTCTGTGTTAATATTTCGCCCCTCTTGCCACCCCCACACCCCCCAACCCTCCCCTGCAAACCGTCCACTTTTGTTTTTCTAATTATTGATCTCCCGGTTCTGGCGGTGACCCCTGAGGCAAGGCGTCATGCGGGGGCTGGCAGCCAGTGAACAAGGCCGGCGCACGAAAAGGGGAAATGCGCCACATTCCTCTCAGCTCCCTTCAGAGAGACTGATCCACACGCAACCCAACCAGCCCCATCTGGACTGAAACAGAGACTTGGGGACTCAGAAAACTTCCTATTACAGCCACGAAGGGAAAAGAGCTGTGTCATTAATGGATAGTATTTAATAGCCTGCAATCTAACATCCTGTTTTTGAACATTTATACTTTTTGGCACGCAAATTAAAAAGGAAGAATCGGACGCAAAGACAAGCTAACTGGTGCCATTAATGTTCATTTTACATCAATCTAAAGAAAATATTTCTGGAAAAATTCTGAACAAGAGTCTGAAGGGGCTACAGGTCAATGTTATATTTTTTACACACACACATACATATATTTATATACACAGACATATAATTAGCAAAAGTGAAAAAAGGAACAATTTGTGTTAGAATACATGGCTGATAATAGTTTCATACTACAAAAACTCAGTTGGCTTTGTTATACCTAAGAAGTTTCATACCTAATAAAGAATTGGCTCGCAGGTTCGGCACGAGGCTAGCAGACCATTAGCATAGCAGTTGTTTTTTTAAACTAATGCTAAAATTTCAGCTTAAAGGCCGTCAAAGTGTAAGGAGAATATAGTGATAAAATATTTTTGGTTTTGGTATTCGTTTACATTAACATGCAAAATAAATCCAGATTGAGCTGACATGACACTATAAATTCCACTGCATGTGTGCCACTTCATCACAGATTTCTCTGGCAGGCATTAAAGCATCGCTCGAACTGTTTTCTGTTGTCTTTAGTATCTCCGTTCAGACTGCTGTAGTCCAGGACTAGGCTAAATCTCTGTCCATTAGACCGTCCCTCAATATCCTTTCAGAGGTCCGCAGCATGTGAGGTTGCGCATTCTTCTGAAATCCTACCTGGCAATAAAAACTGGTTTCACCTTCAGGAATGACTCATAAACCTTTTTGTTCAGTCTGCATCTTTGAGCGCTCTGTAACTTCAGTCAGTCAGCTCTCAAATCCTTTCTTTTCTTACCTAAAATGAGAGCTCAGAAGATTATGTGAGTTTTCCTTTCTTCGTTTTTTTTATTTTTACAGTGGGTCTGGTGCTAGTAACAAAACAGAGCAATGATTCATGTCTAATTTAATTTTAATAGGATGCTAAAATGGCTGGAGTTAAATGGTTGAGTTGGGGGAAGAGCCGAGGGAAACCATCCTGGAATGTTGGAAAGCATCAGTGAACCCACCCTCCGCCCATTCTGTCATGACTGAGATGATCACACGGCCCGTACATGCACTGATGTGTTTGTAATGCTACCGCAGGGACAGTGTTAACAGACGTGATGTTGATCTAACACAGGGCCGCGATGCTGCTGCTGAAAGTCGCCTCGTCAATTTGCCGTTTGGATTGTGAGCGCGCGTTATCCGATAATCGCTCCTCCAAGTCATGATCCTCACCTAAAATAAGCAAAAGCTGTGAGAAAACCCCAGAGCTAGATACCCCCACTCGCTTTCTTTTGGAATTCCCCACTTCAGGAGATGGTTTCAAATGAATGTTCAGTCCTCATAGCCCTTCACACATCCATCTCCAAGTGGAGACGTTGTCTCTCAGGGGTTAGAATCATCCCTCTCATGGGGCCGTGACTGAGTAAATCGAGACGCCCTGCACCAAGAGAGAGAGACTCTTGTACGAAAGACAGGAAACGATAGTTGGATTTCCTTAGCGCCTGCAACTGATGACTCGAAGGAAGCCCAAAGGATTATTCCATCCCCTGGAAACAAAACGCCGAAAGCCCTTTGCAGCCAGAGCTGTTTTAGCGGACCTTCTCAAACACACCAGAACAATAACTCATTAATTCAAAAGGCAGAGGAATGTTTTGCTTTAAATGCAAACAGATGGTTATTAGAGGGTCCCCATAAAAGATGAATATTCACTGTGCGCCTGCCGTGCTCAGGCCCCCTCGCTTTAAAATCATTGCCAGTGTAAAGATACCTACAAATCCCTCTCATAAACTTGCGCATATATTCACATCACGAGCCCAAGATTAGCAGGCCGTGCCGCGTACCTGCACCACAAACTCTCACGTGTTGCTAAACATCTGGAAGGAGGAGAAATATGCACAAATATATTTGATTAATCATTTATACAAAAAACTTTTGCAAAAGGTAATGTATAGGCCTTGGTTGTGTAACTGCATTTTCAGGTCCAGTTCCAACACATGGATGATCATTTTTGAAAATGGATTAATTTGTCTTATTCAGTACGTTTGTCATTATATATTAACTTATTAATATAACAATTGCAGCAACAAGTGAGATATGGCTAAAAAAAACGATTTACTTAAGAAAAATTCTGGTCAAAGCCATTGTATTAACAAGGGATTTAATGAATAAGGTCACAGATTGCTTTGAAGAATCTGGAATAATTCTTTCCAATTTTAGATATTTGGCTTTATTCTAAGCTTTCTGTTTCTTTTCTACAACAAACTGAAAACATTCCCAGATTTATAATGTGGTTCAGAAATAATGTTTGGAGGGTCGCAAGTCCAAGTAAGACACTGGTGTCTGTCCACTTGATCTACTGGTATCAGCAGTTCTTAATAACTAAATCTAGGGCGTCGTTTATACAATAAAGAAATTTTTGCTCAAGAGAGCACTGAGGTCTCCTGACTATAAACCTGAATAGCAAATATTGAATAGGTGGTTTATCAGAGCCTCAGGCAGAGCCTGTTCAAGGCCGTCCTCTTTTTTTTCAGTCTGTGTAACAGGAAATCAATCACACCTTGTTTCAATCAAAATGAGAGAAAACAGTTGTGGGTGGTTATCTTTAAAGCGTATTTTTGCGCCAGCTAATCAGGCATTAAGTTTAACGCCTTTGTTTAATAATGATAATAGAAATCATTTCCTTTCAGCATGTATCTCATCACGGCCTGACACTTAAACTAAACGGATAATTAGGAAAAATAAACTCTTGGGTCCACTTCCTGCACAACTAGCTCAGTGCGTTTGTGTGTGCGTGTGTGTGTGTGTGTGTGTGTGTGTGTGTGCACAGGCAAATTACAGGAGCCTGTGATTTAAAGCATCAGTGTTCTCTCACTTTTTCTCTCCGAGTGTCCTTGTGTGCATTCGTCACTTTGTGTATTATATGCAATTATGTGTAATACAATGGAGAAAATTAGAGGCAGGCTTACCTTGCCATGTGTCACATCCAAATTGCACAAATTGCTGATGTGACAGTAATATTCATTTCCGTTTACCCCCCTGTTTGCACAAAGAGATCAAGAAACACCTTTTCAAAGCCGAGTCGCGGGACCGCCTCCAAAGGGAGAAAGGAAAAAAGGGAAAAAGCTGTTGCCCCACAAAAAAAGATGGAAGATATATACCAAGAGTAAGCAGATCTAAGTCTGCCCCATTAAGTCATTAGCTGGGGCTGCTCAGGGGAGATATGATGGATCAGTGCTCTAATAAAGATGAATGGCCAGATTACTACCTCTCTGGAGTTTAAAGAATATACACTGCACTATGTAACAGGAGAACAAAATACACATGAAGGCAAAAAATGTAGAAGTTAAGCGTTTAATCATTTGGTTCTTATGTGTGTGCAATCTAACACTGACCAAGATGTTTTAATTATGTTATCAACAAACAGGACTTTACGATGGGCCTCATAGACCCTGATCCTCAGGTGAGCCAATGTAAAAGAATATTTGAACTTCTTGGGATAAACAAAATGAACATTGATGTTGCTTTGTTTATCAAGAAAAAAGTTTCTCACCAGCTGGGACCACATGGCTTTTAAAAACTCATTTTTGTATTTTTTTAAATAAAAGAGTGCATAAATGGTGTTGAAAACCAAAATAATGTCATGAAAACCAAAGCATTTATGTATATATCCCTCTGTTCAAGCTACAGCAGTTTAGCCTCACCTTATCCCGACTGCTCTCCGAATGAATGAATCTATTAGAACAGAGCAGAGAATTTATCAGTTTTTATAACTGAGGGAACAAATACATCCTGTTTAATTCTAATGCAAAATGTAAGGTCACAAATGAATTAGGACTGTGCTTTTGGTAAAAACAACCAAAACAAATGTCAACAGCAGTGCTTTAGAGGAAGAAAGAAAAGAAAATATGAGAAATATTAAGGACCTTTAACAATGATGAGGTAATCTGAGCCATACTGCAAAATGTCATCTTTTTTTCTGCAACATGTCCTGAAACAAGAATACTTTATCTGCCAATGGAATGAAAACTTTTCCAACATGTAAAAAAATATTTATAGATAAGAAGAACGATCTTGTAACATCCAAAACAGTTTTCACTTGCCAATGTATCTTTTTTTGCACACTGTTGGGCGCACTTGCTAGAACGAATTACATTAACATGTAATTTAGCAGCACAGTAATTCATTCTCCAATTTGTTAATGTGTGTAAACGTATATTTTGCTACATTCATGATTAAACCCCTCCACGAAAATAGACTACAAATGCATCTGGTTTTAATCACGACTGTACAACAGAGCAGAATGTTAGCTAACAGAATGTTGGCCGGTTAGCTAGGTAGCATAGTTTCAAAAGCAGTTTTTGTTATGTTCTCTGTGCAGCTACTGCTGCTATACGTTGAGGAAAGTGCATTATTTATTCAGGTCCTAGCTATGAAGATATATTTGAAGATATCTATGAAGAAATAATTCGCCACATGAACAACAGCTCTTTAACTTCCATGTTTTGTAAGTGGCACTTTTTTCCAATCAGAGGAAGTCCTGTTTGTGTTTTCCCGTGGTTTAGGCACTATGGAGGTTGGCGACCTTTGCGTTTCGCTTTGGCGATGCTGCCGCAGCACTGTTTTCTCTCCAGCAAAGGCGGCGCCGAGGCCTCCGTCATCCCCCTGCCATGGCGACAAGAGTAATGAGGGCAGGAAGCTCTCATGCTTTAAATTAGCCTTAGTTTTCCCTTGGAGGGCAGACCCTCAGTATATCAACACACAAGGGATGGCCAAAAGGGCTCAGATCCTGTCAGCTGCTTAAAAGGGTACTTGAGGTTTGATCTTTTTTTGAGGTTTGAGGAGGTTATTTTAGTTTGTTTTACGGCATAGGTGTTCTGGGTCACGTACGGAGAAAGAAATTGGGAGGAAAGGAATGCCTTTCTAATGAGCACGTGAGCGCCATCCTGAAGTTAAATCTACTTTTGACCAGAAGGAAGTCCTGCTCTGGTCCTGAGACACCCTCTCACGCTCCACAGGATGGTGCTGAAGAGCTCACTTTGATAAGTGTAAATCAGGGGTGTGGAACTCCGGTCCAGGAGGGCTGTGGTCCAGCACGTTTTGGTGATTTCCCTGCTCAGAAACACCTGGTTAATTGACTGGCTTGGTGAATGTGTTTGAGGAGGAGAACCTACAAACTGTGCTGGACACCAACCCTCCAGGACCTGAGTTTGACATTTCTGGTGTAAAGAGTCCATTTGCATGAGTACACCACAGCACACAGCACAAAAATATTCTATGCATTTAAAGCATTCACCAATGAAGCAGTGGGCAACCATGTAGCAGCTCCTGGGGAGCAGTGTGTGAAGATGTGTGTGGGACTGTGTTCTCTCGAGTGATGTAGATCCCTCAACAATGTTGGCTTGAGTTAGTAATAATAGTAATAATAATCATAAAGTCAACCTTATAGTCATGTGTGAACACACCACATTATTCTCGGCATTTGACCCATTCACTAAGTGAAGCAATGGGCAGCCAGAGAGCACACAGGGAGCAGTGTGAGGACAGTACCTTGCTCATGTGTACATCAGTGGTGCCACTGGCAGTCCAGGGATTCAAACCCAAAAGCTTCCAGGTCCTTAACTCCAAGTTGCTCCAGGTAGACTGTATACTGTAGGTAGGAAATGGAAGTTGCTTTGCGTAAAAGCATCTACTAAATGCTGTAAATGTTCATAGGCATTTATCAGCATATCTCATGTGTTGAATTAGCGGCTGTAGTGTTGGTTCAGATGGATTCAAAAGAGATCATTTAGAAGGTTTTGCTGAGAGAGTCGTACTGCTGTCTACAACTCCAGTGCATGCCAACCTACTATTGGCAAAACTGTTCAAGGTTGCCATGATGCATAAGGCCGTAATTAGCATTACAAACCTCTGCTAACTTCTTTCTTTGCTAGCTGCACTTTCATCAAGAGCCTCCTCAAGGCTGCCAGTGTTCTGTAGCAAGGAAAGTGAGTCAGAGAATTACATGAAGAGGGGCGATGTTTTGCTCTGGATTTCTTCTCTGCTCTTTTTTTCCAGAATTCGGAGAGTTGAAAGGCTCAAGACTGCATTAATGTCTTTTGCTCTGCGGAAACCGAAAACCCCAGTCCATTTCTCTGCCACTTCACCTATAAATAAAAGCCTTTAAACTGAACATTGTCCAAATAGTTTGGCTTTTGGAGGCATACATATGCCGCTCTGTACCGAGCAGGACTGAGGCTGATTATATAGCATCAACGGCTGGGGACCAATGTCACGTCAGTCACTGTAATTGCTGTTCGGCTCTGCTCCTGCTTGGCGGTCCGTTTGAGGTAGAGAAAATGAAAATGCAAATTCATCCTGGGCCCAAAACGCCAAACAACCAGTTAGCGTGGCCCAAATGTTTAAATGCACAGTAATGAGAGTTCTTTGAACACAGCAAAACGATTGTAATTACAGTCTGCCAGCTGAGCGCTGAGAGTGGGAGGAAAATTGGAAAATAGAAAGTTCAGTGGCTGTGTTCCCACACGGAACTGCAGAAAGCTTTCGCTGAAAGTAGGGGTAGATCCATAAAATGGAGTCCTGCTGAACACAGTTCGAAATGTAAGCCTTTAAACAGGGCCATTTTGGAAAAGCTGGGGGCCCTAAGCCACATCCCACTCAGCACTTTGTAGGAAAGAATGGAACTATCACTAGCTCTGAGACTAGCTAGCTAACATACGATTACAGTAGTGATTTACACAATCTGTTTCGAAACAATTTTGTCCATATTAACATTGAATGTTGACAAAGCATCCCAGAAACATGTTTTCTCTAAATACGTTTCTCTAAAAATATTTCAGTGTGCAAACAAATAAAGAGGAATCTCATAAGGTACACAACATTCACAGTGACCCCTGGTGGCTCTAACACAGACCTGGGCAGTGGGCACCTGGTAGGACCTCTGATGTAAACTACATGGTGCACAATATGGAGACCCCTGGAAAAAACATGACATTTTCTAGTTGTGAAAATAGGAACATGTTTTCCGCAAGGAGAACACATATTTTAATAAACAGTTACTGTTTTGAGCATACTGGGAAACAATTAAAAAGAAAATGCAGCCTGTTATGGCACTTTTTCCCCAATATGTTAAAGACAATAAACAAATAGAACTAAAATGGGACAAAATGACTTATTTATGTGTGTTCTCTATTGAAGATGTGTTAACTTCTTTTTGCAATATGTGTTATTTGAATCGGAGTTCTCTGAATTTTGCATATCGTCACTGTGTGCCGGAATCCTTGCAACTCTACTTTTCGTCTTTGTAATTTTTTTCATAAATCGATTCTATTGGTCAGTCTCCACACGGGTCTGTAAAATTTTGAAATAATTAACCAATGATACGTGTCGAAAATATTTATACCAATTTTGATGAAGCAGTATTTGTTTATTTAGAATACACATCATTTTGTGAGTTTCCGGAAAATTAGCAGTTTTGGACATATGAGGTTTCCGCCTGACAGCGACAATATACTAAGCACTTAATATGGCCGTTAGGTTGCTGAGATTTATGTACAGGTGATTGTAATGAATGCAGATCCACTTGCTGTTTGTACTATGCTCGCAAACAGCAGGTGTATGATGGTGCTCAGGCCCAATGGGCTCAGTATGGCTGAAATGCGTTTTGCACGTTCATTTTGCATTGGCACTGGGCTACGGACATTCTTTTGGTTGTTCACCCTAACCGCATGCTCTTAACAGCTGGGCCATATTTCACTCAAACCCTGCAACATTTAATAGTTTCTTTTCTTTCTTTTCTCACAAAGAGCTCCAAGAGCTCTCATTAATAAATTTTCCACCATCCAAAGGCCCTAGTGCTGCAGCCAGCGATCTGACAAGACAGAGAGTGCGGTTGTGATTGGGTGTGTGTCAGAGAAAAAAGGGATTTTTTTTTGTCCTTTCGAATTGATGCATATGTAAACATCCCGGCATACACACACGCGCTTGCCTCCCTCCCTCTCTACACATACACATTCCTTTTCATACAAATACACACACATACGAACACACACACGCTCACTCAGACTCTTCCCCCCTCACTCTCTCTGACTGTCTCCTTCGTAATAGGCTCCAGATGTGGTGCTGAGGGGGTGAGGTGCTTGTATGTCATCCGCTGTATGCACGCGGTCCGTCCGAAGGGACGCCGGCGGGGCTCGAGGTGCTGGGGCCGGTGCTGGGGCGAGCGGGTCACTGCCTACACACATCTGGAAGCACTTCAGGTCAACGAGGCCTCGGCTGCCTGAAAGGTGAGACACCGCGCCCCGGCCTGCCACGAAAAAACATGCGGGAGATCTGACTGCAACACACACACACATAAACACACACACACATGCATACAACATGCATTGCAAATTTGTACATTTGCAAACCAGTGCACAGTCACACGTTGTTTCATTAAGCTTCATAAATCTAGTCTCATTGTAAATTTCATTTTGTGCCCAGTATATAATAACGATTTAATATAATGGCATAATCAAACAATGTACTACATCTAAGTGGCACACATTTGACACCCTGTATTGACAACCAAGCGTCTGGCATTTTCCTGCAAAATGTTGCATATTTCAAAGAGCTTTGAGTGAGAAGTAATTACACAAAATGGGTTTCATGGTCAACATGCCTCGGAGGGCCACCATGATGTTAAACCCCAAGATCCTGTAGTTTATATTCTCATTATCAGTGCAACAACACAATGAAATCTGCCCTGCCCTGAATAATAAAGTTTGTGGTTTGAATATATTGAAAAACTACCAGTTTCCATTTCTCATTATGAGCATTCTGTAAGGCATAGTGCGGACAAAGACATATTTATGCAGTAGTACATTAGTATCTGTATTAAGTACATGCTACATGCCCCAGTGTGAGAGTGACAGTGTGCTAAACTTAAATATACATAAAGCGTAAGTCTGGTGGAACGAAATCCTGGCCTGTACCGAGTCTTAAGTCCAGGAAGCTCCCATGGAAGTGCTTGAATCGCATTAAGAGAACATCTATCAAGCTTGAGGCACAGTGGGAGCTTGCCAAGAAGGCACAGATAACAAGTGAACATCTGAAGAATAATGGGAAAGTAATGTCTGTGTAAACATAAAGACGCTCAACAACCATTCGAAGAATAATTTGAGGAATCATTTGTTTTATCTCAATTACTTGGATTAAAAACAGCAAGTGTTAATCATTGCAAACAAACATACTAAGACACTGACCAAAAAAAAAAGTTAAATCACCAGCTCTGAAACTTGGCGTTTTTCAAAAGTGTCATAAAATGTTCTGCAGATGGTCTGTTCCATGGATCGTGATTACAGCACATTTAAAAGTCCATATTTCAGCTTTTTGGACATGATCAGATACAGACACTGGGAAAAGAGTGGAGAACGTCCAATGGCGTGTCAGCTTTTTTCATGGAATTACGTCAGACCTGGAGCTCCTAAAACATTTTTAGCGCAATTACTGTACTTCCCAAATTTTACATTTTCACACATATGGTTCTACACAGCACTAACTTCTTTAAAATCATCTTATTCTGAATTATGCTACTGAAAAATAAGACTGGAAAAACAGGAGAAATCAGTGAAAGCCACCATAGGAAGCATTACTGATTTAGTCAAACACTGGAGCAACTTAATCAAATATGTGGATGTGTGTATTTTTAATGTTACAATATAGTTGCTCTGTTGCCTGCAACAGATATCAGTGATGGGCCGTTATGAGGGATAGTGCCAGAACTGTAGCTTGGATGTATAATTTCAACTTTTCAGGTGACATGATAATCAAAAAAGCATGGTACTTTTGATCATTTTTTATCCTTTTTCAAAGTATCTTACGACTGCTTTAGAGTTACAGCTTGAAGTGGATCATTTTTATTCTTATAAGTTTGCAAATATAAAATGCCATACAGGTTAAACAGGAACTACGAGTTGTTGTTCTCCAAAAATGAGTTACATTTGTGTTAGTATGTGGAGCAGTTAGATAAATCACCAAGGGCCAACAGGTACTAGTCAGTGGTATATTATCAAGAATAAAAATATGTAAAAACGTCCCGTTTGCAATAATTACAAAATCTGCTGGTCAGAATAAAGGAGTTCTTGCTGTTGTTCTCAGTTTGAGTCATTGGTTCTTCTTTCTCATGTAATCGTAGAATTCCACATTTTGTTTTCAAAGAGTTTTTGTTATCAGGCACATCACTTTTCCATTCAGGTCTTGCGTAATTTAAAACCATCGACGTCTTTGAAAGACAAATCCAGTTGAATCGAAATTAAGGCACAAAAAAAAACAAGGAAAGAGAAATGATGTCATCCAGATGCTATGACTGCCTCGCAGTCTCCATATCAGAGTCCAGATATATGAACAAAAAGGAGCTATATTCATCAGCAACGATGAAGACGGTAACAAAAAACAAGCCAGAGCAGAAGGGGAATGGACCGTAATTCCAGGAGAGGGGGCTGGGCGACTGTTCCATTCCCGAAGGAGCTTGACTCTGCAGAATGGTGAAAAAAGAATCTCCGCTTCAGCCCAATTCATCCATGCTCTTTCGAGGCCCTTCCAAATCATTCAACTCTTTTGGGGCCTTCTCCTTTCTCTTTTCTTCCATCCATCCCTCCCTCTCTCTGACTACCCTCTCATCACTCTGCCTAAGCTCAGTTAACAGTGGGCACCTGGTTGAGGCTGTACTCTTTGGCTTTCAGTCTTAGGTTTGCGATGCTGTTGGCCATGTTCATTCCCTGGGTGGAAGTGGTGTTGGCACAAGCGGGTGGGTAGTTTGCCATTGTGCTGGTGGGAATGAAAGGAAGAAAGCAAAAGTCAGGAACCAATACTCAGAAAATGAATGTAAAATAACTGAAACGGGCAGCATGTTAAAACAAACAGGCTCCGTATCTAAAAAGAAAACATTTTACTATAACATAGTTAATTATACTTTTAAAGGTTACTCAATGCTTCAGTTGTTGTTATTTGAAAAATAAAATGCACAAAGTAAAATAAAAAGTACTTGCTTTCTGTGGGCAGCATTTTCTGTGGCATTCGCACTGGCCCTCCCTCCGACCTTGGGAACCAGCTTAAGAATATATAAATAGTTAATAATGCTTTATATATATTAACATGGAATAATAACGGCAATGTATGTGCACATCTGTGCCTTCAGTGTGAACTGGATCTGCATTAGCCTCTTTTATTGGCATTGTTACTAGACATAATCATAGCAGTGCCAGAAAATGTTCCCGGTCGAGGAACACATTTGGACTGCCGGGAACCGAGGTTTTGGCTTGGATGGGCGGGTCAGCTATTCTATACAGCTCTTCAGAACGAGAGATTACTGTAAATCATAACCAATGTAACCAGAGTCACAGAAAATCCTGCCCAGTGGAGCTTTTCTCCTGCGTTTGTTAGCATGTATCCTATAACTCAGAGGTCATGAGGTTCAGAGGTGGATCTAATACGGTTTGTTTTCAGATTATCACCTCATGGCGTAGGGATCTGTCCCACCCTTTCCAACTGAGAGAGAAAACTCTGCAGGAGTGGCCGAGTACATGAACACAAGTCTGTGCTACTTTATATCGCTGTCACTTAATTCAGTAAAGCATTTCATCACTCCATCTCTAAGTGGTCACACCTTATTTCGAATATGAAATACAGTTTTTAAAGCATCAAAACCAAACGGTAAGGTTAAAAAACACAATTATCATGCTCTGAAGACACATAACCACACATACCAAATAAGACATAGTGATAGGAATGAAAAAAACAGAGTGGATGGCCAGGTTAATAACGCAGGGATGGCAGCTGCCATGGGCTGAGAGGAAATGAAATGAAAACATAGTGGGTACCTAGGAGGCATGCCGGGATTGAGGGGGCTATTTGTGTGTGGGGGTGGAGAGGAGGAGGTGCACATTCTGGGGGTAAAATCTGCTGGGTTACCTGTATGGAGCAGCGCTGCCCCAGGATAGATAGTCATTAGGCCGGGGAGCGGGTCGGGGGACGATGGGCTGCTCCACTGCTGTTACATCTCCTGAGTAGGATTTGAGCAGTGAGGCATTCTTACTGGCCAGCATGGCACGTTCATTACGACGGAACTTCGCCCGTCGGTTCTGGAACCACACCTGTCGTGACACAGAGAAGAACTGATTATTTGCACTAAGTCTATTTCTGTTTAAAATGAACCTTTATATTCTACAGACACATTACAGGGCTCAGACATTCATTTTACTCGCATAACTAAAAACTGTTACAAAGTTGCTGCTGTATAATTCAAACTGGATACTGAGTAATAGGCCTTCAAAAGCCTAGAAGTTAAAAATAAAAATATCATCTTTTTAGTTCAATTTTATTTCTTTTTGTGGGCTTTTCAGTGCACTGCAGGATGATCAGATATGCAATAGATTAATAATATCACAGATGAAAAATCACATTAGTCTTTCAATTGCATATTTTAAAATTATTTAAAAAGTAAAAAAACACTTAAAAGTAATTAGATATTAGTCCATTCATTTTGTGAAGTAAATCTGATTTCAGGATAGAATTGTTTATACACATAAGTGTACAAGTGATAAAACGCGACAGAATACCCGATTAAATATTTCTTAGGCGTGTATCGCATAGCATAGTCTAATCTCTTTGTGACTTGTAGCGCCAGTTGGTGATAAAAACTAATGACAAAAAAACGTGCGTTACAAATGGGACACAAAAATGTTAAAACAAACCAAAGTATGTACAAATCACTGCATAATTTTCATTAAGGGCTGAAAAGTGAAAACAGCCTAATTTCCGTTTAGAAAAAGCGCTTTACATTTAAAAAGGATGTTTTAAATAATCATATTTTGCAGGTGTTTTTTGCAAATGGGTTTTATGGAAGAGCAAGCAAACGAAGCAAAAACAAAATGGTGCATTTTACTGCACAAAGGGCATGACACTGTGCTCATACAGGAAGCTTCTTAAGTCTCCAGAATACGCATTGTTTACCCGTTTACTAATATTAACAGTTATGATTGCGCAATATAATTAGTTGAAAAATATTCTACTCATATTGTCTTTGATAACCGACAGTTTCTGTCATTCCACACATCACTGCCAATATTTAAAGGACATACTTGAAACAATTCTCAGAGCTTAATGCATAAAAGCAACAGAACATTTGAGATCACATAAACAATAAAATCTTCAGGATTACACACTCCTTCTGTTCCTGTTATTCTATTGCTTAAAGACACACTAACAGATGCAGGATAATATGCACAGTCTTTGGTGAGCAATGCTCAAGCACAGACTGAGCAACAGTGTTGCCCCAATCCTCTTTCTCCAAGCACTTGTGAGGTGGCGAGTCAGGCTCTCTCCCTCTCTCCAAGCTCCAGCCGCAGCCGGCAGGCCTGGTGGAGGCGCAGTGTCCGGTTACGCAGTGCCTCAGGAATGAACGCTAAGTCGCTTTTATCAAAGCCTTTCTGAATCGTTCGCCCTCTCTGGGACACATTAATCGCAGATGTGTTTTTGCTCACTTTATTTCTCTCTTTTCCTCTCTCTTTTTCTCTCTCTCTTTCCCTCTTGATCTATAAACGGGCATAATCCTTGTCTTTTGGTGAAAAGGAGGAAAAAAGCCTCTCATTACAACATGTGGAGGCCGTCTCTGGCCTGGAGCATGTGTATTTGAACTAAGCGAGAGCTCTTTTCTGCCTGAAGCTCTCATTGAACTTTTTTTGGGACACCAGTGAGGTCCACACACACATGTCAGATTTTGGTGGCAGTGTGATCATCGGTCAGTGGTCTCTTCTGTACTTCTGTACTCTTCTGTAAATTCGATGGAAGATATTTCCTTGGAAACAGGGACAGATGTTCATAATTGTCCATGTTTGGAACGGTAGATAATAAGGGTTTATAGACATAAAACCTTAAGCCACTGAACTGCCTGCCATGTCTCCTGGTGGATACATCAGTAACAATAAGTAGTGGTGTCCTCCATAATTATCCACTGGCAGATCCACCAGACCTGCTCAAACACAGTGAGGAAACACACTACCTGTCTTCTGTGCACTTTGAATGGCTTTTCTACAGGTCAAACAAAGTCCTGTGAAAAGCTACACTTGTTTGCAAGGCATCTCAGGGCTGACAGTGCTGACTCATGTCATATCAATAGTTTCTTTTCCTATGACAAAATGTTTGAAGCAATTTCTCCACAGGCCTACCTGCACTCTGGCCTCGGTGAGGTTGACTCGACGGGCTAGGTCCTCCCGGACGAAGGCGTCGGGGTAGTGCGTCCTTTCGAAGACTCGCTCTAGCGCCTGCAACTGGCTGCTGTTGAACGTGGTCCTGTTCCGCCTCTGCTTACGCTTCTTCTTCTCCTCCGCATTCAGCTGCTCATCTATCCCATCGGATATAAAATACAAAATGTTAGCAATGTTCTTTGACTCCTTAATGATGACTGCCACAAGGCAGCCTCTGTTCTGGTGGAGCATCAACCAAACCTGTAATAAATAACGTGTGACCACATTCAGTAGACTATATGATAAAATCAATAACCCCTTAAACAAGCTGCTTTGTCAGTTCAAAGTTTATTATTCAGGAGTGTGTTTCACTCTGAACTACTAAAGGTTATTCAGCAACTGCAGTGAAAGAAATAAGTAGTGTAGGTAGGTACGGATTAGGCCTCTCTTTTCATAACTTTTAGTAAGGCTTGAGATATCACATTATCTTTGAGAAATTAATGGCAACAAATTTTAATTATTATCAGCCATGATTGAGGCCTTTGAGTCCACAGCCAGTTTGCATACCGGTTGGCATATAAAGCTGGAGCTTCCTGACTTATTAAACCTTAATGGGGGTTTAATTCATTTGTGGATTAGCTTAAAAATTTAATATGGCAACTTCAAAGCACCACTATCTTTAACGCTGCCATTATCCATTACTAATTTGGTTTACATCAAGCTACCTTGACATAGACAGCGTAAGAGTAATAGAAAGTTATACACCTTGAGAATGCATGAGGGAATTTCACACAGTATTAACATGACTTTTATATTTGTCTCAATTTAAATGCCAACAATTTACAAACATTGAATTCCCATTTTTTCTGTTAAATAAATGTGTCATATAAATAACACATTTTATTCACTGTCCTATAGCCTGTGGGATGTGGTCTGTTACATTATTTCCAGATATCTGTATCTAAAATCTTAAATTGATAGCTGTATTCAGTGTGTATAATAAAGAGCATTTTGGGTTTTTTTGGTTTTGTTTTTAGATGGTAGGTTAATTATTCCAACTTTATGGGTTTCATGAGACAATTGCTCACCCAGATCATCCTTAATCCTTAATTAAAATATATTTCAGACAGGACATGCAATGTACTGTATATATTTAAATATACAGTATAAAATCATATAAATCACATGCTTCGGAATAGTGAAAGTGTGACTAATCCGGTATTTTAGAGGTCGTTTGATTGCGGTGTCCCTGTAATAAAGCTTGCGTAAAAAAGATTGTGTATGCGTGATGTTCTACGTTAAAGAGAGCGTCTCTATAAAGACAAGTCATGTGAGAACTGCGTGTGAAATTAATCAGGTGGAGGTGGCCCAAGTCGAATTGTTTTAGTGTTATATTCTTTTCTTCAAAACCATGTTTTTGACGGAATGGTTTTAAGGTGTGTGTAATGAGATCGGGGTTTAGAAAGGTTAATAATGTGTGGGTTTGTGTGGAGAGTGTGAGATGAGAGCCCAGTTTTACAGGGTCGTCAAGACCGCAGATATTCTGTTCATGCACACAAAGAGGACAACGGTCCGAACGGCAACCTTGTCACCATGAAAATAAAACACCCAAGAAAAATCATTCAGAGCAGTCAATGAAAAGAGGAGGAATAAAAAATAAGACCGTACAATGAAACGGTTTTAGAAGTTAGGCGATGTCTAGTCTTTTAAACGTTAAAACGGAAAAAGCTAAAAATATGCATAAAAATGAAAGACCACGTTTGATTTTGTTTGTATTTTTAAAGACCTGTAGAAAACGTTTTTAGCTCTCAGATTAGATGAGGATAGTGTTTATAACTTTTTAGTCTGTAGAATGAATGAATTTCCTAACTTGTCCTTCATCACCTGCCTAATTTCTATTAAGTTTAATTCCGATATATATATCTAGCGCTTTTTCAATGAGTGTTTACGGCCAATGTAAACACAACATGCTTCCCTGAATCTTCTGTTATTGGTAAACATGAGCAGAAAACACGGGCTTTCTGTTGTTTTGTTTTTCATGTTAGGATATGTTATTTATTTATGTAATTATATTTGGGTTATGTGCTCGCAATGGAGCGCCTGGAAGGTCGCTAAATGTGAGTTCAGGTGGGTTTTAGACCAAAATGGTTTCAGACCAAAATGATTTTAAAGTAATATTTATTCCATTTTCAGGATTCACAGCTTAAATAAAGGGACTTCTGTATTTAAAAACACATTTAGAACGTCTGAATAATAGAATCGACGTACCTGTCTCACTCCACCCAGCACACACCTCAACGCACGACCTGAGGTTTGAAACTGAACGTGTGAGGACCTCATGTAGTATGTTTAAATATTTGTTGTGTAGAGTGAGGAATGTATATTCTTTTATTAAAACATTTAAATTTCACAGAAAATCAGACACACGCTTCAAAACACGACCTAACACGTTCAGCAGTAAATAACAATATGGAAAGTAGTTTACAGAATGGAGATTAAACTGTTAGAAACTCATTCAACGTCTTGAGTAAGACGCATACAAAATCACACACATGCACACACGATATCCTATACTATTTAATATACACTTTAATATCTTTTTTATATATCTTTTTCCACCAAAATATTTAAGTCACCCAAAATTGCAGAAAATACCGTGATGGTCGCAAATGAAGACCCTCTGTCAGTTTGTTTGTTTTAACAAACAGACCGCCCTGATGAGTGTGTTGCTGTGATGTGGACCCTGTTGGAGTACAGGTGTGTATGAAGCCCCTCTCCTCACTCACTCTCGTGTTGCGCCGTGTCGCTGCCGCTGGTGAGTCCCGGAGACTCCAGCATGGCCCTGCCCGCGTCCCCCGCGCTCTCCTCGGCTTGAGGGCCCACCATGTCCGCCGCCTCCTCCAGGTCCAGCAGGTGGCTTACCGAGAAGTTCTTCTTGGCCTGCAGGCTGTCTGTCTCCAGTCGTCTGTCCATTACAGGGGCATAGCTGGAGGTCATGACAGCGGGCAGCGCGCGGGCTGCGGAGAAGGAGCCGAGTCGATCCGGGTTCCTCGCGCACTGCGGGCCGAGCTAAAACAAACACTCAGACACGGTTTCTCAAACACACTCTCACACACTCTCTCCCACACACACCGACCCGCGCCCGCAGGAGCGCGTCTGAAACCGGTTGGCGGTAAAACGGTGGTCCGAAGGTAGCACGAAGAGTCCGGTAAATCCGTTCTGCTGGTCCTCACAGTCAGGAGAAAGAAGAGGAAGGAGGAGAAGAAGAAGAAACAGAAGAAAAAGGAAGAGGAGGAGAAGATGAACAAGAAGAATGAGCAGGAGGAAGAGGAGGAGAAGAAAAGAAGGAGGAGAAAACTCTCTTGAGTTCAGGTCAGTCCGCTGAGTGCGCGGGCCTGCTGCACCTCTGACGCGCACGAGCTCAAAAAGCGGCGCACAGGAGCGCGAGCGAGCTTACACACGCGCGCGAACACGCACAAACGCTCGCGCGCTCACAGAAGAGGAGCTTCAATCGACACTTTTGGCAACGCAGAGGAGAGAAGGGGCTAATAGGCGAGCGGCATTTACGTGGCCGAGAGTGAGAGAGGAAGAGACAGAGAATAAGAGAGGGAGAGAGAGCGAGAGAGAGAGAGAATCTGACGTTGGAGAGACTAGAATCCCCTCCTCTCTCTCTTGACAAGAACATTAAGAGCAGTAATGCATCGGTAATGCATCAGATGGGGAGTGACGAATCAAATTGAGAGATTATAGGGATACAATACAAAATGTATATGCGTATATATACAGTACAGGCCAAAAGTACAGTACACACCTTCTCATTCAATGTGTTTTCTTTATTTTCATGACGATTTACATTGGTAGATTCTCACAAGATATCAAAACAATGAATGAACACATGTGGAGTTATGCACTTAACAAAAAATGTGAAATATCTGAAAATTGTTTTACATTCTAATTTCTTCAAAATAGCCACCCTTTGCTCTGATTACTACTTTGTACACAGGTGTTTACTGCTTTAATGCGAAGAGTGAGCAAAGCAGTAATCAGAGCAAAGGGTGGCTAATTTGTAGAAACTAGAATATAAAGCATGTTTTCAGTTATATTTTGCGTTTTGTGTGGAGGAAATAACTACAATAAAACTTTAATGATTACCGAGAAAGGAAGAAGAAAGAGAGGCAGAAAGAAAGTCATAGAAAAGAAAAGTAAAAAAAAAGAAAATAAATATACACCCAATCACCAAGTAATATTCAGTAGAAATAGTTAAGTTTGTTGGTCATATACACCTCTTATATTGTTTTCATAGTCTTTTACTTTTAAAATGGTCTTTTACTTTATAAGAACTTCAAATGCGCTGGATTTTGAGCTGCAGTGTATCTATGATTATCTATGTGAATTTCATTCAGTCAGTACAATTTGAATGAACTGGAGTGGAGTTTGTGATACAGAATCAACATCAGTAGGTGCATGACCTCACGAATGAAATGAAACCCACACAGTGATGTTCTAACATAGAAGGGTATAATTGTAGATTAGTTTAAGTGGAGAAAAGTTTAAGTGTATATAACCGTAAGAGTAGATGAGTATAATCATACCTGAGTGTAAATACTGATGATTGTAAGAGTAGAAGACTGTAAGTTTAGATGATTGTGTGTATGTAAGTGTAGATGAGTGTAAGTGTAGAAAGGTGTAGGTGTAGAAGAGTGTTAGTGTTTAAACACGAAAATGTAGATGAGTGTTAATGCAGATGCGTGCAAATGTGGATGGGTAGAAGAGTAGAATAGTGTAAGTGTAGAAACAAAGTCTAAATGCAGATGAGTGTAAGTGTAGGAAAGTGTAAATATAGATGAGTGTAAGTGTAGAAATCTGTACATAATTCGCTTTTCACACTCATATACATTTATACTATTCATTTATAGATGAATGAAAGTGCAAATGAATGTAATTGTGGATGAATGTAAGTGTAGATGAGTGTAAATGTAGACGAAAGAATGTAAGCTATCTCCTGACTGAGTCGCTTCACACGCTTCAGCGGTGTCACCTCAGACTGCACGACTCTGCATACGCCCCATATGTATGAATATGTGTGTGTGGTGTGTTGTGTGTGTGTGTGTGTGTGTGTGTGAGTGCGAATGTGTGCGTGTGTGTGTGTGTTTTCTTTTTGTTCAGGTATGGGGGATCAGCTCCGCTCGGCTCTCCAGCTCGCAGATCTGGGAAAAGAACACTTGATGCCATCAAAGGGAAGCTGATTGAGTCCAGATGTGCTGCTCTCTTTTTTCCGTGTATTTAATTAAGCCGCCGCTGGGACGGAGGAGACGCCCCCAACTCTCTCTCTCTCTCTCTCTCTCTCTCTCTCTCTCTCTCTCTTTTTCATCATTAGATTTTCTCTCCACATTCCCTCCTCCGTACTCCTCTCTGAGAGGCTGAAGATCCAGACTCACTCTGAGTTCGTTACTGTTGCATTATAATAAGTAAAGCCCGCAGAGAACGGATCCCTAAAATGACTGTGATTTATTTTTTAAAACTGAGTGACGAGCAGGAGTGAATTAGAGAATGAAGAAAGAGGAAATATCGGTTTGGGCCATGACTGTTTGGACAGAAGAGAGTTTAGATTTTTCAAATCCGATATTCGATATTGCAGGTGTGATTTGAATTCGGTACTACACC
>JBBKCR010000148.1:10517943-10529462 GCA_037577295.1 Ladigesia roloffi | reverse complement strand
TGTTCTGCTGAGGAAACAAAGTCACCTTCGTCTTGGATGCCCTGGGGGTAAGCAAATAAACATCAAATTTTCATTTTGGGGTGAACTATCCCTTTAACTGTATTTTGTGTAGTGCAGTGTGTGAAACACTGAAGAAATACATTTTCACTCAAACATGGACACAATGTTTCAGTACTGTTTCAGAATCAGAATTAGAAAACTTTATTGATCCTGATTTATTGAAACTGACCGCAAGAAACAGAAGTAATGGCTGCAATATACACATGTAATGACTGGAAGAAACAAAGGGATACTGAGAAAAGAATGATATAAAATAAAATAAATAAAAAGTCTTTAGAAAAAAGAAACACAATATGAAAATACACTATGCTCTATACAGAAATGCTGGATTAAAATACTATATATAAGTAACACAACTGAGTGAATCCAACCAACACAAAGGAGAGGGGAGTGTTATCACACTTAGTAGAGAAGTCAGTAGTAATATTAGGAAATAAAAAGTAATATTGACATAAATATTGTACATGAATACTATTGTAAGTAAAATCCTTCCCCTAATTAAATGTTTCTGCACCCATTAAGAAAACATCCCATGAAACACATGTATGATACTGTGTTTACTTTATCTTTTTCAGCTTCAGTTTATGATGTGCCAGACTTTGAATGTCACGACAAATCTACTCATAAAACTATCTAAGTTATCGTGACTAATTTTTTAGCTGTGTGTATATATATTTTATGTCATAAACAGTATTCCGGGAAAGCCGAACCAGACCGCTGGAGTCAGTGGCTAATTTTGTTTATTTGTTTCTTTCTGTCACTCTGTTCACCTTTCACCAGTCGCCTTGTTCTTGTCCTTACAGCCAGAGAGGCTGCAGGTCAGTGAAAAGAGCTCAGTATAAACAGAGCAGTGCATGTCAACGATATACAAATGTCAAACAGCAAGATCAAATGTCACTGTTTTTTGTTCTTGGGGGAAGCATTGGTGTTTGTGACAGAAGTGAATGCAGATGTGAAGCAGACTCTGTGAGGTCTAAGCAACGGTGAGTTGCTCGGTTCACTGGTCGGATATTATCACTCATTACGGACATGCACTGCAGTTCGATTGGCCTTGGTTTGGTCTTACTTCAACTCATTTAAATTCAGCTAAATTCAGTCAATTTCTTTATAATTCCATTACAATTTCCAGTCTTGTCAGCTCAATTCAGATCCATCCAGCTAAATTCAGTTCCATCCAATTCAGTTCATTTCCACTCAGTTAAATTCAATTCAGTTTAACTCAGTTGAAGTCTATTAACTTCAGTTCAGTTAAACTCAGCTAAATTCAATTAAATTAAACTCAGTTAAAGTCAATTAATTTAAATTTTGTTCAATTCAGGTCAGTTTTATTCCATTTTTCATCTCAGTTCAGATCAAACTAAATTCAGTTTAATTCAATTCAGTTTAATTCAATTCAGTTTAATTCAGTTCAGTTTGGTTTTATTCCATTCATCTCTTTTCTGGTCAAGTCTCTTCCATTTAGTTCCAGTCTTTTCAGATCATTTCAGATCGATCTACTTCAATTCAGAATGTGAGCTTTGTTTGAATTTGTGAACAGAAACCTTTTAAACATCTATACTCAAGCCAACATGGAAAAGAACTCAGTTCCAGAATTGCTGAGGTTAAATGTCATACAATGGTGCACCTAATTCCCCCTCATAACCATAATCATGTGTCTTTCAGTAGCATAATTTGGGTAAGTTGAGCTTTATTAGTGGTGAGTGGCTGTGGTCTTCTGGCAGAGGCGCTTCGTGAAAATGTCAAGAAATGAAGACAGTGGGCTAACAATCTTAATTTCAAACAAGCCTTCAGAGGTAATGTGAAGACTTCAGTTCACATTCAGCCACTGATCCAGACCACCATGGCCTGAAACGTCTTCTGTAAATATGAAGTCAACGCCGGAGACAGAAGTAATATCTTTTAAACTACTGGGTGGCATTTGTATTTTTTTTTTATTAATCCAAACAAACCTAAAGTTTCCATCTTTAGATGAAGGTGCACCCCTCCCTCTCACTTTCAGTGAAATTACTAAGCTTTTGAACACTGGCCACTCTTTTGAAGGCTTCGGTTCCACCTGCCAACAGCAACACTGCTCACTGCCTTAAATACTTCACATAAAACATGACTGTTTTCTCAGAGTGTTTCCTTGTAATGATCACCTATTCATTCATACAAATTGGCAGGCGGCTTTGGCAGATCCCATTTGATGTGCTGGCCCCTTTTGCTCTGGAGGTGGAGGGGTGTCATGACAGCATTCTTCATCGCAAATAGAACCAGAGGTAAGGGCATCAAGAGGAAAGCTGACAGCATGCTAATCTCTCTCTCTCTCTCTCTCTCTCTCTCTCTCTCTCTCTCTCCCTCTCCCTCTCTTTCTCTTAGATCTGCACCAACTCTAGCTAGCTTTAAAAAGCTGCTAAGAACTGCATTCTTCTCCTCTGTCTGTTAAATATCAGAGTATCTTGTAGATATGATCTTGTACTGATTTTCTAAGTATTCTTTTATTGCTTCTCTTATATAGTTTAATTTTGATCCTGTTTAAATATATTTGTACTTCCTGTAAAGCACAATTAATTATCTTTGTGTACTATAAGGTTTACTATAATAAACTTGACTTGACTCTCTCTCTCTCTCTCTCTCTCTCTCTCTCTCTCTCTCTGTCTATCTCTGTGAAATGGCCCTGTATTCCAGGATTACATACATTCTATGTTCTTTTGTAGAACAAACCTCAGCACGGTAAATTCAGAGGACCTTTTAAAGGGTATAATATCATGGCCAGTGTCTTGGGCTCACCAAAGGTCAGAGTTTGTTTTTCAATATGAACACAATTGTCCTTTCTTAGTCAGGCCTTACTGAGCTAATTAGGTGGCTAAGGTAACGTTGAATTGTTTTTGAGAAGACAGAGTGAACAATACATATACATATACTAGCCAGCGTTTTTTTGCTATATGGCAGTTGTGAAGTTCATAACTAGTTACTGTATGTATAGCAGATAGAATAACTGAATAGTTCACTACACAGATCACAGTTTTAAATGCACAGATCACAAATTAAATGTCACAGTTTGGAAATATTAAGCAGTAGACAAACTGAATGACATATTTTGGTAAGCTGTGTGGAAGAACTAGAGGAAACATTAATAAGGTAACTTATAGTCCTATACTCTTTGTCTTCAGCAAATTTAAACCAAACATGTTTGTTAGCTGTGCAAATTCTGTGCTAACCATAATAGCTGCGTAACACCAAGCAATTGACTGCAGAGAGAGGCTTATTGATACTTTATATAATGACTTTAATGAACTGTCCTTCACATGTAATGAACAGCCCAGAGAAAGGAGCTGTCATGTACGAAAGTGGACACCATGAGTGAGAAATGTTCTTAACCAGACACACTCATTCACAAGCTGTGACTGAAA
The DNA here is from genome assembly GCA_037577295.1 of Ladigesia roloffi. Taxonomy (NCBI): domain Eukaryota; kingdom Metazoa; phylum Chordata; class Actinopteri; order Characiformes; family Alestidae; genus Ladigesia; species Ladigesia roloffi. The sequence continues at coordinate 10,526,010 of JBBKCR010000148.1, read as the reverse complement.
TGGATGCCAGTCTCTATTGAACACAAACAGGAGTGATTATAATGGGCCGGGGTTCAAGTGCAGTGAGGCCAATTACACCCCTGCCCTCCCAGCCATCCTTCAGCAGTATTTAATAAACTCTGCTAAAACAAGCTGTGAAAAATGCTTGCGTGAGAGATTGAGAGAAGCGTGTGTGTGTCTGTGTGTGTGTGTGTGAGAGAGAGAAAGATAGAGAGAGACTAAGAGATAGTGTGAGAGAGAGAGAGAGAGAGAGAGAGAGAGAGAGAGAGAGCGAGAGAGAAACTCTATTTAGGGCACTAGGGGCAAGAAAAACAATAATGGCCTCTCTCTCTCTGCAACCATTAAAAGGCAGAGCCACATGTTTTATCCATCTGGGGGCCAATTATTTGTGAACTTAAAAGGCGAAACACCTCAGCGGAGGATGAACAGGGGCCGGCGGGGACGTGAGTTGATGCATGGGCTCCAGATGTCAAAAGTGAGGGGTCATACACTGTGTATGTGTGATGGCTCTGCAAGCATAGAACCCATAAGTGCCTAGGCAGAACCAAAACTCTGTCTTATTTAGAGACCTGAGTGGTGGCCCCTACCTTCCCCTTGAGGCAAGCCATTCTGTGTTATGGTTCATAAGTTGAAGCGTGAGGAACAGAGCGACAAGTGCGCGTGAGAGAGCATTCCGCACGTGCCCCATGAGCAGAATAAATCCTGAACATTTCTTTCAAGTTCAGATGTGCTTCTGAGTACAGGAGAAGGAGGTGCTCTAGAATGTCACTTAGGCAAATTGTTCTCTGGGAGGAGTTATGTTGATTTAATGTATCATATTCAAAACCCCAGTCATCTCTATTATTACAATGAGTTGTTTCACCACCGACTGACTGTTACGATTCTTTACTAAATGGAGAAAAGTTGTCTACAGAAATGGATGAGAGCAAAGCCGTAACATCACGCAACACCTCAAAGAGGGCCCTCTAAAATTAGCTAGTCCGAAAGAGTTCTCATGAACATAAGATACTAAAGCCTCATAAATCACAAGAGGTGGCTCCCTCAAAGTGAAGTAGATAGGAAAGCATGATGCATGGTGTGCAATTCTGCCAGAGGACATTCCTCTGGCCAAAAAAAACATATTTTCTAAAAGCACCATGTTGCACAGTCCAAAACTTGGAGCTATTTATTATGTGACCAAGACGAATTCTCATGTAAGATGTCTTAAAGATGTAAAATATGCAGGGAGATCTACTGGAAAGTCTGTAGGTAGACATGCTCAAAAGCAGGTCCATGTCATTATGACCAATAAGGCCCTGGTATAAATCAAAGACAATTAGCCTGGAGTCAGTAAAGGCTGAGCAAGTGCACACTGTGCCCTTTCTTTGACTCAGCGCCATCAATAAAAACACACTTCGCATAATCAGGCAGGAAACATGTCGGCAAGACAAACAGCCAATCCAGGGAGCTGACCTGAAGGAACGGAGGGTGGAGGTCAAACTGGGGATGATTAGGGGTCAGAGGCGTCCCTTGCACTCAGGTTGAACTCGGGGCAGGTCTAATGGCTCTTTCAAAAGAATACATAGTCACACACTCCTGCACGAATGTCTGATCACAAGACCCTCCCTGCGGCTTTAGTTCGGCCACACTTTTGTGTGTTGTGTTTCGTCCATGACCCCTAAACCATCCATCTGCACTGGTGCCTGGACAAGGACTGCATGATAGCATAAAGTGATGAAAAATATGTTTGTTATTATATTATTAAATGTACTTATATGCTCTGATCATGAGAGAAAATCCAGACGAATTATTTAAAAGTTCACAAATTTGTCTGCATTTCAATTTTTCACTTCTTTCACTCATGTGCCATTCTGTGTTTTTTTAGCGTAGTGTATATTCCCCATTTCCTGGATGCAGGTGATCCTCTAAGACTTGTTTGGAGTGCAGCTTTTGCGTCTTAAGTTTTGTTTTATGTTATACATTTTTATATCTCCTTTTTTCATGATCATATTTTTAAAAGCATGGCTCTTTAGGGAACAAAAAGTGGCTTTTCTATGGGAACACCTGATTCTGAATAGTATTAAAAGAGGAATACTAGAGGAGGAAAAACACCACAATATACACAATGTACTGATGGGATATTACATGTAATCTGTGGGCAGTGAAATGTTCTCAAGGTCCTACCAGTCAGTCACATTGCCACATTTCTTTAGCAGCAGAGCATTCTCTAGCTCCTCAGTGGGCCTCTTGTTTGGATTTGCATTTGTAAAAACTGAATTAGGGTCAGATAACCCTAATTTGCAATTATCCCAGTCATCAAAAACACACACTAACTCTACATAATATAGTTTATTCACTGAGCACACTATTGAGGCACTATTCCAAGAAGGAATAAACTTCATATTAAGACACCAATCCAAAGCCCAGTGATAAAAGCCCATATAAAGCACATACTTTTTTCTTAAAAACAAGAAGAGACTGAGAATATATCCAGGATTCAGAGTTCATTCCGCTCTCCTGAAGAACACAGCTTTGCGGAACTGTCAGTAGATTTGAAAATACCTAAAAGAAAGTGTAGCATGTTTTTAAGGAATTATGAGATCCTGCAAATATACTTCAGGCCTGCTGTACGCTTCTCCTGTTATCTCTGTGCAAATTTTAGTTCAGAAGATTCAACTTGGAAGCAGTTCAGTCTCTCAGCAAGCTTTCAACTACCTGCCTCTGGAAGGCAAAGCACCAGCACACATCTGGCTTTGAGCTACCACTGTCGAACAGAGCCAGAGCGGAGCCAGTGGGTCTTTTCCAAACTCTGCATGAGACCTAAAAACACTACAGTTAAAGAAATAAGGCCAAAATGTTCTATAGAGATCAGCACCTCTGAATTGCAGGGTTGAGTCTTACAAAACAAGGCTTCCACCCTTGAAGTCCTTCACTTCTGCCAGGTTTTTTTTTATTTCTCTGACCTAAAATGTTTTAAATGTCAATTTAAAACACACACACACACACACACACACATACACAAGAAAATGTGATTCGCTTATGCCCTACATTTCTATTCAATCAGTAACAATAGACTCAACTCATACAGACTCACCTAAATGAACATTATAATTGCTGAAACCTTCTAGTGCAATTTATATGGCTTTCATTAGGATGGAGTATAATGAATAGACTTATAGAATTCTTAACCAATCTTAGTACAACAGTAACTTAAAAACTAAAGATGATGTAGTTTGTTCATACATTATTAGTTTCTAAGTATCCCAGGTATTTTATTTTGCGACAACAATTTTCCTCTATTTTCTCCAAAGCTTTAGCCTTTAAACATGCCATGTGTGTGACATCATATGGCTTATTATTCAGTATGTTTCAGAATGTAACTTAAGATAAATACTTACGATGTTTTATGCATGTGGAGCTTGGCAATTTAAAAGATTGGCCCAAAATGTCAGTCTGAGATCATGAGATACAAAGTGAGTCATGTTCCAGATGTTCCAGTGAAGCAAAACTGAAATCAAAAGAAAGGACTGTGAAATCTTCAAGGACTGTGGAATAGTAGATTAGTAGGATAATGCTTCACCATAATCATTTTTACCTATTATGGAGCAACAGTGATCAAAACAGTCATTCTAAAATTTTGTACAAATAACGTACATACAGGGACAGGAGAGAATATCGTTTCTGACAATCCTCACCTGCACAATGCTGGAGACAATTCCAGATGTGAAGGAGAACATCAATTTATTGACTAGAATTGCCTGCAATGGACCTGTTGAACTAGCTTGTCAATGCTGCACATGTGGTGAGACATTAGCCCCTTTAAATCTGGTGGATCTGTCCTTAAGAATCACTGAATTCACTCTTTATTTGCTTACAGTGATGGAAAGCTGCAGTCAGTCAATGAAATGCTAGTAGACCAACAGACTTAGAAGGATTAGGAACTGGCCTGCAGGGACTAATTAAATGAGCCAAATTATCCTTCATAAAATGAGGGGTCATCAGAAAGGTCACCGTTCATGTAAACGCAATTAAAGTGTTCATTGCTGGTCTGCCTCAAACAGACATTATGAGTCGTGCCATTCACTATCTGGATGATGGACTAACTGGGAAAACATCCATGAAAATCCTCAGAGGGAAAATGCTGGGATCTCACACACAGCTCTCACGCATAATACAGTTTTTATGGCAAGTTCAACACTAGGAGATAATATTGTTACTTGATTTTTGTAGTCTTTCTCATAAATAATTGCCGACCTTTTCTGATTGGCAAAGTTCCGATGAAATTTTACTGATTCAATTGCTGTTTGGTAATACAACCGTTTACATTTGATTAATATTATCAATATGTGTGGTCATAAGTTTAATTCAGTAACCACTGTAATAAAACTAATGTAATCTAACCATACCTGTTTTATGATGAAAACTATGGCTTCTTGATATCCCAAAAGGTCATAGGAAACTCTGAACTGCAAGTGTGACAAGCTCAACCAACCTCTCAACATACCCAGGAGACATGGACTTTCAACCTAATCCCAAAACCAGAAGAACCACAAGAACAAACACAATGGGAACCAAAACAGGGGTCAGAAGATCAAACATCCTGAAGCTGGATGACTGCTGATCTAGGATCAGCTCTTGTATTTCCTTTTCCCAGTGAATGTGATTATAGGGCTGATCCTAGACCTTAGAAACTGATACATATGTTTCCTAAATCCCACGCCATATAACTGTGGTCCCATATGTGAAAAGTCATGCTCCACTGCGAAGCCGAATGCTTTTTGAGGTGGCTCCCATGGTTGCTGTGTGACAATGTTGCTTTTAATTTGGTCCTTCTCTGACTTTATTTGGTAAATGAAGCGTTGCGAAACAGTGGCCAAGTTCCCTTTCATCACCATTTGGTTTATGTTGATGGTTCTCTTGAGTCTCGAGCTGAAAGGGCCAGCGTCAGGCCGCATATTCCACTCTTTCTCTTTCTCTCTCTTTGAGATTTTGGCCCGGTGTACAAGTAAACAGATGTGTTGCTATGGAGGCCCAACACTGGAGGCCCTATGATGGCACCCATTGTTCTAGCAGCACGGAGCATGGAACCATGGGCACCAGCCAGGCAAAGATTGTACCCTTCAAATATTCCTCCGTAGTTTTTTTCTCTTTCTCTCTCTCGTTCTCTCCCTGTCTCTGACAGTGTCTTACCCAACAGTCTCCTAAAAAGCCATTAATGAACATCTGGTCATAATTATTGAAGTGTAACCATCAGCAGGATGGAATTGGCCAGAGCTCTAAGCTCCAATTAGCAGATCTGTCTTTCTCTTTCTTTCTGCGCCCCCACCCCTGCCGTACTCCACTCCCAAGTCCATGCAGCACCAGCCCCGGGGCCTAAAATAGTTTATATGAGATTTTTGATGCATTTATTACAGCAGAACTATGGAACAGTCAAAGCCACCACGCAAATTGTTATGTGTTCCCTGCCCTACCTGACACCGAATGCAGAACATTTACTGAAATGCATTTGCTATTGTTTTCAGACTCCAAATATCCACCCTCCCCCACCCTGAAACACAGTTAGAGCAGGGATTTTGCAACACAATCCAGAACGCACGTACAGTACAAGCCTGCACACCCTGGGTGATTTACTGCCACCATCTATTTTATGAAGGTAATTACACATTTACAATTATTTTGTGCGGGCGGAAAGTGCAGCTTGTGTGTTTCGTGGATGGTTTACTGTGGGGGAAGAGAGATTTTGTTTTTTTATGAGAGGCCACAGGGTTTCCATGATGTGTCTGAAACACGAAGGGTGTGACCATTAGCAAATTTTTTGCTTCTGTGTTGGGGAGTGTGTGAACTCTTGCATTTGAGTCCTTGGTTCTCTACATTTTACCAACTTGATTAACCTCAGTATGCTGAGAGGGCAGCTCTAGCTGATGAGACCATCATCTTTGTAATTCTTTAAGCTTGAGGAGACATGTGATGTATGCTTATGGGCCAGTGAATATATATGTCAGTATTGTCTTCAATTGTATATAGAACTGTAAGTTGCCAGTTTTTAAGTATATCTGCCTTGTGCATGTACTTATTGTCCATTTGACTGGAAACATTTAGCATATAGGTGAAACATCATGACCAAACCTGTTTGCTAATGAAGAAGTTATTTAACGTGCTCACTAAGAATAATATCAAAACTATCAGTATTTATTGGTCCTTTCTTTTTTGCCCCCTGCAGCCACATGAACTCTTTCAGTCTCGCAATCAGTTACAGCTGTCTTCCTGTCTCAATCAGCATATTACCTTGCAAAAGACCCAAACATTCACACAAACTACACACCTCAGCTGCCCCAGACATGTATGCTCATCTAAAATAAGTAAGGTATGAGATCAGAGAATAATCCACTTACATAAGGGGGCAGTTGAGAGAGTAAGGAAAAATTAGGAAAATAAAATAAAAAGAAAATTAGACCTTTAAGAGCTGTTCACTCAGTTTTGGTGCTCCTAAAGTTTTAGTCTTTGACAGGCAGTTGACAATTCAGGGCAACTATTGCTTGGGATCTGAAATAATCCACAGGTGTTTCAGTCCATCCTTGCACAGTGAGAAAACTCAGCACTGTGGGTTGAGAAGCCAAGTAATTGTACCATTTTATTCTTGAAATGTATTGTCATTTTGACTTGAAATGGACGATCACTGAATTTTGCACAAAGAAAAAGAGCACTTATATGTTGCCCATACATGCTAAAGATTCCAGTGTATTTAGGTAAAAGATAGCTATAATAACCTGGTAAATTAGGGCTTAAATAGAATGGTCACACATAAAAAAATCAGGCAATGACATTCTTGTCATGACCAGTCATAACCACTCATGACATTAGAAGAGTAATTTACACCAACCAGTAGCAGGACCTTCTGAAACCGTGGGTGGCCAATCATCTTGTCCTTCAGCCTTGGCAGCCATGACAGGCATGTTGTGGTCAGAACAGGCTGCACCATGAAGGATATGGTGCCGGTCAACCCTCAACCTCCGACACGTCTTATTACATTTAGATCTGATTGACACTAGCAAGAGGCTTTGTATTCTAAAAAGAACATTTTCTCTTGATGGATTTTTCAGAGCAGACGCTGTACACAGCTGACTCAGGATATCCAAAATGTGTTTCTGTTTAAGAATGGCTAGATTTGGGGGAAGGGGGAAAAAAAGCATCTGTCTTTATTTTAGTGTAAGCTATATATATATATGAAACAAGACAAAATAGGCATGTAACACATTTTGAAATGTTATCAGAGGTGTATGTTTGTGTACAGTGTGTGCTGGACATTGGAGGTCATTGCAGGTTGTACATGTAGATGAAGTACATAAACAAGGTTTAGAAATGGGCCTTTGAACTTCATGGTTCCTGTGACAACAAATTTATATACATACACCTTTTAAGGCCAAAGCAGTTAAGCACAGCTTATTACTCCTGAAGTTACAATAAGCATTTCACTGCACCTCACCTGAATGAGGAGCAATCCTGTGCAACCAATCAGAACAGTTAATTAACATGTATCAGTCTAGAAACAATAAGTGTTTTGTTTAATTCTAAGGAATAAAACTCCTACACATTTAATTACGATTAGGTAACTTAAAAATGCCAGAAAATGTACAATATGCCTTTAGAGGTTATTTCTAAACACAAAATAACTAATACCCTCTTACTGCCTGCACATGCAATACAAACACTGCACTTTGGCATTCACTATAACATCTTTCTAAGGTACTTTTGCTTCAGACACAGACCACTAGGCTGCGCTCTATAATGAGTGACTTGGATACGCTTCATATTTGGCTGGAATGGCTGAGCTTGTTGTGTCTGTCACTGAGTTAATAAGACCAAATCACTCTCTGCCTCTCTCATTAAAGCTGCATGAGAGATGAGCGAGATTATGAGAGACAGATGGAGCCAGAGATTGCCTGCCTGCTGATGAACTGTCACTCAAAGGGAAAAACAGTTACTCACTCTGTGTTGATTCCGTTTCTATCAGCACACACACACACACACACACACATATATACACACACACACACACACACACACACACACACACACACACACACACAC
>JBBKCR010000148.1:10507489-10517897 GCA_037577295.1 Ladigesia roloffi | reverse complement strand
AGAGTTAAACATATTTTAAGTAGATTGTGTTTCATAGTGATGGTCACGCAGATGCCAACCCAGTTGGTCTACTCTGGCACTGGCACTGCTCCGGAGTCTCCGCGTTTCATTATAAATTTTACTCGAATACAAATACAAATACAAATACAAATACATATCCCCTTTCAACAAATACAAATACAGATACAAATAACGCTCTGCACACCCCTAATATATATATATATATATATAGAGAGAGAGAGAGAGAGAGAGAAATTGATTTATTTTTTTGTTTATTTTTTTGTTTTCGTCAAAAATTCTGGGTCACAGGGAACAGAAGACAGGAGAGCAAACCTCACAGCCACTCGTGGGCTTTGTGGTAGCTCTCTTCCAAATGGCAAACTTGAAGGCCTTGTCCCTTGAGATGGTAAACTGTAAAAATGTTTAAATAAAACCCCCACAGCCTATCCCTCCCACACACACACACACACACACACATAGTCCCTTTGGGCAGGACAGAATGCATTTCATGTTCATGGGAAAAAAAAATAATGGGAGAGAATGATGAACACCCAGCGGGCCATAACTCACCAGCAACAGCCCACTGCTTTCACATTGCATCCCTGCGACAGCGGTAATGGATTATATCATTACCTCATTACGCTAATTACACAGAAGAATAACGCGCGGGGACTGGGGCGGGGAGGAGTTTCCGTGAACTGTAAACCAGATGAGTTGTATTTGATGCTGTCAATGTCTCTTTTCCATTCAGACTCAGATTGAGAGGGAGAGTGTGCTGCCCCCCGACACCCCCCTCAGCACACCTCTCTCTCTCTCTCTGCCTTGTTTTAAATCACTCAGCAACAGCTTCATTTAACGCAGCATGAAGCTGTGCAAAGCACCCGCCTGGCTCTCTCAGGCACGATGACTCACACGTCAGGTCCTCTGCTCTCTCAGACTGGCCCACGATGGCATCGGATGATGAGCAATAAAAAAGCTCTCCTTCTAGGTGGCTGCTGGCCGGCCGTCATTTGAATGGGTTCATATTTTCCACGCCACACGTCCGGGCTCTTTTTTTACAGTTGGCGTCAGAGTGTGCAGCAGGTCTGGGAGCAGCCGCTTTGAAGTGTATGCTGTCTTGCCACATCTGCTGGCAAGATGTTTGTGTGTGTGTGTGTGTGTGTGTGTGTGTGTGTGTGCATGTGTGTGTGAGAGAGAGAGTAAAAGTTTTGGGTAGGGAGTGGGCGTTACTTTGAGTGGGATTTCTTTCTGTGTTTTGGGGTTTGTCTTGTATTCTTAATGTCATGTGACAATGAACAACATTTCCTAACTGTGTCAAGGAAGACTGGATAAAAAGTACGGGGATGCCTGACCTTTACGCCAACATGGACTTTAAAGACAATACATTAAAATACATTCACTTTAATATGGATTTGGGGCCCCTTTGCTGTTATAACAGCTTCCACTCTTCTTCCACAAACTTTTCAGGTTTTTCTGTGGGAATTTGTGGGAAATTCTGTAGATCATTTTTGAGGTCAAGCACTAATGTTGGACATGAATGCCTGGCTCACAATTTCTGTTCCAGTTCATCCCAAAGGTGTTGGATGGGGTTGATGCAGGGGCTCTGTGTGGGTCAGTTAAGTTGTTACACACCAACTTGTCCAACCGTGCCTTCATGGACCTTGCTTTGTGCCATGCTGGAATAGAAAACGACTTCCTCTAAATGTGTCCACAAAGTTGGAAGCGTGGCATTGTCCAAAATGTCTTAGTATACAGAAGCATTAAGACTGCCAGTGAATAGATGTAATTCAGTAATTAAAAGGTATGTCCCAATACTTTTGTCCATATTGTGTGTAAGTTTGATTGAGTTTAAACAGATATGCCTTAAAGGACAGACAAGTTTAAAAAAGGGGGCACATTTAGGAAGCAAACGGGAAACACGGCCACGTTTATGGCCTTGGCGTAATAAATTCACTTTTAATGAGAAAATGTCAGTCAGTTTGTGTTTTAAAACTTGGGCACGGAAAAAATTAGCCTGCTGCGCATAGCTGTCAGCGCAACTTCTTCTCAGCTGTATTTCTCACAGTTTCACACATACTGGATTTAGAGCAGCCGGAGCTGAGTGAAACAGTATAAAGGGGATTTTGAGGCGAGGGGCTATGTTTAAAAAAAGAAATTCGGGGCTTTACTTCTCTTTAAAAATGGGTCTTTAAAAACGCTTAACTTGCCACATGAGACTGCTGAGAGGATGGCGATGGCGGGCCTGCTGGCCGCAGGGCTGTGGGAGGATCGCAGACGTGATCGGTGCCGTATCTCGACTCGGGTTCACGCAAGAGCCCCGGCAAGGCTCACATGGCAGTGAAAGCGCAGAGAAAGTGGTTTTAATCAGGACTTTATGGAGACGACTTCTCCAGTGCATCGATCTGACGTGCCGAAGGTTATTTTCACATTTTAGTCTGCCAAGGGGCGGTTGGCGTGGTTATCTTTCCTCACAAAGCTGCAGGCTCAGGACCGGCCCGGCCATTTGTAACCATTATTAAAGTCGTATTTCTCCACTCAGGCCATTTTCAGCCAAAATCAGGATGGGGTGCTGCCTGCTCTCTGGTCTACGGAGTTTGTTTGTCGAATAACATTAAGCTATGCTCTGTTCCAGGATTTTGCCCATTGACTTTACTTTGAGTAGCTAGAGTGGCTGTCGAACTTAGCCTAGCACAACATGACTAGCCCATTCAACTCTGGAATACAGCCAGAATTAAAATAGCCTAACATTTGTGAAAACAAGGCAAAGTAACAAAATAAAGCAAATATAAACATGTATATTATTATCTTAGCAAAACTGTACATTTAGTCAGTAATTCAATTAATCAGTTGCGATTGTGTAGCTGTAGGAATACTCGCTAAATGCCTATTATTGTTGTTTATTGTTTATTCTGTTCCTAAAGCCACGTTTTAATACTTCCTGTAAACATAAATAAGCATGTAACTGATTAGTTTCCTCATTAATCTCTCATTTAATGGGGCTGATGTACAAAAGAACTGCACTCGGGCCCAAATTTGTACATGTGAATCTAATCAGTATGGTACTTGGTAACAAGCTGGAGAACAAATTTCCCGGTAAACATGAAAACCCAACAAGTGGGTTTCTCTCTTACTCAAGCCATAAACCTCCTCACAGGAGTGTGAGAAGAGGAGGGAAAGCAGGAGTGAGAAGAGGAGGGAAAGCATGCCATAACAATAACAGTGGGCTGAAAACTACCTTTACTTTTACAAGCGAAAAAGGTATAAGGATGATTACAACATGAGAATAGGGCCGCACTGGCGTGTGAAGACACATACGAGCGGACATGAAGGAAAATAGATTTGCAAGATTGTGGTGTGAAAAGCAGCTCTTGAAATCAAGGTGTTTGCACAAGCCCCTCCATGCCCCTCCACCCACCCCCTGCCTTTTTCTTTCCACAAACTTTCAAAGTTGCCCCCTCAGCAGAAAAATATGAATAATAAGCTGGCAGCAAACCACAATTTTATTATAAAGCCTGGCTGCACCCCCAGCGGGGAAAAATGAGCTATGCTTAAAAACAGGAATTACCTGCTGTATTAACTATTCTGTTTTCAGTCTCAGTGGATTTGGTGGAATAGCTCAGCTTTTTGGGCTGTTTTCTCTCACACAAATGTGGACTCTAGTGTTCTGTTCAAAAAATACATATATATATAAAGGGAAAAAAAATAACCAAGCACAGAACTGTCCCTTTTGACTCACTCACTTTGGAAAACAATATTGAATCTCTGGCCTAAATTGCTTTGGTGGAAAATGATTCAGGCAGGCATACAGTGCATGTGAGAGTCATTTTGGCTCATTACAGTGTGATCTAAAAGGTTAGGGAATTGAAACCAGTACGAGGAGTTGCTCTTCCAGAGACTCTACAGTGAGAGAGAGAGAGAGAGATAAAGAGTGAGAGAGCAAGAGAAAGAGAGCAAGAGAGCAAGGGAGGTCGAGACAGAGAGAGAAAACAAGAGCAACACAGAGTAAGAGAGAGAGACAGAGAAAGAGAGAGAGAGAGACAGAGAAAGAGAGAGAGAGAGAGTGAGAAAGATAGAGAGAGAGAGAGAGAGAGAGAGAGAGAGAAAGAGAGAGAAAGAGAGAGAGAAAATGCCTACAAGGTGGTTCCACATGGTTTTAGTAGACAACAAAACCAAAACATTTCAACAGCAGGTCCTGTGTTGTTTTCCCCCTCTCCCCTGAATCTAATTGGGTGGCTGTACTGTTAAACTTTGTACAATGCCATTAAATGAGGTGTGTGCTGTTGCCAATTAGGGCAAATTAATGCATGCACTTGCACATGTAATTTCCATCCTCCTCTTCCAGCTCGCTCTATTAGAGGAGTCATGCTGGGCTCGATAGGAGACTGAAACGAGAGAATGAAAGAAAATGCATGCTTTTCTCTCTCAAAAGCACCGGATGTGCAGGCTGCACTGCTGAGCTTACATGTGACACACACAAGCTCCGCGTATCACACATTTGTTGAAGGCAGCAAGCTTGTATTCTGTTTATTGTTTGCGACCCCATGTGACAAGCACTTATTCCCCCCGCATCATAAAAAAGGCCACTAAAATCACAAAGACAGACGTCTGGCCGCAATGGCTAGTCGACCACATCAGGCCAAGTCAGACACGGGCACGCAACCACTGATGGGGCAGTCATGGTTTGTGGCAGCCATTTAAGAGTGACCGTGACCATAACTTCATTCTGCCCTGCACAACCCAGCTGACCGCGGTGGTAAAGCACAGCCAGGCTGGTGCCACTGTGCCGCAGTGTCTGATGCCGTTGGTAGACCTCTGGCTTGGTGTGAACTTCTAGAGTTTAGAACTCTAATAAAGCAAACAATCACTACTGAAATTCCTACTGATTTGCATATGTTTACATTTCCAAAGATCTATCAGGTCAACATGATGCACTGTCTGCATTATATTCACACTAAGTTGCATTTGGGGCCTCTCACTGTCTCGTTGCCATTAAAATGATCACTTTCTGTTGCTTTTGGGAGGAGATGCTAAGATCAAAATGTCCCTATATTTCCATCCTAATTGTACATCCAGATCCAAGAACATGCTGAACCTCTGGAAGCCCCACATAGTCTTTATGAATAACCGCAAGTGCTCGTGACTCTTCTTATGGAAAACGGCTTCACTTGCTTGTGCTCTTTTCCCAATCCTGAAAGCCAAATCCCCAAATGAACTTTATTCATGAGTCAAGGTACTGGAAGAGTGAAATAGTCTAAATACATAAATTCCCTGGCTAAAAGCAAGACATCTACCTCAACACAGGCTAATTCCATTGACATTAATCAGATTCAAAACCCATGAACTGTTATATGTAGCATGGCAATTTCATTACAATAATATAATCTGTATATTACAACATAACATCTCCACAGCTTCTTTCTTACATCTAAATGTGAGCCAGGCTGGTGCTGGTGTGGAACATCTAGTGATTGGCTCTGATTATTCTAGAGGTTGTGTAAACGGCATTTATTGATTTCCAAGTTTGGATTAAAGGTGGATTTCAAGAAATATGCAGAAACAGAAGAGTAGAAACATGACATTTTCCCAAGAAAAAAGTAAACAGTAGGTGCTAATGAAGAACCAGAGATTTCTCACTATAAACTGGCTGAAGTGCTGAATGTGTTCAATTCGTTTTTAATATACTGTGATTTTATGCCCATGGTGAATTACGCCTGTGCTCCCCGTAGGGCCTTATACAGAGGAAACGATGCTAAGATGGTGAGAGCAGTCTAGCTAGGAGTTGCACTCTCAACTGTCAAGGGGAACAAAGTTAACAGCTTTCCCTAGACATCATGCAGCATTTACAACCACAGTGGCCTACTCAGAATCCTCAAAGGCTCAAGACTATTCCTCATTATCATACAAGGAGGGATGTTCATAAATGTATTTGTCTAGAAACCTGACTCTCTCGGCAATAAGGGTTCGAGCAGCGCGCTAATGGTGCAGCCTGCAGCTGTTCAAGCTTGTGGTCTATGGTTCCGCACGAGGAGAACAGCTGCATTAAATTCAAACTATGTTACGTGTGGTTTTGAGATCCTGTCGAATTCATAAAGTTCAAAGGAGAATTCGTGTCTTATCTAATGCTCCTGCTGAAATCCCAGAATATGATTGTTGTGTCAGTTTGGATTTTGGTGAGGCCTCGTGTGCCGCTGCCTCTGCACCGAGTTGTTGCTCTAATTATCTGTGTCAGTCCAAAGACCCCACTTACCTGTCAGTGTTAGCGCTGACTTATTCCATACCTGGACTCGGGCCCAATTCGCTGCTAATATGACTGGAGTTATTAACGTTAGTGCTGTTAATGTGGCTCAATGGCTGCCAGGTTGCCGGGCAGGAGAGTGAGTTAGATTAGAAATGATAGTGCAGATTGCCAGGCACGCTAACTATTCCAGAATTTGTGGCTGGACACTTGGCCGCTGTTTGTGCAAATATCGGCCAGGAACACAGCCGTACGGCCCGAGGGCGTTGTAATGTGGAAAAAAAGGCAGGCCTCAAAAGGGCTCGTGTGTGAGAGGAATTAGAGGAGAAACAGCTCAGTTCACGCCACGGCAGACACGGAACAGGACCTGGTCGTCGGTCTGCATTTCGTGCCGAGAAGGCTCGGATATTTCTCTTTTTTCTTTTTTTTTGGGAACCTCTTGACAGACCGTCCATTCATGGGAAGGAGGAACCGCTGGAGCTTTTCAACTTGAGCTGCTCAAAACATCTCCACGAGGAATATTTGAGGCGACGCCATGATGCTCTTTATGCAGACAGGATGTGACAGGTCTGGACCAGCGCCAAGGCGGATACAAAAGAGTGTTCTGTCAAAATCCCCAACAATCCACCGTCTCCAAGAGGCCATCTGAGAGTGATTTACCTAAACAATGTGGTTTTTTCAGGGTCCGAGAAACAAAACAAAACGCTCTCGGTTCGGTGCCGCAGCCACTGGGAGAGAAGAGTTTGATTGCTCTCTCTGTCTTTACTATCGCGAGGAGAGGATGAGCTTCAGTTTGGGACTCTGATGAGCATAACTGCTGTATTTGTGGTTGAGGGTTTTTTTTTATTTATTATAATTTCCTTTCCTGGGGGGGAAGTCAGCATTTTTGAGAAACAGAGGACTGGCCCTGTGAAAGTATATCAACCAAATTCTAATGAAGTCTGACGTCTTCAAATTCCCACGCATAAACTCCCCACATGTATCCGTGTTCCATTGAAATGTAAATGTTTTCAGTTATTGCTGAATAGTATTGGTGTAGGGTATTTCTAAGACAGAGGCTTTTGTGTTTGAGTGTGTGTTTAGAACTTTATTAAGGTCTGAATACAGATATGAATGTTACAGGTAGTAGAACCAAATCCATCATGAAGAAACAACAAAGGCATTCATATTTGAAATGTTTTGCTGCTAATATGTGTAGAAAAAAGTGCAAAGTTATTAAAGTATTAGAATTATGTACATCTGTAATTGAGGTATATTTTAGATATAGAAAAAGAACCCATTTAGGAGTTCCAACTCTTCAGCATTTAGTATCACCAGTATACTAATCATCAGCCTGATAATGCTGATTTATGGCAGAAACGGCTCCCATTTAAAGAACTATGTAAAACTTACAGCGAGGAGAAGAGTTTATACTGGAAAAGAATCCTGAATAGGTTAAAATGATTTCTCTGTAAACAGAACTATTAACCATAACATAACACAATGAACAATATGATTTATATGAGCTTTCTATACAGATTTTATCAACAATATTTTAAATACATTTTCAAGTAATTCAACAACTTGCTAATATTTTGTTTTAATGGCCACTGTGGATGTTGTATAGATTTGCACAATTTTAACACTCAACTAAAAGTTCATTACAAGCAACTAAACATTAAGTTGAATGTAATAAATAACTCTAACTTTAATGCCAAGGGTCTAAATCTAATGCTATTAATAATAATTTTACTTCCACTGGACAGATTGTTAGCAGTTAAAGTATCCATAGATAAGCTATAGGGGCCACTTAAAATAAAGTGTAACCAATAAAATTTCCTTCTCCTATTTTAATGTGTTAAAAACGTGCTATTTTATAAGGAACGCTATAAACGTATTTCAAGCACATAAAGACATGCAAGATAATAAAAATTACAAGCTTGTTTTAGTAGTGTTAATTTATGTGTCCTGGCTGTCTTGGTCTGAAACAAAATGAATCATTTGCTGCTTGCTCTAATCTATCTATGGTTTTGTTAAATTGAACTGAACATACGCCAGTCAGCTGAATGTAATTGAACTGAATTGAATTGATTCAAATCAAACTGAAGACTGGTGTGAGTTCTCCAAAACCACTGTAGTCTTGAAATGGACAGATGTCAGAAAGCAAGTAAATGACACCATTTCTATAATTTGCAGTAAAGTTGGCCCTCAAGTGCTTCCAGAAAACAAGGCCTGGAATCAGACTTAGCGCATGGCAATCATCCAAACTGGCACAATGGTCTCAGGAAAGCCCTCCTGCTTCTCCACGTCCAGCACGGTCAGGCCAGCTTTCTGGATGATAGTTTTCATGATGTCCAATTGACGGATGATGCTGCTGTCGACAGGGTCCAGTCTGCAGCCCCGCCGTGCCATGTTGTCCTTCATGATGATGACTCCATTGGGCCTCAGGCTCTCCTTCGCTCGTTTCAGGAACTCCATCAGGTCCTTATCAGTCAGGTGGCCTGGGGACAGGGCCACCAGAACAAACATACTCACTAAACATGGCCACTAACAGGTGAGTGCATGGGCACCAGAACCATTATAGCAATGTTTAATATCACTAGTTTTGTTCCCCTCATTTTTCTGTCTCAGACTATAACTGAGATATAGATCTCTACGGGCAACCCCCTCACAAACAAGAGATGCAACTTAGCACTGTGTGCAAACCCCAGCAGAGCCGTACAGCAGAGGTGGAGACACACACACACATTAAAATGCCTTCGGTGCCCATGCGCCCATGGGTGCTTGAGAAGACAAATAATCATACTCTGTTGGATCCTGGCCTAGAGCTGGGCACGCCTGTTTTAAAGTAACATATCTGAATGTTTTATCATCTTTGTCCAAATAGTTTTACACTGAATATCTTGGTAAATAAATGGACCGTGTCTTTAATTTACACTTGATTTGACCAGCTGGTGGCCTGGTGGTTAGGGGCTTGCCCTTGCAAGTGTAAAGTTCATGTGTTTGAATCCCATGACTGCCTGTGGCAACACTAAGTAAGGTAAGGTACCCACTGCTGGCAGCCCACTGCTTCACTAAGGTGAATTGGATATATGCAAAGGACTCAAATTACCAGCATCAATATAATATATAAAAAGTACATCGATTTTAAAGCTATAGCTTGTTTTAATATGTAATAAATTTATATGTAAAATATTCATACAGTACCCAAACCATAAATGTGGACAGTATCATATACACACAGGCACTTGTTTGGACACTCACAGGCAACCCACTGCATCCAGATGACATCGTATCTTATGGCTTGAGGGATGAAGTCCTGCAGGTCAAAGACGTAGTAGGCCTCCACACGTTCTGCATAATCACCCAAGTAACTCTCATGCGCGTGGACAATAAAGTCCTCCATCATGTCCAGCATATCCATGGTTTCAAACACAGGGAACAGAACCCCTTTAGAGACCCGGCCGATGCCACAACCACAGTCCAGCGCCCGCTTGGTGCCTGCCTTCCCTGGACCCTAAAAGTATCACAGACTCAGATATCAGATCCTGATCTGCGTAATATTGACGTAAACACAAATGACTCACAGAACTGATATTTGGTCATTCTGAGAAGGTACTAGCATGGTCCTTATTTCTTAAAGACTTTTTTTAGTCCATATGTAATCCATTTCATGGTAGGCCTAGTTTACAGATGTAACTGTTCAAAATTAAACCAGCCTTCCACAATAAAAGTAATTAAGTATTTCAAGTATAATATCTAGTGTTTCATATATAATCTGATCATTCATATTATTTATATCATTTTTTGTATATTTATTAATTTTTTGTCAAATGTTATGGTGAAAAAATCAATTGAAAAGTTTTAAAATGTTCAAAAACAATACAATTAACTTGTGAAGAAAGTTTACAAGGTTTAACCTTTTCCTATAAAGTCCTTTTTGGCCATGCAAGTTATGTTCAAACATTATTTCTATCTACATGTGTAACTAAACTAATTGTTTGGATTGATAATTTTGCATGAAAGTTCAGAAATATTTCACTGGTTTCCTTGATACAACAACAAGGATGCAAGAACATGTCCATGATATATATTTGATCAAAATGCTATTTTAATAATTTAGTCCATAAAGACTAAGATATTATGTGCATGAGACTGTGATGCTTATAGCAGGGAAGTTCTGGTGATGATGTT
>JBBKCR010000148.1:10485630-10495837 GCA_037577295.1 Ladigesia roloffi | reverse complement strand
CACACACACACACACACACACACACACACACACATACACACACACACATACACACACATACACACACATACACACACGCACACACACACAAACATACGCACACACACGCACACACACACACACACTTTGGATCAGATTTAGTTTAAGTGTGGTTTTGTACATTAATGTGAATGTAAATAAAGAATTGGCATGCTTACTAAAATATTAAGAAATAGTAAATGTTTGAACAAAACCTTGCACATTTTTTCCCATTTTCTTTTATTGCATAAGTTGTAAATACCTGGGTAAATACCTCAGCTGGCCAGTCTCCTCAGCCCCCTCATCTCTTATCTCCCCTGAGTCTGCCTAGCAGAGGAAGAGGACCACAAACTTGTCTCTTAATCCCAGCCACCCCAATGAGGGTCACAACCTCGCCAGTAAAGATGAAAGGCTTGGTCCCCTCTCATCCCTGCTACTTATCTCAGAGCTGTGAAAGGCAGAGTGGGCCAGCTTTCTGGGCTAGACCCCTATATCCTACATCAGTCCAGAGGACTGTAGCATGTTTTTTTGTGCTGCAACTTTTATCTAAGCAGCACCTTTGGACACAATTTAGACTGACTTTTAGGAGAGGATGAGTGGATGAGAGAGCCTGACCAGCATCTTTTTGACACATTTATGCATTTCAGGTCAAAATACCACTGATTTGTGCTTCATAAACATTACAGTTATGTAAGGTCAAGCTTACAGGGGGGTTGTACAGATGTAGCCACTGTTAAAATGTTAGCATATTATTAAAAACTTTTAAAATCCACATGTAAGCAGTTGTTTATTGTTGTTAGTAGATTAAATTATACTATATTTGTGTTGTAGGTTTTGAAAACCTTGGATCATTTTAATAGCAGTGTAAATACATTTTGTGAATAAGTGTTTTTTCTAAAATGAGTTTATTTCACTTAAGACCAGTTTAAATGACTTTGTCTTTAACTTTAAATCACAGTTCTTGTCAGTAGTAAAAGTATGTCAGCATTTTATGTGGATTATTTCTCATTCACTCATTGAAATCAACACTTTTAGTTAAAATTGCTGTGTCTTCTTGTGTGGAATGAAATATTTCTATTTTTCACCAATTTGTTATTCTTTGACTGACACTAATTGGGGGGAAAAATCCCATTGTAACTTATTAACTAACTAACATTGTAATTATGTATGTAATTGCATAAGTACATTAAGTATGCAGCAACATTAAAATAACAATTGTAGACTTCAAAATGTTAAACTGCTGCTCGACTCAAAATTTGCATCATTTTTCTGTCCTTTTTTTTTTTCTGTCAGCTTCACAGGAGCACTAGTTCTTATTGCTGCCCCATAAACCTGTCCTGCTTTGAAGTCTTGCTTACCATGCCTATTTGTTATTTATTTGTGGGAAGGATGGCCATGGTGTAATCCCCTCGTCATCGGCCAGAATAGGGGTGAATGCCACCGTTTTTTGGAGGCTGGGTTGATTACATGGACATAATTGAAGGATAACTTTTTTGCTTTTTCACTAACTGCCCCCGAACTGCATAATTAGTTTCTAACAGGGTCTTTTTTTCCCTCCTTTCCAGGGCTCCAGTAGTGTTTTGAACATTTTTTTATTGGGGCTGTTCTCCTCAGCCCTTGTAAAGGATCCACCGTTGTGTTCTCCCTACCTGCTGAGCGAAGCATTTATATATGTGTGTGTGTATGTGTGTGTGTGTGCGCGCGCATGTGTGTATTTCACTAATGAGAAGCACATGTGTGGGGCCAATGGCTGTTGCTTGCAGGGTTGAGCAGCGTGGCTTGAAGTTATTAATGGCAGTAAAATTTATGCTTCCTCCGTTTTTGCCAATTAAATGGAGAAGTCCTTCTCTTTCTAGGGTCTTGGAAAGCACATCTGGCTTCAATAGGCTGAGATAACCTAGCCTGAAGGGTCCACGGCCGGCTCCGACCGGTCCCCTCTCGCACTCTCGCTTTCTCTCCCTCTTCCCTCTCTCTGATTAAGCTGGAGGCTTGGGTTGTGACCCTGGCTTATGTGTGTGCGCGCAAGTCTTCACTCTGAGTTATTGAACTACTTTTAAGTAGTGGGTGCAACACAATGATGCAAAATAAATTCTTTCCTTTGCCTCTTTTTTTTTTTCTTCTCTCAAGTCCTCGGCCTCCCGCTCTAATGACAGCTATGCTTCCCTGTGTGTGGGTTCCTAAATGTTGCAATCCTTTGAAAATTTAATTTCAAAACCAAGCACAGCTGATCTGAAACAAAGAATTTGAGTCATCCTGAGGGAATGCTACGTTCCTGGGACTGCTCAGTTAGAGCAGTATAGGTTTATTTGAGGCATACTATATAATATCAGTTTATGTTGTGGTGAAAGTGTTTATCAGTTAGGATGATGGACAGACTGATTGCCTTTTTATTATTATTTCCCTATTTGCCTTGAAGTGTTAATTTCCTGTTTGTTTCCATTCATTCCCATTTCAGGAGATGAAATGCAGCGGCATCTGGCCATGCGCATTCTGTACCACATCAGTATGGACGACCGCTTCAAGTCCATGTTTGCCTACACTGACTGCATTCCACAGGTAGGAGCTCAGCCTGCATTAATGCAAGCCTCCATTCCTGCACCCCCGGGGTTCTGCATGAGAGACAGCTCTACGGTACAACTGCCCTCATGACCAAGGCGATGACAGCTTACTCTTGCTCTTTCTTTTACTCTCTCACGGTAGTAATAAAAGTGCCGTGTGTTTTTTTTGGGTTTTGCCTAGCATGTAATAGAACATTATATACACTACTTACCATGGCATTAGCCTAAAACATAGCATTGAGTTGTGAAGTTATTTTTATGTAATGCGATTTTGTCGAGTTTTGATTATAACAGTATGTGCCAATAAGAATGTGTGGAGTGGCACAACTGTTTATTGGCCATATCTTTGGGAAATTGTGTTTTCGATCCATGCCAGTGCCATAGTCTGGAGTCCAACAGGACCATCTGCCTTGGGGTTTAATTGGAGACATTATTAATTATTGTAATTAGTTGTTCATTTCAAAGCACATTGCTGTGCTAGCCAATGCAAGCATGTTACCCAAAGTTGTCAATGTTCTCCTTCTAGTTGGGTGAATTGGGAAATTAAGTGAGGATTCACAAGTCTTAACTTTCACCCTCCTTGTGCTGGCAGCATCATGTTATGTGAAGAATATAAGAAAGGACAAATTAGTGTGATATGGTCTCTGGACTGATATGGCTGGTGGGACAGATAGACAGAACTAAGTTCAACTCAAAATGATCAAGACAGAAGGTTTGGTCTAAAGCCTAGAGATGGGAGTGTGGGATTTGTAGTACATGCGCTTTGGACCGTGCAAAGGCATATTGGGACGGCGGGTAAACGTGAATAGGGCAGGTGCCAGTAAGTCTAGCCGCTGTATGATTACGGCTCCAGGGCTGCTGCTACGTGATCCTCCAGAGCCGTGTGATTGCACACCGCTGCCTCCTCTCAAACTTGGCCAGCCTCGCTCAGTCCTGTCTGCCATCCTGCTTAATGTTAACGTCACACTCATACATGCGCACACACAAACTTCAGATTACACACCCATAACCTTCTGTTCAGCTCTGGGCACAGAGATCAGGTCTGAGCTAATAGAGAGTGACACGGGGATACGCTTCTAAAATCAGGAACCGTTTGGGGGAAAATCTCAAACCCCTACATAGGGGAGGAAGGACAAATTGAGCGCAGGAGTCTGGAAAGAATGCCTTGTGTCTGTTTGCATGATTTAGGGGGCTTTAAAGGAGAGAATCGGGCTTCTGCTGATTAGGATTGCTCTTTGGATGGCTCCTTATTGAAGTGCTGTGTTTAGGCAAGTCATGGAGAGGAGCTAGTGCTTTTATACAAATACAGCGTTAACTGCTGCCTGTGCTGATTCATTGCTTGGCAGGTGATGAAGATGTTGTTTGATTGCGGAGAGGAGAACACGGACCCAGAGCTCATTTCTTTTTGCATCAATCTGGCTGCCAACAAGAGAAATGCCCACCTTATTTGTGAAGGTCAGGATGCATATAGTGCTCTCTTTGCACTAATCGTCCAGTTTTCCAGTACAGTCCTTTTCCTATACAGTCCAAACAACCATTGGTCATTATATAATTCATGTTTATATGTATGGTTAAATACTAAGAGGAAACCATCTGTTGCAGCACAATCTGTTAGCCACCCTCTGCATAATACATACCATAGCATAGGACCACCTCACCACTCATAGTATTGTTTGTGGGTTTTTATATTACGGTAGTCACTGAGGCATACTCGGCCCTTTTCAAACATAAAACTATATTTTTAGAGTAATTAAGTGTTTGCCGCATTTGCTTCATTCTCACATGTAGACTTGAAATTGTATTCTACTGAAATACATGCTGGGAGATTTTACACACAGCAGTGTGTGAGTTTTTACACACCCTGAACACAGTCATCATTGTTGTGTTATAGCTAGTATCTTCTCACTACAGGAAATGGGTTGAAGATGCTAATGAAGAGAGCTTTGAAGCTGAAAGATCCTTTGATGATGAAGATGATTCGGAACATCTCACAGCATGATGGACCCTCCAAGAATCTATATATTGTGAGATTAACACAGAAAAACAAAGAACACACACATCCATGATCATGGAAGCTCACAATTAAGCTTTGTTGTGTTGGTTGTTTTGGGGCAGGACTATGTTGGAGACTTGTCAGCTCAGATCGAGCAGAATGAGGAGGAGGAGTTTGTGATTGAATGTTTGGGCACGCTAGCTAACCTCACCATCCCCGACCTGGACTGGGAGCTGGTACTCAAAGAATACAACCTAGTACCCTTCCTGAAAGACCACCTCAAACCTGGTGAGACAGTTCTACTTCTCAAAGGGTGACAACATTGATGAAGTATTGTATTTTTTTAAACCACTTAAAACTCATAATGCAATTTCAATCAATCTTCCTGGTTTTCTAATTTCATAAGAACTTTCCAGACAAGAGCCCCATCGTAATTACAATTGATAGCATATACCCTCTTGCAAAAAATATTCAAAATGGCCTCAAATGCACTTCCTGATACAATGTGTGATCCCAAAACTTCCCTAACTAGCTAGTTATCTTTTCAATGCATATGCATGGAAAACATTTTACATTTTAGTCATATAGTTTTCAAATGAAAATGTTTAAATTCAGTGTTACATTATTGATTATTGTGTTTGTATATGTTTTAAACAGTCAAGTTGCTTATATCTTAGAAGCTTTTTGTAGTTTGTCGTGTGGGCCATTGGTTGCAAAGGTCAAAGCTCAAACAGAATTGATATCATAAAGCATCACGTATAAGAAGCATGAATACATTGGCTGTGGAAGAAGAATTTAGAAGAATTAATATAAAACTGATATTTGGTAGAGGTAGGATATGTAAGCCAGACCACACTTGGCGTTCGATAACTTTTATCCACTTTTTACCTCACACTGTTAAACCTGTAGTCCTTATTTGTGACCTCTAGGCTGTGCAGCAGATGACCTGGTGCTGGAAGTGGTGATTATGATTGGCACTGTCTCCATGGACGACTCTTGTGCTGCCATGTTAGCCAAGTCAGGCATCATTCCTGCTCTTATAGAGCTTCTTAATGGTAAGATATAGTCCAATGACCACTGTTTGTTTTTGAGTGACTTTTATCAGACTAATACTGATGGCTGACACAAGTGTTGACCAGTGATTGTCTTTTTCCACAGCGCAACAGGAGGACGATGAGTTTGTGTGTCAGATTGTATATGTCTTCTACCAAATGGTGTTTCACCAGGCTACCCGAGACGTCATTATAAAGGAAACCCGTATCCTTCACCATCGTAGTAATCTACACAGAGACAATACAATGTATTTCTCTGAAACAAGCTTAAATGAACCTATCCTCCAGTCTCAACTAGCTCTTTTTGTCCTTAACACCAATCTACAGAAGCTCCAGCTTACCTCATCGATCTGATGCATGACAAAAACGCAGAAATTCGCAAAGTCTGTGACAACACACTGGACATTATCGCTGTAGGTGTTTATTTGTAATTTCCAAGACATCATGGCATGAAATAGTTTTGGAGAGTACAGCTTATGAAAATATACTTGAGTGGTCAGTGCTTTGGTGGTAAATGCAGCATGCTGTGGCATGGCTCTTGATTTGCTGTGGATCTTTCAGCTCAGAATGATCTTTCGCAGGCCTCAGATTAATGTAATTAGGTCTCCATTATCCAAGGTTTCTTTTAGAGGCCAGGGGAAGTGTTCTATACAACTGATCAGGCAGGGCTATTAAAGCTGGGAGCCACATCAAAGGGCCTGGAGGTGTCTGGTTAGGCTCAGATAGGTATAGAGGACAGAACACAGCTCTGCGAAATACCACACACTCACCCGTAGTCTTGTTCATTTCAGAAGTATTTGTCAGGGAAGTGAAATTGCGTGTGTATTGTGCTGCTCTGACCTTTCATTTTTCTGGGTTGTTTTCTGTCTAGAATTGTTAACCTCTTGTTGTTGTTACTTTTACTCATATTTTTCTCATTCTCTCTTCTGTGCCATTGGCAGTTCCTCAAGCAGTGTCAGCCTAAATGAAGAAGGCTGTTCATAGTTCATTTCTCTGCACTCTTTCAGGGTGTGCTTAAAGGTTTTATGAGATGTGTTTATAAAACACTACGAGCCCTGGTTCACGTCCACCATTATCCAGTCCGCTCGGAAATGTCACAAGCTCTGTTATGGTAAGATTGATTAGCTGGGTCATTAAAGCTGTTCCCTGCCGTAACTGGCCAAGAAAAGCCAGCCAGGGCACTCACGAAGCTGTTTCGCTTTTGATTTATTCGCATATTGACAAAAAATGTCAGTTTGGCTAAAAGGGGGCTGGCCTGTGGCAACGGGCCTGTTTGAGGCCTGGGCCTCAGGTGTCCAATGATGCCCATGGGCCTCAGGCTTGGACTGGGATGATTAATCAGCAGTGTTGTGTGCATGGAGCTCAGCGGAGCTTAGCCATGTCCGGAGTCTCAGAAAGGAACTTTATCAACTACTGACCCCACAGCAAAAAGAAAACAGTCACTTGGCCACACTTGTCTTTATTAAAGGTATTCTTCCCTCAGAGCTGCTAATGTTGCATAAAATGAATAAACTGTGGAGCGGGTCCCGTTGTGTTTTTAAAATGCTCTGATATACGTATTCTCTTCTACTCTGTAGGAATATGATGAGGAGTGGGGGAAGAAGATCCAAAATGAGAAGTTTCGCTGGCATAACTCTCAGTGGCTGGATATGGTGGAGAACCGACAGATGGATGAAGCGGAATCCTTTATTTATGGAGATGAAGGAGAGCCCTTCCTTCAGGGAGAAGACATACTGGAGCGGCCTGACCTGTTCTACAGCGCAGGTCAGAGAGAGCACAATGACTGGAGTGATAAAGTTGGATGGCAATTGTGGCATGAACTACAAAGAGTATTAAATAGGAAGAGTCCATTTGAATGGCAATCATTTGTAGTTCAGTTGGATGCTAGATGTTCAGAGCTTTAATGAAGGCCTTTGGTAACTTCTGCATTTTCCTGGCAGATGGATTAATCACAGCGGACAGTGCCATCAGTCCAGAATTCTTCACAGACTTCCAGAATGAAGACTTTGTAGGACCTCAGGGTTTCCCAAACAGGTACATGCACAAATTCTAAGTCATGGATGTTCAGAGCACATAAATCACCAAACCCAGCACAGTTTGGTGATTTATGTGCTTTAGTAAACTAATTGAATCTTGTAACTAACTTATGAGTTGAATCAGATGTGTTTGAACAAAAATCCCCAAATTGTCTCTGCATATTTCTTATGGATATAATGTTTTTAAGGCTTCTCCAAAAAACAGTTGAGAAAACCAATAAATGCAGATATTGTGCAATTGGCACTTAGACGAACACACTTCCTACTTGCCTGTGATTGGTTGGGTTCAAAAGTGCAAAACAAATAGTACAGTTACTGTTTGTTTACACAGATGCTGTACTACCTGTTGCTCTCTGCTGAGATGCTGTATCTGCACATCTGCCATATTGGAAGAGTCAAACATGACTTGTAAACAAACCCACATATGAAGATGTGCTTAGTTTTCCATGAATAAATCAGCCAAAACCCAATTACTCAGTCAGTTCACTTCAAATTTGCTTGTTTTGTTGTAATCATCTGACATTTCGGCCTGTTGCTGAATTATCAACAGTCCAGTTTACATGATGCTTTATTTGTAAAATGTCAGGGTTACAGCATGTGATAGTAGCCCTAAGAAGTGACCAAGTTAAGATGTATTTTAAAAACACTGATGTTTTTATCTAATGCTTATTCATTTCATATTTGTTTGCCTGAAATAGTGGTGACATCCCTCTAAAAAAATAGGTATATGTATATTTAGTGTGAGGATAAAACAACCAATAGTAACAAAAAATGGAGAATGCAGTCTGCCTTTGGCATCATATGAGACATTTTTTATGTCTACAGGAGAGAGAATGTTAGTCTGTAATACTCACAAAGGTTCCCTCAAATCGACAATCATTATTTGATTATTTCGCTACAAATTTATGGAAGACTTTAGGTTTAGATTTAGACATCTTAGCTGTAAATTAAATCTGGCTTTCTGGATTTAAATGATACAGTTTAACTGGGCTAAGCATAAGTTTAAAAATAGTGTGTGTCTGACTATAGAGCTTTTATACTCACAGGTTCTACATTAAACAGTGATGAGAGTCATTTCTGTTGTTTTAGCACGCCTAAAGCTGCAGCGTCAGAACTTTCTCCCCTTGCATCCCTGCATGTACCACCTCTCCTCCTCCAACAGAAATAGTTTTAGCTTGGAGAACAAACATGACTCCCCGTCTCCCTGTGTTCTCCGTACCCGCATCCACTCTCCCTCTCCTGCAGCCATAGCGCCTCAGCGGAAAGCAGACTGGGCGACGTGATTTATGTAGCAGCCCCCTGTGCGATGACTTTGTTTAATAAGTGCTTTTGTTTCTTCAAATGCTATCATCCCACACCGCAGAGAAAACGATCACATTAGGGGCAAAGTTAGTGATGGACTTGGTTGCTTTTATTAGCTGATACTCCTGGGATGTGCCTCTGTTTATGTGTTGGTCTTGGCTGTGATGTAGAGGAAAAAAAAGGCTTTTTACTGAGTCTGAGGCAGGAGGAGCTCTCAATAAGACACAAGCGGAGAACAGCAGAGAGAGATATGCTTTTAAAGGAGGAGAGGGTCTGTCATAAACGAAAGAGCAAGTGAGTACAGAGGAAGGAGGGCTATTTTTTTCCCCTGCTCTTTGTAAGCGATAGCTGTAAAATACACTGAGAGCGCATGGGGAATTAGCAGGCCTGAGTGTTTGGTTTTCATTTGGCCGAAGTGGTGTGAGAGATCCAGGTTAACACAATAATGAAACCCAGCCTGCAGGAAGCACACAGCCAGACATGCTGAGAATGGCTTTTAAACGCTCACTGTTGTTCGTGCAAATCGTACAATGTGGTTCTTCATCTGCTGTATTAAGTAGCTTAGTTACAACTGACGAAGTGAACTCAGGAAGCCTAATGCAGACTTCAGAGACACCTGAAACAGGCCCCAGTGGGTCTTTCAGATGTTGAGCATGTGAGTAGTTGAAGATCAGGTGTCATTCACACTGAAATTGTTAGAGTCTGACTGCTGATTGAAGATCAGAGGCATGTGTTTCATAATGGTCAGAGTTACTGTAATTATAATAAACCTGGCTTGTGTGGCCTGTACTTGTTCAAATGTTTGAAGATATAATTGGTGTTAATTACTTCTCCATGTTTGGCTTAATATTTTAAATTTATTGGAAACTATATTGAGAACTGTGTAAAAACTACTGAATATGTTCATTACCAAACATTCTATCAAATATATTATATTATATTTCATAAAAGTAACAAAAAGGCCAAAGACATGTTTTACATTACCAGCTGGATGGTGGAAAAACATTTATTTTTTGTTGTTGTTGTTGTTGTTGTTGATGATAACAATAGTAGATGTAGTAGTAGTGTAGTGGTACATAAAGATACTACTACAACTACTACCACTAACATTAATAATAATAATAATAAAAATAATAATAATAATAATAATAATAATAATAATAATAATAATAATATCATTATTTTTGTTGTTGTTGTTGTTGTTGTTGTTGTTGTTGTTGTGGTTGTTGATGATGATGATGATGATGA
>JBBKCR010000148.1:10466670-10480701 GCA_037577295.1 Ladigesia roloffi | reverse complement strand
ACAAACAAAGCATTCAAATTTGCCAGGTTAGGCTAAAATATGAGGCTACAGGTGATAATAAACTAAGAGCCATTTGGAAGCCGAAAGAGTCGGCTCTTATTTGGGAGCCGAGCCAAAAGTGCAGGCTCTCCCCATCACAAATAAGACAGGCAGTGATGTTAGACGGGAAGTTGTAGTTCTTGTTCATCCCAAAAGTGTTGGATGGGGTTGAGGTCTGGGCTCTGTGTGGGCCAATCAATTTCTTAATCACGAAAACTTATCCAACCATGTCTTGCTTTATGCATTGGGGCACAGTCATGTTGAAGTAGAATGGTCTTCCCCAAAGTGGCGTTGTCAAAAATGTCCTGGCATGTTGAAGCATTAAAAAGGGGTCTTGACCAAACCCTGAGAAACAGGCATGTCCAAATACTTTTGTCCATTTAGTCAATGGCAGTAATCTTAACCTCAGTAACCAAAATGCCCTTTCTCTTCTTTAGAAACCAAGGGAAAAGCAGAATGAAACTAAAAGGATCCACAAAAAAGGATTCATGCACAATTAATTCCAGTTCCTGTGTTCTTTTAAAGTTGAATTCCACTGATCAAATGTGTGTATTTCAGTTGTTGAATCTGAAATACAGAAACTTATAAATCAGAATTGTTTTACAGCAGCCCTGACAGGAAGCAGAAATCACATCTATAACACAAATGTAGGCATTTTATTTGCATTCCAAAATTCTTACACATTTCTGAGAGTTTATCTTTAATGCAGACTGTTCAAAAAGCAGTTAATCTGTAATACTGAGCTTTCATTAGGGACTACATATCTTGTATGTACTTCTTTGTCATGGCCACAGTATAAGAAACCATTTAAGAGGCCTTAAGTGATTTGGACACTTTCATCAAGGTAAATCTGCTATAATTTTTTAAATTCTGTGAAATTTCTCTTTACAGAGCATCTCAACAGTTGTTTAAGGATTGTCTGCATATTACTTGCGTATTTGTTTACTTGTGGCCACTAAACTACCAACTGCTGGGCCTGCTGTTATGTTATTGAGACTCTGCCACAGATTTTGGAGGAAAAAAACCCTAAAACAACAGAGCTAAAGATGGGAAAGCAAATAAACCAAATGGCCTCTCGACCAAATCATCAAGCCAAGCAATTACATTTTTCTACAAAGCTACAGCATTTTGGAGAGATGAGACAATGAGACAACATGCCATGCTTTCATAGTTTAATTATGTTAAGGGGAAAAAATGGATAACAATCTTGTATCAATTTCAAGGCAGCTCTAGATGAGGAAAAGAATCTTAACAATATAAAAGCACATACAGAAAGCTGAACGAAAATGATCAAAACATAAATATTTTTATTAAAGAACAAAGGAATAAATACCATTATTAGAAATGGAAAGCTTGTCGGCTCAAAACATCTGGCTCGCTTATCAAAACAAAACGCTCAAAAGTGGCACAACCTCTCCTCAGATTTAAAGGTCTCAGTGCAGTAAAGACACTCTCTTTATATAATATAAATGTCTATCTCACGGCTAATTTGGAAACTCAATGACTGAGCGGCACTGACGTGCATGCTCATAACACAGCAGTAATCCTGTTTCCACATGAACGTTTTAAAACACTTTAAAATACTGTTTGTCTTGCCCTTGCTTTTGGAGTTCAGTCAGTTTTCCGACCTATGTCCTCTGTGCTCAAGCCATGCCCTTGGTTGCCACTCGGGGGCGCCGAGGAGTAGGTGGGCACACTGTATTTGGTAAGCACCGACTTAAACTGCTCCAGGGTGGCATCAGTGCGAACGCCTGTTGGGTCAAAGTGTGTCCGGCTCACTCTGAATCCAGCCTCTGTCAGATACTGCAGGAATTTATTCAACCTGGAAGATCAGAAACAATTAAGAGTTAAACACAAATTACAAGCCATAAGCTTGGGCCCACCCTTGGTTCCTTCAACTAATAAATGATAAATTCGTTTTATTAAAAGAAAAACTTACAAAGCATAATGTAACAACATACACTGTAAGAGTGATTTCAAGGATGTGAAAGCTTATGTACGAATTGCATCTAAATAACCACCTCTTGCTTTTATTACAGCAGCACACATTTGCGGCATTCTTTCGAGCATTTTGGAAATAATTTATGTCTAAACCCTCTCAGCACTGTTTCAATCAATCAAATAGTTCTGTCTCATTTGCTGGAAGCTCATTATGAACTCGTCAAACCAGCTGAGAAAGATCTAAAGTCCTCATTCTCAAAAATGTTGCTTTTTTTTGGACTGGATGTGATCTTGGTACAGTTTTAAAGAATGCTTGGGATCATTATTCTGTTGAAAAATGGCATTTCTGTCAAATGATACATAACCCAAAAGGATTTGAGTGATGTTGTAGAAATGAGTCTGTAGTGTACATTAACATTTAACACATATTAAAGCATAACATACTATAAGCTAAACATAAAAGGTTTAGATGTTTTATTAAACATTTCAGGATCAATAATGTTAAATATTTACATAAATTATTTACTCATGAAAGGCAATTCTGGTCAACAATTTCTAGTCATTTTTTGTTCTGCATTTTGAGGGGTGTCATATCAGGTTCTTTCTATGTTTGCAGTTCTCATTCTTCTAACTAAGTTCAATTATTGAATGTCTTGTTAGATTAAACAAGTAAACTGTAATTTTAGTATATTAAAATAGCCCATCATCTATAAAAATCAGTACTTTCTATGTTTCCTCTGAGATAAATCCTATTTGCATGGCATAATCAATCTGCATATAAATAATAAGATCCCTGTGAAGGGCAGTGAGGTCTGAGGTGACTCACTTGGGCATGTTCATGCCGCGGATACTGTGCCGATGGATACTATAGTAGAAGGCGGGGTGCTCCAGCGAGGCTTCTGATTTCAGCTTTTTCACTACACTAGCAGGCTCCTCTCCGGTCTTCCTCTTGCCTGATTGGTGGGGAAAATAAATAAATAAATGGAATGTTGGAAATGTTTTTTAAAAAACATTATCTTAAAATAAAAATTACATTTTTTTTACGCCCCTTCTTCTGATACCAGACTTGTAGCAGTTTTCCAAAACAGTTTGCAGTAAAATGGCCCCCAATATTCATGTGTGAACACACTCCAGCGCACAGTGTGCACAATGTAAAATTTTGTCTCTGTATTTAACCCTTCCACTAAGTGAAGCAGTAAGTACCCCCAAGAGGGACGCAGAGTGAGGGGACAGTACTTTGCTTGTTGGTACCACAGTGGTGCTGCTAGCAGTCCAGGGATTCAAACCCACAACCTTCTGATCTCAGGGCAAACTACCTAAGCACTAGCCCAGCAGTTGTCCCAAATACAACCTGTACAAGAAAAAAAAAGTGATGCCCTTGTTTCAGAATATCAAATGACTCACGTTCTGTAATTTCTTAATCCTCTCTAGGTTTGCAGGTACCCGGAGCCCATTCCATTTACTCACATATTCACACCTACGGTCAATATAGCGGTTAGGGCGTTGGCCCTGCAATCAGAGGATTGGGGTTCAAATCCCAAATGCTAGTGTCACCGCTGAGGTTCAATTAGTGGCAGCCCCCTGCTTCACCTAGTGAATGGGTTAAAGAGAAATCATTTCATTGTGTGTTGTACTTGTATGCATGTGATAAATAAAATTAAATCCCGAATTCACCTGACACACATGTCTCTGGACTGTGGGGGAAATGGGAGGACCCGGAGGAGAGAATATGAAATGAAAAGCTATGATTCTTCTCCTACCTGATTGGTCAGCAGTGTCAGCTTCCTCCACCTTCTGTAAAGTTTTGATGACCACACCACACTCCACTGCCAACACACAAGAGTATTCTAATTAAACAGCATATTGATTCATCCAAAGCAAAAACTTTCTGTATTTCCTTGCTGAAATGATCTAGATCTCAAACCAGACACCTGTTTATTTTGGACAAGAAAGAGGGAATTTAACTGCACTTTATTTCATAGTCTGAGTACATTAAATTTTGAAACATTATTAAATATTTATAAATATTTATAAGCTCAAACCTTGAGCCTGCCCTCATTTTATCAGGTACATCATTTTTGTGATAGGATTAAAATGCTTGATTATAATATAATAATATATTATAAAAAAAGAAGCATTTTTTGTTTCAGATCAAAATAATATACTCCACAAATGTACATGTTTATTCCAGATACAATTAGGTGATGAGCCAAATTATGAGGTTGAATTTTTGCGATCTCAAGATTCCTGGAGGGTCTCCTACGTGTATTCATACCTTGATTAGCTAGAACCGAGTGGCCAGTGACAGAGAAGGACTTGAGTGTGGTGCAGTCAGCTTCACAGATTAGAGTCTTCACTAAAGGCTGGATATCCTCCATGCTGTGCTGCACAGCTGCTACAAGCATCCGCCTCAGGAAGCCAGTGTTGAAGAGAGAGCCTGACCTAAGAGATACATAGAATTAGAGTTAGAATCACAGTCCTTCCATTAGAGACAGGCAAGAAAAAGAAGAAATGAATGAAGGAAGCAGCATCTAACCAGAGAGGCCCGAGCTCCACGGCAGTCTTCCCTGGCATGCTGCCATGGCACTGACAGGGGAGCTGCCGGTACAGGTTCTCTGCAGATCATACAACACCATACAACAATTATAAACAGTGTGCTTACTGAAACCCAGTCCAACAGAACAAGAAATTTACAGCACAAATTCTGACTTTCGCACTGGTCCAAGTTCTGGACTCACCCTCCACCATGCTGCCTGGCTTGAGGAAAACTCTCTCCTCACACCACTGGCAGTGCAGCAGCTGTCGCAGTTTCTTGGCTGACTCGTCAGCCTGTGTGGGGCCTCGGAGTACCCGGACCACCACCAGCAAAAAGTGTTCCAGAGCCACGGCCAGCAGCACCTCAATACCTTTATTACAGCGTGCTGCAGCCCTACAACATACACAAGCTTTAGATAAGATATTATTTTATGCCCAGTATCTTTATCATTACTGTGCCATATGAGTCTGTCCTTTTGTATAAAGTATGTACTCATGTATTGTAAAACATGTAAGCTAATCTTTACTTTGATGGACATTGGCGATTTATTATGGCTGCAGTTTACTTCGAATGTGTACGCTGGCTTCTATTACTTATTGGCAACATTAGGATTATTTTTCCAAAATAAAAACTGGAAACGCCAAAAAAAAAACAAAAACACAACATTGTTCCATTCATTTTCTACCCCTTTATCACACATTCAGGGTTGGGGGCTGGAGCCTATCCCAGCCGCTACGGGCAAAGGCGGGATACACCCTGGACAGTCGCCAGTACATCGCAGGGCCACACACACACACATATTCACACTCAATGTGCTCAATCAGCCTTTCCCCAATCACACAGTCACAGGAAGAACATGCAGACACTGGAGTCGAACCCAGGACTTTCTTGCTGTGAGGCAACAGCGCTAACCCCTGTGCCACCATGCCGCCCTGATGTTGTTCCCATAAAATAATATAAATTATCAAACTATTTCGTGAACTGATGAATTTTAGCTGACCACAGTTCAATTGACATTTTATTAAAATATTTCAACTCACATTTTATGATAAAATTTGAACTGATTTGATTACATTTGAATTGATTTGATTAAACAACTAAAATATATGATGCAACAATTTCCATTTTGCCAGTGACATGTAAAAGGTTGAAGTCCTTTTATCTGTGAAGATTGGTTTGTTTATAAGTGTTTGGTGATTGCAGGTAATCTAATAGTGGTAAACTAATCAACATGTTGTGTTACCTGGCTATGGAGGCCACCACCATGCGTGCAGCGAGCTCTCTGTAGTACTCGGTCCTAACAATCTGGCAGCCATAATGGCGGAGTGTCACATTCAGGGACTTGGAGTAGAGGGAGCCGGTGTCCGTAGACGTCACAGAAACGATGCCCAAGTTACGCACATTTCGGAATGCAGCGTCCAGGTAGTTCACAGCTGTCCCAAATGGGTCTAGATGTCTGATGTTATTAAAGTTTGATGACAAAATTAAATTGAGAACAATATATGCACAAACCTGCACCAACCTTCTCATAGGTAACACACTAGCGTGAGTTTTTCCAAAAGCTTTTAAATTATCATGTAAAACTTACAAATTTTAGTTTCATCTTCATATTTTCCATCAAATTTGCTCATTTTGATGTTTTTGCTACGACTCTTACATGTAGTCAAATGCTCTCAGGTGCATGATGACGTTGGCGTCTGTCTTGGTCACCTCCACCGAGGCGATGGGAGTGTCGGGGTCCGCTGTCCCCTCAGGCTGCCGGGGCGTTCGCCCCCCCTCCACACGGATGTGATTCAGATGGCAGTTCTCCTTGATCATCTTTACACAGGCCTCATTTATGTCATTTATGGTCACTTTAACAGCGGTGCGAAGGTGTTTGGCCCACTGCAGTCCCATTATACCTACAAGAAAGAGATACCATGTGAAGTTCAAAACAAGCCAAGAATGCACCAGAAGCTAATGTACCTGCAACAAATCATCTGTAGCTATTTTAACAAATCATAAAGATTTCCTGTAGATCTATAAAATCCTTCTAAATGATTGATAGGACCTGGCATAGGCTAACACTTAACATGAACAGATTCTGGACAAAAAGTTGAATCAAGGCATCCCTAATAAATCTGTATGATAGCTTAAGACTAAATGAATGATACAGGACAGTCTACTAACACAAATAACTAAAAACCGACTGCTGATAAACGGCAAAGTCAAAAACCTGGTGTAAGGATTGTGCTTAAACCATACATCCATGTTTTTTTTCCATTTGGTTTGCATAGACATTTATTCATTTCAGTGTATGTCTGGTTATGTAATAAATTCTTGCTATTCTGGAATTTCTAAAATTACAAAAATAAAGATAAGCTTCTTAATATATCGTTCTATTGAACAATTCTCCTGTATTATTGAAAGATCTAAAGAAAGAGACACACCGGTGGCTCCAAAGGCATCAAGACATTCCAGTGGATTCCTTTCTTCAGCAAGAACTGCAAGAGAACAAAACACCAACTGCCTAGAATACAATACAGAGGAAAGCCTCAGGTTACATGGGCAAGCAGAGTATTTGTGTTTATTATACTGATTGGACAGGCTACATTTGTGCAGGCTGGACAGGACTAAACAGAGAACTAAGTTATTAAAATGGAACAATATGCAAAATGAATCTGAGACCTGTTGGTTTTCATTTTGCGGTTGAAGTAGGTATCTGTCTTCTGGGGTGTGTTGTGGTTAGGCATGAGCTGCACGTTTGTGCCTAACTCTTTCATGATCTCATAGGCCTGCCCGCCTGGCACTGTGAGAAAGGCAAGAAGAGAAAGAACGGCTGTGATGCAAACTATACAGTGGTTCCAGATCTAGATCCTGGGGTGCTATACCTTGTTTTCTAGGCAAATGAGAGTCATGTGGAGACGCTCTTTACCTGGTTCCTCATACGGTACATCTGAGGTGCCAGAATAGCTGGCCTCAGTCTCGCCCTTATTAATGTGGCGTTTGAGATGACTGATCATGTCCGTCTTTCGGGCGATGGTAACCGAGCAGACCACACAATGGTAGTGTGCCACCAGCCGGGCTTGACTCTGGAAAACATGCACATTAAAACAGATAAAATAGACCGAACAAGTCCAACTCTCATTCCAAAACATATTTCTAGTTACCAATCTACTGTATATTGTTCATACCCAACCTTTGTGTGTTTACTCATATGGAGTATATTCGGCAGATGCTTTATTGGATTTATTTAGACCTTCAATTTTATGTCATATTTGTTTGTGTCTCCATGTGTCTGTGCAGTCGTAACATAAAAATCTCCTCCAGGCTCAGTAACATTTTCTGATTCTGATTCTAAGACATTCCAAAACATTCTAGATAAAGTCTAATGACTTC
The DNA here is from genome assembly GCA_037577295.1 of Ladigesia roloffi. Lineage (NCBI taxonomy): Eukaryota > Metazoa > Chordata > Actinopteri > Characiformes > Alestidae > Ladigesia > Ladigesia roloffi. The sequence continues at coordinate 10,472,807 of JBBKCR010000148.1, read as the reverse complement.
ACTGAAAAAAGGCACTGACTCAGTTTCATCCATGACGGTGCATCATTAGCTTTGATCCATAGGTTATACACTTAACATTGATATTTTGTAATGACTTGTAGGTCTTAAATAGGAAACCCATGTTTCTTGGCTTCCTCTGCCACCTTCAGGCCAGCACTGAAATGCACAAACTTGTTCTCTTTTGTTTGATTAGAAACCTCTTAGGTATGACACACAAATGAAGATGCTCACCTGATCTGGACCCAGGCTGGATTTCATTTGTCTGCAAGGCAAATGACAAATGCACATCCTCTGTCCTGGGAGAACCAAAAGAAGCAAACATCAGTCAACATTCAAAACTCCACACAGTTTATGATCTAGTGTCATCACTACTATAAAAGTATTCACAACTCTCATGTCTAACATAACAGAAATACAACATTGTTTCTGAGCATACACACCTTCAAACTCCACATAAACCTTCCAGTGTAGGTTCTGCAGGTGCCGTCTTAGTTTGTGGCTATAGCAGGCTTTGAACTTCTCCTCTGGACACAATGGACAAGACTTCCTACCAGCTGGGATTTTACAGACAAACATGTCCATGTTAAGAACAGGTTATAAAATAAGATAAAACTTTATTAGCCCCACAAATGGGAAATTTGCACATAAATATAAATATGGATGTGTTTCTTGGAGAATACATATGTATACTAGGGGTGTGTAAAGCAGCCGGTATTTGTGTCTGCATTTGTATTTGTAGAGGGGGCGGGGGAATGTATTAGAACTTGAGTAAAATTCAAAATAAGCGTAAAAATCCAGATGTAAAAATATAGCTGTCTAATTTGCCAAGCTAACAGAGCTATATAAACAGAGTGAACATGAGAGGGCCTGGCTGCAGACGTCAATAATACAGCGTAATAATAATCTCCCGATCAAGCCTCCAGAACCCAGTTAAAGTAGAAAAATCTATTTAACAATAAAAGTGATGCAGTTAAGTCTTTTTTCACTCAGCTGCTCCTTCTCTGTTGCTGTGTGCAGCAACCTGTGTCAATCACCTCTTTCCCCACTCCCGACTCCAGAACATCAATCACTTGTCCGAGCAAAGTTTTTCTTGTTCTCGAATTCAAATATTATGAAAGTTATTCGTTAGAAATAAGTATTCATAAAAAACTTGAATATTTGTGCCTTTCTGAATACCACATTTGGGTTCGGCTCCACACATAGTATGTATACAGGTACAGATTGTATGTAAATATATGGATATAAGTTTAAGCTGAACACAACAGGGAAATTCTAACCTCCATTTAAATCTACCAGCATCTCCAAGCCATCCAGAGTGGTCTGGATAGACACATGTCTCTCTGAAACAAAGGCAGAGATATTCAGCAAGGTTTTACACCAAAAAGTAAATAGAAATGTGCGCAATAAGAGAAAACTTAATATTTTCCAAAGGAATTATTTTGCAATTAGCATATGCAGTGCCACAAGCATGAATAAAAGATAATAAGATACTAAAATTAACTAAACGATAAACAATAGTGCACCACATTTATAAAACTTTAATGAAGAAATTATGTATTATGCTGTAAAAGAACATCAGCTCTGCAAAATGGTTTATGACAGTGATTTAGTGTTATTATAAAAAAATAAAAAGAAATGCAAAAAAATAGCAGTGGATAATGAGGGGATTAGGGTAACATTCAACATAATACCAGAGCTTGTGGAGGCAGGGGTCTGTTCGTGGCTGCTCTTAGTTTTCCCACTGCCAGTGGAAGGAGCTTCTTGAACAGGGGGCTGCACACTTTCTTCTTCTGGTCCTACCTCCATTTTCAGAGGGCCTTCAGCCACTGTACACCAATGTATATGTACAGAATCATAATCCGAAAATGTTAATACCATAAATAAGTAACTTACAAGCTAAGTGAACTACTAAAAATAATGGTAGTCAGAAATAGTGATGCATTACTAATTCATTAATATTCATTATTCAAAGACACTCTCCCTAAGCAGTAAAAAAGTCGAAATAATACGGTCGTCACATTGCCACACATTAGATGGTAGAAATACATTTTCTTTGCAACAGCATGTTTAATCTTTTATGAAAACTGTTCTTTAGTCAATTGTGCAGCTTTGTAGATCTATAGCGCCGCCATGTGCCTCATAAACAAATACCTACGACAGAGCGGACAGTGTACGGCCCTATTGCGGAGCTCCGTGCTTAGACCACTACAACACAGTCCAATCGAGCTTCCCTGTTGACTGTGCTGCGTGAGTTCAACCCACCTCTGAACATTTCTTTAGTGTGCAAGAGAATACAGTGTTTGCATTTTCAGTAGTTTTGCATTCAGACAAATATACATTTGTTCATTGTTTCCCTTATTTTCGTCTAGGTCCTGTGGTGGAGCTCCGTGAGGAGGCCCATATTTACTTCAGCAGTTTAAAAGTCGTGTTAGATGCACATTTAATGCGGCGACACGGTAACGACCTGACAATTGTCATTTTAAGAAAATAGAAAATTGCGTTATAGCTGTGTTGTCTCGGACTGGAGAGGAATATCTTGCCTCTAATATTGGCGTCCTCCTGGTGAAGCTGCTCTGCGTCCCCTTCCTTGAGCTCCGCCATTTTAACTAAGTTAGTTACGTAGAGTCCGTGAAGAACGCTACGCACCCCTGCGCGGGCTGGCCAATAGGGGGCGGAGTGGGCTATGACGGAACGTTAAGGGCGTGGTTAAGTCACAGCTGGTCAACATGGCGGTGAGCAGGAGCATGTAGAGAAGAGACAGAAAGAAAACACCTGCACGAAAACAGACATACAACAAAGAACAGAATTATATGTGTGAGAAAAACTATCACACACTTTAGTATTACTCCACAGAACAAATGAAGCCACTGTCGCTGTCAACGACTGTAGAAGGCATGCACTGAGGCGGTGGGACTGAATTTCTTTATCCCACTTTATTTGCTAGTTTTCTTAAAATAAGCCGTGAAGAGATGTGTAACCTCACTGACACTTAACTAGTCACCTCTCAATACTGTTTTATAGTAGTTTGCAATTAAAACTGTCGTGTTGTGACTTAATCCTGGATATGTTCAGTTATGTCTTTATATTTACAGTGTATTTTCTAATATTATGTTAGCATTTTAAAGTATGTTTTTATTAAGCTTTATTTAAATTTTAGAATTTCTTTCATTTGCTATTCCATGTGGCTGGCTCATGGTGTCAGGTCCCTGACACATAATGGGCAATTTCACAAATCTAACAAAATTGACATTAATATTTGTTCAGAGTGGTTTGATGTGAAATTCTGGGGAAAAACTTACAGTCAGAGGGGTTAATAGCAGTCGCGATAGAAACCATGCACAGATTTAAGATATTTTGGGGATAAAACATGTTTTTATACTTTAATGCTCAATAAGTACAAGCAAAACAGTTTGCTTTTTTGATCGCCGCTTTTGGGGTTCGCGATCAAGCTATTTTAAGCCAATATTGGCCGATCAGGATCGGTGGCCGATCATTCGGAGCATCACTAGTTGTCTTGTCCTGTTGAGCTTGTGTTTGTGTGTTGAATTGTGTTGTTTCTATTTTTCTTTGTTTTGCAGTGTTTAAATGACAAACTCCTACTAGTATTCACTTGATTTGATTAGAGGAAGAAGGCAAGACAGGTGATGCGCTGTGGTGTTATGGCCAATTACACACAGTGATAAGAGTGTTTAATGTGGTGTTTGTTTTTTGCTTTTGTTTTTTTCTTGTAGGGGACAATGTCCAGACTTGGTGTAGTGTTTGGGGGCTCACGTGGCATTGGCTCAGTGGTTGCCAGGCTGTTGGCTCAAAAGGGGCACAGGGTAGTTGTGGTGTCCAGAAACCAGGAGGCAGCACAGGCCACAGCAAACTCACTTCCTGGAGGTATGTAGCATCAAAGACTGTGAGATGGGTGCTCTAAATGTGCTCTAAACATTCGGTAAACTGGTCACATATCTGTTCTTGATGATATGAGCACGCTGATAGTATCTATGCTGACCATATAACAGCACTGTTATAAGTTCCTTTAGCCCTTAAAGGTGTTGTTAGGCTAGATTATGGACTACATGTCCAAACATACCCAAGTACCCATTCTAATTAGTGAATTCAGCTGCTTTAATGTAAGTTACTGAAAAAGGCATTCGGTTTAACACAGAAGAGTAGAATAATTGTGCCCAGTACCACTACTGTGTGTGATCTACTCTGCAAGATACACATACACATGCACATTGTGTTACGATTTTAGTGTCACTACTGTGCTGGGAATGAAACATGCTCACTGGTGGTCATACAGGGGTCCTGACCAAGAATAAACAGGATTAAGGGGGCTAACAAATGTGGAGAAAACATAATTTATATTTGTAAATCATTTGTAATTGTTCACCTGTGTGGTGATACAGCTTGTAAAATGTACTAATAGTGTAAATATTGTTAACCTGGCCATCATTCTTTTTTAAGTGACTGTATTGCGTGTGTGTATGTTTTGAAATTCAGGGGAGCATGTAGGCCTTAACTGTGATGTTTCTAACGAACAAGAAGTCCAGAAAGTGTTTGAGACCATCACAAGAACCTGTGGCCCTGTTGGATACCTGGTCAACGCAGCAGGCATCAACAGGTGAGGTGTAGTGTGTAGTTGAGGACACTGGTGTATGTAAGCATTGTAAGCTTGAGTTGAGGTGTGTTGAAGATGTTTTAAATAAATGTAACAAACACTGCCTTCTCAAGTTCTAAACTGAGGCAGAAAGGCATCCAGTCAGGTTCAAATCTAACTGTCTTAGCCTGACTGCCTTCACCTCAGTTATGACTTCTAAGACATTTACTAATTATACAGCAATGCATTGATGCTTTTAGTTTCAGATGCAGCCAGTGGCATCACAATTAAGCACTTTAATAATCTAGAAAAGGCCCTAAACAATTCATGAAAACTATAATCTGAACAAAAATTTACATATCGCCAGAGTAAAACCTCTCTTTTTTGGATGATACAGCTCTAGTATACTCGATGCATGAGAATATTCTTAATGTCTAAAGCAATACATAGTGTAAGCTCTGCCAAGTCATCGACACGATTATATCCATTATTAGAAAATGGAAAGATTATGGCACCATAACAGATCTGACAAGAGAGGGTTGTCCACCAAAACTCATAGACCGGACAATAAGGTTTTAATCAGAGCAGCAGCCAAGAGGCCAAAGATAACACTGGAGGTGCTGGCAGCTCCACTGCAAAGAGGAGGTTATCAGTCCACAGGACCACTATAAGCCCCTCACTGCACCGAGCTGGGCTTAATGGAAGAGTGGCCAAGAAAATAAGGCAGACCGGAAGGTGTATTGGAGACTTCCCAAACATGGGAAATAAGATGCTGTGGTCAGATGAGGCAAAAAAAACTTTTTGGCCATTAAGGACAACACTATGTCTGGCACAAACTTAAAACATCTTATCATGCTGAGAACACCATCCTCACAAACTACTGAAGAATGCTGTGGGGAATCATGCTGTGGGGATGCTTTTCATTGACAGGGACTGGGAAACTCAGAACTGAAGGAAAGGAGCATGGCAGAAAAAATGGGGAAATCTGTTTGAGTCTTCAAGAGATTTGAGACTGAAAAAGAGATTCACCTTCCATAAAGATAATTACCCTAAACGTGCTGCAAAAGCAACACTCCAGTGATTTAAAAAGAAACTGGTAAGAGCCCGGTAATGGTCCGGTCAATGTCCAGACCTCAATCCAATTGAGAATCTCTGGAATGACTTAAAGATCACTGTACACAAACAATGTCCATCCAAAAATACCAGTGTCTAGATGTGCCAAGCATGTGGAGATTTAATTTCTTGTCAATTTAATCACTACAAAAGGTGTCTGTACAAAGTAGCTGTTGATTCTAGGAGGGGGTGAATAGTTATGCGTGCTCAGGTTTTGGATTTTTGTCTTATTTCTTGTTTAATTCACAAAAAATGAATGGTGAGGGTGGGTTTGAGGGAGAGTGTGGGTGTGGGTTAAGGATAGGGTGAGTGAGTGGGTGAGGGAGAGAGAGGGAGAGGGAGTTGGAGAGAGCAAGTGTGAGAGGGTGAGAGAGAGGGTGAGAGAGAGGGTGAGAGAGAGGGTGAGAGAGAGGGTGAGAGAGAGGGTGAGAGAGAG
>JBBKCR010000148.1:10448072-10459858 GCA_037577295.1 Ladigesia roloffi | reverse complement strand
TACTTTAGGTATTTTAATTCAAAGTTTTGTACTTTTTTGATTGAATTGTACATGTTTGAAGTATTTTTATTTAAAAAATGCTTATAACTTTCCTCCACAGTTTGAGAATCATGATCTTATATCATTAGATTTCATTCTGAAATGTAAACAGGACACCTTCAGGGGGTTAAATGCACAAAGGAGACAGTCAGATAGAACTCTGGACAACTGGAGACATTTAAGGATGCGGGGACTGAAAGAGGCAGGGAAAAAATCTCATTGTGAAGAGTAAAGTGTATCTTGCCTTGCTGGGCAGCTCTCATGGTGCTCAGCATCCCCAAAGCTCTGAACCTAGAATCGCCCCTGCATATCGGTAAAGTAAAACTCACGTACAGCACAGAGTACAAAGTTCTTCCTCTGCATTTAACCCATTCACTAATTCAAGCAGAGGGCAAACAGGAACACAGCACCCAGGGAGCAGCGTGCAGGGACAGTACCTTGCTTAGCAGTCTCGGGAATTTAACCCACAATTTCTTGATTGCAGGGTTTACCAGTAGGCTACCAGCTGCCACGAGTCTACTCTTTGGTCTAAAGAGACAAAACTAGAGTTCTTGGGGCACATGGGTACTTGATGGGCGATAGTTATGGGAAGTTCGGCTCTTTTCAGAGAGCCGGCTCTTTTGGCTCGGCTCCCAAAGAAGAGCCTGCTCTTTCGGCTCCCAAATGGCTCTTAGTTTATCATCGCATGTAGCCTCATATTTTAGCCTAACCTGGCAAATTTGAATGCTTTGTTTGTTGATTTTAACCCTTTTGCATTTAGTGGTTTATGAGAAGCTACACAATTGCCTAATTTTGTGTATTTGTTCTGTTAAAAAAGCAGGCATTATTTTGTTTAATATTGTAATCATACGTTTAACTGCAAACAAATACACAAATACATAGAACAACACTGCAAACAAATAGAACAGAAACACAACCAAACTCAGTAAACAAAAAGTAAGTCTTCAGTGCAAGTTAACATTCAGAAAAATTAAATGCCTCAGCTTGGATGGGCTGATGCGGTTTCTCCTCTTGGTTAGTATCTGCCCTGTTTTTGAGAATGTTTGAAATGTTTTTAAAAGATTAAATCTCTCCTCACAATCGTCTCTACTTTTTCCATCATGAGATAGAATATTTAACTTTTACGCCTTTAAAACACAGTAGCAAACACCAGAGATTTCTGCCCGACGAAATGCCAGGTAGAAGGAAGAGGCTCGATATTTGGTCGCATTTTACTTACAATGATATTGAGAAAAAGTCAGAATGTGTCATTATAACTGACGGGAAGCACTGCGGACATAAAATATCAGGGAAGAACACCACCAACCTGAAACGTCATCTAAGGGTGTACTCACACTAGGCACGGTTGCCTTAAACCGGGCCCGGGTACGATTGTCCCCCCTCCCCACTCCCCCTTCCCCCTCTGGCCCGCACTTTATGGTCATTATGGTGCTGTGGTTTCAGGGTAAACAGAGGGAGCGGCACTCTCGCTGAACGCAGTGGAGTCCATCGCTCTGGTTATTTGTTGATAGCAATTTTGGGTCATTTGGTCCGTGGTGGTCCACAGCCCCCTCACAGCCTCTTGTTAAACATGTTTAACGTTTTTATGGCACTAAATTCTTTTTGCGAACGTCGCAAAATGTGACGTCAGGCATCCCGTTCCGTGCCCGAGCACAGTTAGCACTCACACTGCATGCGAACCGCGCCCTGGCCCACCTCTTCCAAGCGGGCCAGGGCCGGCTAAACGAACCGCGCCCGGGCACGGCTCGGAGCACTCACACTAGTCAAACGAACCGCGCCTTGGTGGTCAAATGTACTCGAGCACGGTTCAAAGTGCCTAGTGTGAGTACACCCTAAAGGCTAACCACCCACACATTAAGGTAAGTTAACTTAAATTAACGTCTCATAAACTAATGCTGATTTTAGGAATCTAGTACACTGTAACGTTAAATAAACCAGTTAGCTATGGTGTTGTGGGAGATACATTATGCAGGTTTTATTTTATAGCCATTATACCAGACTTGCTTTGGCTATGAAGTTGTGAAATGGATAAAAATGAATGGCAAAGCTAATGCCAAGACTAAAATGACGAGACCTTAAGTCGACTTAAACTTGACTAAGATACCCTGAGTTTTCTTTTGACTAAAACTAGACTGACAAAAATGATATTTCAGTTACTAAATATGACTTAAAAGCACATTTCGTCAAAAGACTAAGACGAAACTAAAAATAAGTGACAAAATTAACACTCGTGTGTCCCAAAAGGTTTGTCCACTCTAGATACATGTAATTGACATTAGAGCTTAGATCGGGCCCATGCATCCCGCCCCAACATATTAACTGTAATTTTCGGCCCGAGCCCCCCTAAATCCAATTTTTTTCATAAGTGGGTCGTTATAACACACGTTCTAAACTGTGGGTTCGTTCCTAAATTGACACTCCGAGCTACGAGACACTCAAATGCTGGATCATGGCCCGGCTCTTGGAGTAGCAGGATATATCGGGCCAGGTTCGGGTTCTGACAGAGAATCTAAAGTCTAATTCACAGTGCCTCTCGATGGACAAAAGTATTGGGACAAAACGTGGTTCAACTCTATGGTTGAGCGTCCTTTACCTTTTTCTCCCCTCCCCTATTTTACAGGAAATAACACCTCGTCTCGTATTAGTCAACGAAAATGAAGAGACATTTTAGCATAGTTTTAATATTGTAAACCACACTTAGCCTCGTTCTTATTCGTCAACAAAACTACATTATTTATTTCGTTTCGTTATCCTCACATGACCAGCATTTACGTCGCATCTCCTCTCATTTTTGTCACATGAAAATATTTTGTCATAATATTCGTTGACAAAAACAACACTACCTGAGTCCATGGCATAATGAAGAAACAAGATTGACCATTGACCTTTTAAATTATCCTTTGAAGAACTTTACAGTTGGTCAATAACTTTGTGAGGAACATCGAAAGCAAGTTTTCGGTTAGACGTCTGAAAGCCCAAAGTGCATACCTCAGACCTTTTTGTTCAAGCTCATTCATGAATCAGAAGTGGGACACCATAAGTTTTCAGAGGGCAAATAATGGCCATGCCCAATTCAGTTAAGTGCATCAACAATATGTTCATCAGGGTTTCTTGGAAATTGTGATTTTTGAAATACTTGAAATATGTCATAACGATGGATTTGTTCAATTTTGGACAATGGGCTAATAATTTTGAAATAGTACACTAGAGTTCATGTGGTCAACGCCTTTAATTTTGCCTTCTAGTGATAACAAAGATGTGTTATTCTTCCCACAAGTGGGAAATTTGCATTGTGGGACTAAGAAAGATTTATCCCATATTAATTACCTCTAGGAGGCATAACTAAAAGCTAAGGTACTGACCATATGAACTCTAGATATTGCTCTTATCATTGGTAAAGACTTTATACAGTTCTGAAACTCACCACCTTCTCTAGAAATGAGCATTTAAGAAGTTAATAATGCAATAACTTGTGGAATTCCAATTTGAAAATTTGTAGCACAGCCGCCATACCATACATAAGTGATCCCCTCATGAAGGGGGCTTTTCTTGCATTTTACTCTAATTCTCTTATACAGGTTACTGTTCTACTATATAAAAATGTGATTTTGAGTAGCAAAGAATTGAACAGGCCGTTTTTCCTGCTTTGCTTTTAAAACCGATACAAGTGGCCTCTGTTGTGATTGTCTTGTATTGCGCTCCAATATAAAAACAGTCCGAGCTGCAACATGTCTTCTTAACTTCAGCATGTGGGGCTATACTGCTACAGGCTGAAAAGGTGGATTTGTAAATATGGTTGTAACAGGACCTTTTTGCTGGACTTTGTACGTGGACAGTAAAGTCTAAGGAGAATGGAGACTGAACAGAATTTGGATGCTAGATCAACCCATTATGTTTTTTAAAACCAGGGAATATAATGTAGGTTGTGTAACATTCAGCAATAGCCGCCATCAAGCAAAAGGGGTTCTTCTGCCTTGATTTTTTTCAAATACACATCATATAGTGAGCTGCAGTATGTATGTCCTGGGTGAAGAACAATATAACAGTTTGATAGACATAAAGCACACAGACACGTCACCCTTTTAAAAATAGAACCTTAATTAGAATATTTTTTTCTTTGTGTAACAAGAGTTTTATACTCCCTTTGCATGACAGGAGTTCGGCTCACTCTTCATCACACACACAAACACACAGCTGGGCTAGATTAAGAGTGGGCAGGAGTGTATATTTAGCATGGTGAGTGATTTTGGGGTGCTCAGCTTACGACTGCACACTCATGGTGGCAAAGGATGGGGTCAGAAGTCACCTAGTGGAGCATCTGACTTGCTGCATGATGTCATGTGTTTTTCTAACACATACAAATACCAGCGCCAATACTCACCATTCCAGACCATTCCAGACTAAATAAATTAGTCGATTTCTTATATTACACAGTAAAATATAGTAACATAGTGACTTACATTTACTGTACTCTTTAAAGTCTGCACTACTGACCTTTTCCATTAGTTCTGATGTTACACAAAAAACAAGAAGTAGCTTTTCTTTCTGCAAAACAGAACTGCAGTGGCTTTATCAAATGCCAGTCTTTTTGAAACACTATGCTCAGAAGTTTATGGTCATTTAATGGTACTTCTAAAACTGAGTGTATTTAAAAGGGGGTTGGTCCCCCTTTGCTCCCAGAACAGCATCTATATGCACTAGATGATGGAACATGGTTGTGAGTTGCATTCAGCCACAAGAGGGTAAATGATAGTTGTGGATCAGAGTCCAGCTCGACCCAGAGGAACTGAATTGAGATCCATCTCTCTAAAGAAAGTTTAAAGCACTCATGTTGGGTTATGTTTGGCCGTTTAGAAAAATGTCTTGGCTTCACCCTTTCCCACTTATAACAGATTACACCTCGCATTTCCCCCTGATTTTGCTTCATTTTATTTATGCTCTTTACTTTTACTCTAATCTACATGCAGGAGTCACACTCAATTGAACTTGGTTTGTTGCAGCCAAAAGGAGATTTATATTTCATTTGCTTGGCCAAAAATGTTGTTTTAGGATTAAATGGGTAAAGACCATTTCTCACTGTAGGCTGTGGCCTTAATACAGTGTGAGAACTGTGGGAGTTCATCCAGGCTAAAACTGGTATTATTTGAAAGCATAATTAGCAAAAGACTGAATCAAATTGAATTTTAGACATCTGATTATACTTATATAGTATAGTATACATAATATGCTATGTATGTGGTCTCATGATGATACTTTTTTCACTGCAGGAACATGGTTTTATGATGAGTCACTTGTGACAGAAGTGAGTTTCAGACTCAAAACATGATGTACATCTAGTCAAGTTTGTACAGAATCTTGTTGGTGTCAGGTCAGGTTCAGTCACAAAAAAAGTAAAGACCTGTATTTGGTCAGGTTCAGACTGCTCTTGTATAAAAACTGGGTGTCCAGCTGTTTACCTTCATCAGTAATGGGTGCTCCTTTAAACAGCAGTATTTTGTCATTAAAAATAGTTTCCAGATATGTTTGGACAGTGTGTAAGTCATGTTCACATGTAGAACAGAAAAATTTATAACATATTTGACCAAAATATTGGATTCATTATGTTGCAATTATTGTTCATTATTGAGTGAAAAGTGCACATTCTCAACCAAGATACAATCACCAAATTGTGACACAGATCGGGTCCTTCAACAGTGATGTAACCTGAATTTGTGTTAGTCAAAACACACCCTAGCCTAAGTCACCTACCGATCCTTACATAGTTGTAAAACCTAGAACATTAAAAAGGAAAACCTCCTCACTCATCTGCTGCATTACTGCGTATTCTTAGTTTGCCCACATAGTCGGAAAGTATGAGGCCAACGTAGTAAGTTGAGTTGGAGTGGGTGTCATAAACTCAAAATATCGTATGCCGAGACTGTGGTAACCTAAGGACCCCCTGTACACAAATTTCTTTGCTTATACAAACCTTTGTTTTCCACTGATGGCAAATGAGAAAAGTAACATACTACCTACAGTGAACTGTGGTGTTTTCTCAGCCTAGAAATCCTACCAAGAGCAGACACACTTCTCCAAGATAAATGTGAATGAATATTCGGAGAGAAATATGAAGGGGTCTTTGCGGTTAGTCCTGTTGGCTGACCTAGAAAAAGCAACATTTCTCCATCTCCCATTAAACAAGCACTGACTTCTGAAAGGCTGATTCAGATAAGTTACGTCTTTACCAAAAACAGGCATGTTAAGCACTTGCTTAGTACTTCCAGAGACTTTTATTTATACTGTCGTTCATAAACCAAAATAGAGTCAGGAGAGTGTTCCATATACAGGCACAGATTGGCATGGAAATGGAAGGGAAAAAATAGAAGAAAAAAAGAAATATCTTTCATCATGAGTCCCCTTATGCTTTTGTGTTGAGACAGAGGTAACTGCAAAACAACCGAAAAGGCAAAATACCTCACAAGAAGTTGTGTGAGTAAATATGTAGTTGTATGCTCGGATATATTCTCAAAATATATTGCAAGCCCTAATGTTGTGCTGTGTTTATAACAATCCAACTGTCCAAGAAACTGTTATAGTACCAGAGTTGCATATGTGTAAATATATATATATATTACTATTAAAGAAAGATCTAAATAGGTTTACGTAATTAATGATGGCAATACATAGTTTGTCAGTTAATTAAAAACTATGCTTGAATTTGGCCATAAAGCCAAGAGAAAATCACTAATATAATTCACTGAATCTGTGTCTAACTGTAAATACTGCGCTCCACTGTTTTCCTTCTTCCTCTTCCGAGGAAGCATACAGTCAAAGGAAAGTGGGAAACACTTCTGTCATTGCTATAACTTCTCGTGACCGCTCGTGTGTTTGTGATTGCAAACTATAAGAGTGAGTACTTTATCACAATCATCATCATCATCATCATCATCATCAATTATCATCATCATCATAATTGCTAATTTCTAGTTTGAATTCTATACAAACACTTTTTTCCATCGTGTGATCTCACATTCCCTCTCCATTTGAAGTGACAGAATGATCTCTTTGCTAGAGTCAATCCTGTTTTTGTTCTCCCAGACTACTCCCACATCCAAGCGCTCCAAAACCACCTTCTCTTCCTTCATAGGCTTCCTCAACATGGCTCTAGTCATGGAAACACAGATCAAAAGTCTGCTATTCCAAGATCAATGTTTAACTACATAACCCACTTCAGTCTCAAACTCACTACAACAACCTGGGTTTCACCTCCCTCCCTCCCAAACACTAGAGAAAAAGATAGAAAGAGAAAGAAATTTAAATAAGGCCCGGCCTTGTGCAATATCTATGGCATTGTGCTAATTCTAGATCCAGGATATTGTTGGTAGTGTTTTCTGATGTTCTATTTCTACACTGCTGCGGTTCACATAAAAAAAGTCCACTATGAATCTGGAAACCCCCCCCTCAACAGATACCTAAATCCCCATGACTACCAGTCCGATTCAAGTTTGGATATGTCCCCAGCGGTATCCAAGTCAATTCACTTTCCAAAAAATCCCATCACCCAGACCTCATTTGCTCTATGCTAGAAATCAACAGATCTTCTCTAGCAGCTTCTAAATACCGAATAAGGCACTTAGTAAATACAATGAAAGTATTAAATGCTGGCACTATAGTAACACATGCAGAACTAGATGCTACTGTATTTGAAATGATTAATCCTTTTTTATTAAGCATTTTGATATTCTTAATCATCTGTCAGGCACTTAATCTGACATAATCCAGCGATGGCAGAACAAGGTGATCATGAGTAAAATACCTCCTCCCTCAAATCAGCTTGGTCTGATTGTGTGCCTGAGTGTGAGTGCACGGCCTGAGTGAACCCCCAGAAGTCAGTTTTTGTGAACCCCCAGAAGTGCTCATCACGCTCCACCAAAAAAAAGAAAGAAAGGAAAGGAAAAGAAGGTTCACTTGGAGCAAAACGGGATCTTCCAACTCTTAACACGTCGACTAACTGGCTTTCAATGTTTCTTCAGATTGTTCTTCGACTGATCTTCAGTCAGGTGGTTCCTTTGCTATGGGGGTGGTGGTGTGGAGTTGGGGGGGCAGTGGCACTAGGGTCAAAGGGTTAGGATTCCTAGGTCCGGCCTGAGGCCGCGTCTACAGGTCATCACTCTCCACCAGGGTGCCAGGGGGCAGGGGGCTAGAGTCTGGGAAGAAAGCAGCCTTCACATCTAGACCCCGTTCTGTCAGGGCGGCATAGCGGCTAGTCGATGGTCGCACCTTCTTCGGCTTAGGGGTATTCGGCTGCTGCCATTGGGCTGAGAAAGGAAGAAAATAAAGGGGGAACACCTTTTAGATACAACTAGAATTCAGATTCTTTTTCACACACTTCAGACATTCAAGAGATAAATAAAAATAATAAGTCTAATAATAAAAGCATTTCTGCAAAAGTTAAATTCGCTTGTTCTCTCTAGAAAAGTGTGCAGACGGCTAGCATTGTGCTTTATATTATTACTTTCGTTCACTGTTAATTACAGGACCATTTTTGGTGGCCTAGCCCTTTAATTTAAAGATAGTTTTAAATAGGAATTTGCAAAGAGTGTAACTTCATTTTCAGCTGTGGTTACTATTATAATGCATAGGACTACGTACAAGTTACATAACAGTAGTGAGCGGAAGCTTTCAGGCCTGTGTGGGTTTAACCTGAGATAAACTCATAAGAAGTAAAAGGGAGACTGCAATTGTTAGAAATGTTGTTAGTGGCAAATATGTGGCACAGGCTAGAGGGCTCATTACAGAAACACAGAAATTGAGAGCAGAAAGGGAGTTTGCTGCTGTTGGCTGGGTCACTAGCGGATCTGTACCTACAAATACACACACATCAAATATCACCACTCTGTCTCGCTCTCTCAATTCCTTTGTTCATTCTGGGTCTCTTTCAATTAAACCTTTTATACTTTATGTGCTGTCATACAACATCTGAGCACAAGTTGATCAAGGTATTTTTTTAAACCCTGTGTGTTTGTGCATGTAACTCACTGTGTACATCGAGTCTGGCTGTGCTAGAGACGATGCCAGCTTCATTCTTGGCTGAGACCGTGTACCAGCCTGCGTCCTCTTTCAAAGCGGGCTGGATGATCATGCACAGGTATCCAAAGTTGTCCTGATGCATGCTGGGAAGCAGAGTTCATAATAGCATTGTTAGTCAAAATGCCAGTTTTCCTCCAGAGTGAAATATCTTCTAATAATTTCCCAAAAACCAAAGGTTTTTACGCCACAAGACTGAAGTCTCTGAAATCAGAGCAGATTTTAGTTTTAATGCTCAACTATCCCTGGTAATACACAGTCAAACTGCCAGCTACACTAGCAGTTCCAATCACAGTGTAAATCTGAGACTGTCACACCAAAATCTCCAAGCAATAAAACTACTTCTGCCCCATCTTGATGTGGTCAACCAATTACCCAACCATTAAAACTCACGCTGGTTGAGACTAATTGTTTTGCTCTGTTGTAAAGAAAGTCCATTTCAGGGTAGAAGCTGTGAATTTCAAACATCTCTTTGAGGTGGTGTAGACGGTAGCCTATGTAATGGTCCATAATTTCACTGTGGCTTATTGCCAGTGTATGTATAGGCTCTTCTTTACAAGCCCATGTTCGTCGCTGGTTGTGTATACATGTGGTAGCAGTTTAGACAGCCTGTCTACAGCATTAGCCCTACAGCTGCCATTTATGGAGCTGCCGGCACACCGCGGTTTTGGCCTGCTTTCAAAAAAAAAACACACCCTCAGAGAAAGGAAGATAATCTGTATGTGTAAACTTAATGAAGAAGGGTGTCTACCTCACTACAGAAATGAAGAAATCAGTTCCTCAGTAATAGATTTTTCTGACATTTGACATGTATTTCTTTACACTATAAATAATACCTTTAAGGCAACATATTTTTCAGTTACCTGATTATTTTTAAAACATTTATCCAACATATTTAACAGTATTGAAACCGATAAGTGGGTAACAGGTATGTACACGTAGTTTGGGTTTATTATTCCCATAGCTAGTTTATTTTGAATTGGAGCAAGTATATCCGCTTCAGAGATTATTCAAGAGGATTCAGGTAAGACACAGTAATATTAGTTAAACAGGTATGTTTTGAGTTTAGACTTGAACTCTTTCAGTGTAGTCACAGAACGAAGACACAGCGGCAGCGAGTTCCAGAGTTTAGGGGCGACAACAGAAAAAGATCTTATAAAACTTAAAGAAAAAAACCAAAGAAACGAAACTACCTTATTCGATCTGTGTTGTGAGTGATAGACTCGTTCTCTTTCTTCCAGAAAATCTGTGGAAACGGGACTCCAGACACGCGGCACTCCAAACGCACAGGGTAACCCTCAGCAACGCCCGTGTTCTGGAGCTTCTCGATGAAGGCGGGGGCTTTGTGCATCTCTTTAGCTGCAACAGAGAAAGTTTAGGATAAAATGAAGTGACCAGCTATTTTTGTGGCTACACAGATTTGTAAGCTAATCATCATAACTGGCGTTTTTGATATATCATTGCCTGATAAATAATTTAACAGATCAGTTAATTGTTATATTTATTATTGGTACAATAATGATAATTGCAAGTGATTTTTTCCCAGATTTTACTATTAACAGGCACAAGCGTTTTAAGCATTATGCTATCCTTCCCACCCAGCAAGTTAAATTAAATCCACCAACAGGCATTTATTCTTGCTAGCATCACACCAAATAACTTGGGGAAAGAGCAAAGCTAGCTGTTCTCTCATGAGGCAATTTTCCATATAGGAAACATGCTGTACATAAACTCTACCGCAATGGAATGGAAATAGCAGCATGCTTTGATTTTCTAGTATAATCTCTCATTGTATTAAACTTGTTAGTATCACAGAAAACTCCCACAGAATTTTATCTTCAGACAAAACAGACAGTAGTACTTTTCAGCTTCCCAGATGTTGTGTCTCCATTATTGCGTTTTTGTGTGGACGGTAAAAAAACAAAAACAAACAAAACAAAACAAAACAAAAAGATATGGTCCGTTTGTGTTGTTATATTATGATGACAACATTTCAAACAATCAGAAAGCAGTGACGCATTCAGCTCAGCTGTGGCCCATTTTTGGCCCTGCTGTCATAGGAGTGCCATGACAGCATGGATGTGGTTCAAGTACGGCTCGCTTTATTTGAAATGGAAAAACAGGCACGGTCACTTGTGCCAGTGAGAAAAGACCTAGTGAACTACCAGCCACAGATGCAGCACCACTGGGGATTGATCTCAAAATGACAAAACCAATGCTTAGATGGTTGCACCACTTTTGAGCTTTGTGGTTTATAATTTAACTTCGTAAAGAAAACACAATGTACCAGCTACAATCAGTTCCAGGCTGAAGGAGTTCTGTCCGGCCCTGTTGTTGGCGATGCATGTGTACACTCCTGCGTCTCTGCTAGTGACAGGCTCGATCACCAGCGAATGGACTCCATTCTCTCTCACTAGCATCTTGTGAGCGGAGTCTGGGCGGATGGTCTGGCCGTTCAGTTGCCAGATGAGATCAGGAGTAGGCAGACCGCTTACCTGCAGAGGAACAGAGATTAGTTAAACACAATATACATTACTGAATATTAAAATGAGTCACTGTGTGTGCGTGTGTGTGTGTGCGTGTGTGTGTGTGTGTTCTCTCTGGAGTGGGAGCGTGTATTTAGTGTTTTTCCCATGGGAAATGGGATTCTGTTAAAAACCCACGTACCCCCCTCCACCCCC
>JBBKCR010000148.1:10430568-10441380 GCA_037577295.1 Ladigesia roloffi | reverse complement strand
CTTGAGTGGTGGTGCTCCATCCAAACCCTCTGAGATTATATTTGTTATTTTCTTGCCAAATTAAATCATGTTCTTATTGAAATGTGGACATCAGTACTTCTTGAAAACTGATTACAAAGAACATTAACACTGACATTCTACCTTTGGTTTAGGATCTCCGATGAGCTTGCAGCTGAAGGTAACCGGCATGCCCTCAAAAACTTTGTAGTGTTTGAGTTTCTGGTCGAAGAATGGAGCCACGCACTCTCCGGCCGCATCTTCATCGTGCTGAACATCATCATCACTCTCCTCCACCGGAGAACGCTCCAGTCGGAACTCAATCTCGCTGATTAGGCGCTGCTCAAAGCTCGACACCTTATACTCCTGTGGTGAAAAAGGCAGGGTGTATGGGTTAGATATGCTAGGAATGCTGGGAAACAGAGTTTTGTTTTCAATGGTAAAAGACACAGACAGGATCAGGTTGCAAGGAGCAAACATGTGATCTGAGGGAAATATGTAAGGTAAGGTGAAAAGTACAGTGCAAACACATACACACACACACACACACACACACATTAGTTCTTTTTTGTTGTTGCCCTAAATCTTTCACTGATACTGTATCTCTTTCATTAGAATTTACTTTGTGCTCAGCCTTCTTTATTATTCTTTTATTTTCTTGTGCTTTTCTCTACATCTCATGTCTCCTACCCCCACCAGAACATCTGGAGAGTGGTGTGTGCTGATGACACATCACAATGATAATTACAGACTTTGGGCACAGCTGCAGTACAGGACAGACAGATGTACTCTCACACACTCACACACACACACACACACAGACACACTTTTCCACCCCTTTCCCAAATCAACTCATCTATTAGTTTAAATTCTCAATCTTTCTCTCTCTCAGACGCACACACACACACACACACACAAACACACACTTTCTACAACCAGACATGGGCTGAACATTCAGTGCACATTAGATTTAGGTGATACCCACAGCATCTCTACATAGTTCTGGGACAGAGAACCATGTGTTTTAGTGCTTCTTCTCAGTGGTGAGACATGTGTGAAACAGACAGATGCATGCATCTCCAATACCTGTCCAACACCTCCATCAGTGACCAAACAAAAGGCACAAGGCAGGGATTGACAGCTGGATTATCAAAGCCCAACTAAGCACAACAAGATTTTCCCACTGTAAGTAAATTGACTTGCACACCAAAAAGCTTTATTAAAAATGTCAAAAGACTGCTCTAGTAAAAGTAAAATGAGCTATTTTTAAGTTATGGACAGTATTGGCTGGGCTAATTGGGCTTTGATTGGCAGAAAATAACCAGTGAGATTAGCCGGCACTCTTTAATGACCAAGTCCAAAACCACAGGGAAGACCAAAAACCAAGAGGGAGAGAGAGACAGAAGGAGACAGAGACAGGTAGAGACACTATTTGTGGCGTAGCATGAAGGAGGAAAGAAAGAAAGGTAAACGATGGCAAAGGTTTAAATAACCTTTTGAGGGACTGATTCTGAGTCAGCTGTGCTGCTTTCCTGTAAAGAGATCACAGAACAGGCAGGGGGGTTTGTGTCCATGTCACATCCTTTTTAGAGATTACACATCCCACCTACACACACATACACCAATGAGCCAAAACACTTAAACCACCTTCCTAATACCACCAAAAGAGCTCTGGGTCGACTTCAAGACCTCTGAATTTGTAACACCAACACATTCATAGCAAGTCCTGAAGGTATGAGGTGGAGCCGCCATGGATCAGACCAGTTTGTCCAGCATTTTCCAAACATGCCAATTGTAAGGACTTTCAGGTGTGGACAGTTGTCAGCATGGGTTTTCTGACAAGTCTGCAGCTACACAGCCCCATGCATAACAAGCTGTGATGCACTGTGTGTCCTATCGCCTTTCTTTCATTTCTGGAATGAACATTTTCAACAATTTCTGCTTCTTCTGTGGGTCTGGACCAGACGAGTTAGTCTTCATTAACCACATACATCTGTGAAACCTGATTGTCCATAAACCCATCGCTGGTTCCTTCCTACAAATTTTGGTAAGTACTAACTAGGGCTGGAACTAAAAATCATTTTCATATTCGATTAAACTCCCAAGCATATCTTTGAATAACCTGATAAAAATAGTTTAAATGATGTACAAAAGAGACATGCAGGACTTTTTTGTTGCTTTAATAGACTAGAGTTGCTCAAATAATACAAATAATAGTGAAATGATAAAACACAAACTAAATGCTAATTAAATGCTAACTAAGCACTACACCAAATAGGTTTAAAACAGACTATGAATGCTGAATGTAGATTATTGATTTAAGTCAATTCGAAGTTAATTTGACTGCCTCTGCCATGTCCACTCCCTTTCAAATGTTTTTTTCTTAAAGAGATGTCAGTAGTTACATGACATAATGTGCACCAAGATAGACCAAATGAATCGTTAATCTAATTCATTGCCAACTATTCTTATAATCGATTTTCCAGTTTCAAACAAATTAGCCTCAAAATCGCTGCCTGATATGTCCCACTGCTATGAGATAATCAGTCTTCATTGTTCATTTCACCTTTCAATGGTTTTACTGTTGTGGCTGATCAGAGTATAAATAAGTGTATTTTTGTGTGTATGTGAACATATCTACTTCCCGTCATCTCTTTTTGAGCTGGCAGACAGTCTTTACACACAGACCCCAAATAAACAAACACACATGAGCTGGCATAGAAGCCAAGCAAAAGTCAGAACTACTTTTACTTTAAAGGAGTGGTCAGTATATAGTAGTGCTCACCAGTCACATGTAATTGGCACACTGCAGGTCACATAGCTTGCCACACATTTAAGCAACACATGTAGCTTTTCATCTGATGGACCACCATGGACAAGTAACTGACCACTAATGAATGGCTAGAGGACGGCCAACACAAACTTTACATTAACAGAAAAGCTACAGTCTCTTTCTGTACAGCAGCCTATCAAGGAGGTGTTCCTTATAAACAGCCAGTAAGTAATTCATACAGCAAACCTTAGTGAATATGATTGGATAGAACACTATGTTCTATTTTAGGAGTTGTCTTCAATGCTCCTTTAATTGTCCTAAATTAAGACAGAATGCAGAGAATATGACCAAAACAAAAACATGTTGAGATACTCACAAATGGGTCCATGATTTACATTGAGACACAACACAACACCTTCACATATGTCAGGGCAGAGGTGACTTACAGAGCACCAAAAAGAGAATGTGTTTATATATACATAGTCATAAAAAGTCAATTATTCATACCCCTGGCAATTTTTGGCTAAGTAATATTGGCTTAGTTACAAGCAAGTTTCTTCTTGATTGGAAATGACACAGGCGTGACGATGTACAAGAGGCATCATTGTGGAAAAAAAATATTTCTAAGCTTTTATTTTCATAAAAAAAGTTGTATGTCCAATATTATTTATACCCTTCACTCCACTGGCATTTTCCTATAGACTCTGATCATTTGCAAAGAGTCTTACATTTTTGTTCAAATGAAAATAAAAGCTGATAAAAATTTTTTTCCACAACGATGCCTTTTGTACATGGTCTTATTATATCCTGGGAGACACCTGTGTCATTTCCAATCAAGAAGAGACTTGCTTGTTTTTGCCAGGGGTATGAACATTTTTGTTTACGGCTGTATGTAAGCTGTGTGTGTGCGCATGTGTGTGAGTGTGTGCGTGCATGTGTGTTTGTGTACCTGCGTGGTTGGCTCCTCCTCTGTTTGCTGTGTGTTTAATACTGTGGCGGCGTTATCCGCCCCCAGTAGCCTTCGAGCCATCTTCTCCTCATAGGTTAACCTCTGAAAGCAAGCAGGATTAATGGGTCAGAGCCTGGGTAAGTGTGTGAAACACACACACACACACACACACATAGTCATGCACACTATCACACCATGTAGATAAATTAGATCGGATTAATGCAGAATTACACTATTAGAGCTGAGTGTGAATCATGTGTTTTGCATATCCATAGCAATGCTGGACCTCTTGTAGAAAGTCCAGCTTTCACAGCATTCCAGATGTCTCTTCATGCTAAAGTGAGGAATAGGATTTGAGTGGTGTCAGTGTTCCAAGTAGTTTTTCAGTGTTCCAAGTTTAATCATTCTCATTTCATATGTACAGGTGGCCTTTTTATTTCCAGTTCAATATCAAGATACACCTTGTAATTGTTTAATATGTGAAAGTTATTAAGAGGGATGTTATCTATATGACAAATCTAATGCATGTTAATTAACATTGCTGGTAAGTTTCCAGGGCTGGCCGGAATAACTAGAACACTGGAGTTAACCGAGGTAGCAGGTTACCTTGTTTAGCTGATTCCTACATGAAATGTAAAAAATCTGAATTATTGAATGCTATTGTCTTTATTCTGGAAAAGGATTCATATTTGCCTATCAACATTATATAATTTGTGGAGGGACTTGAAATTAGACCACCATATAGTTACCTTTGGAATATGAACTTGATTTCAGAATAGCGTTTATACGGACTATGAAGACAAGTCGCAACACAAAAGCTTTAAAAGATGAATGTATCGAACTTCTATCTGAATCTACGCCACTAATTTGGAAAGAATACATGCGGTCTTCTTAACTGACATCCCATTAACACATGTTTACCTCTTATTACCTCTGGGTACATCCACCACTAAAATGGAATCTATAAAATGATTATTTATAAACAAAAACTGGGATTTAAATAAATAAATAAACAAACAAATAAACAAATAGATAGATAGATAGATAGATAGATAGATAGATAGATAGATAGATAGATAGATAGATAAATATATATTTCTGCTAATTATGATATGCATGTCATACTGTTTTTATATCAAGAGTCTCTGAGAATGAGTATTTGAGTCCTCGTTTTAAAAACACCAAAGTATACTCTAAGCATATATAATGCTTTCTGTGCAACTGTTCAGGGGAATGGAAGTTTGATCCCCAGTTGTTCTGCAGCCGGGAGTCCAACAGAGCACATTTAGCTTTGCTCTCATACCTTCCCCATCACGCAGAAGTGATGCTAGCCACTGTAAATGTCTGACCTATCAGAGCTGTAGTTAGTGTTCTCCTCCAAGCATGTTGGACTGTCCAGTGATGCTGCATTAGCAGCAGTTTGGAGTTTTCGTGTGAGTTACTTTGGAGAATTGGAAACAGCTATAAAAGGGGTGTTTGGGCCAGCCCTGTGTTATCCATTCCTTTCGTTCTGCAGTGATCCACGCACAAGCACACACTTCTACACACTCACACACACACACACACACACACACACACACACACACCTGCTGCCCATTGCTGATGCGATCATCTTTGAAGCGCAGTTTTCTCTCCAGGTCCTGAATGACAGCATCTTTTGAGCCCTGGATCTCGGAGTCAGTAACAATTCGTTGGGTGCGACTGGTCTTCCTCGGGAATCCACTACCCATAAAAGAACAAAGAAGAATATTTGGGGGGAAATGACATTAATATTTCCTTCTGTGTGTTGCAGAATTGTATCAGGTTCATTCTTTTTGTCTTGACGATATCCAATCAGACATTTTCCGCTAATATTAATAACCATGCACTAATTTCAAAAGATAAATGTGGCAGAGAAATTGTGTCAGCACCACTGTGTATGAGTATGATATGCATATGTGTGGTCACTGTAGACAAGATCTCTAATTTACAGCAAGAAACGTTCAAACCAACTTCTACAATCTTTGACATTTAGATTAATTTAAAACTCTCATAAAAACTTTTTTTTTGTTTTGATGGTTGTAAACAGATATAGTTCACAAACTGTAATATAATATAAAGACTTTCATTTAAGTGTGTGCGTGTGTGTCTCTTCTGTGAACCTGAGTTATGAAATTCCTCAGTGCTCTCTTATCTCCACCCTTCTGATTCCAGGATGCCAGAAAGAGGCTTAGAGTGCAAGTGAGCATGAGAGAAAGAGGAAGACCCAACGAAAAACAAGCAAATAAATGACTGAGAGTGAGATGGAGATGAAAAGGTAGAAGTAAAAAAGGATGTAGGAACGCAGGGAAAGACAGATGTGTCTTTGATGAGGAGTGTGTCTAGCAGCAATCTGTCAACACTAACACAGGGAGAACTGCCCTCTGCTAAAGATCAGGATCATTAATCTGCAATGGGAGAGAGCTCTTGTTTCCACACTGGAGAAAGTCGGGGGTTGTGGGGGTTGTCAGAAAAACAGATTCATAAACAATGTCTGCGTTTGGGTGTAAACTATAATTAGCCTTTCTCTCCAATTAAACACTCATTTGACTGTGGTGTCCTCTGCATCCTCAAACAAATATTGCTCTATAATTAAGCACATATTTTGATAAACCTTTTGTTTGAACTCACACTGCACAAACTCACACACATCACGAAGACAAACAATCAGTAGCTCTCTCTCTCCGCTCCTCCTGTCTCTATAAACATGCCTTATAAGAATGTAAACGTCATCTTCCATCCAGGAGCAGCAGAGCAGCTGGAGGAGTCCTCGGCTGCGTTCCAAATCATATTCTGTGGCCTATGCACTGCTCTGCCGTAGCTCATACAACAAACAGAAAAACCTCGCAGAGGGAAGTGAATACGCGGTTTAGCTTAGAACACAGTATGTTGAACTGTAAACCTTATATGGAGATCCTGTAAGCTTGGTCTTACTATAAACAAGGCAAAGGACAATGTGTCTTAGACATGGAAGGATATCAACATTGCAAGTCAGTGTTATTTAGTAGGTATTGTCCCTTAGAGCTGGTGCTTTTGAAAGCCTGCGCAATAAACAGCCTATTTGACTTGACGAACAAGAACAACAACTAGATGAACAAAAATGTGTTAAAAGGCGAAGTTATACAAATGTTGAAGGCAATGAATCATAAAAATTATGAAGACAGTGAAGCTAAAGCCAGTGATGCAGAGCCCTGGTTTTCAGTAATTTTCCAGCAAAGAGTATGACATTTATTGGTTAAACAAACTATCCCCGACTTTCACCTGAATGAAACAAGATTTTTTTGCCATTTTTATTTCTAAGAGAAGCATAGGATTGTGTGTACTCACACTGTGCCATTGCCTTTAGGCAGCCCCAGGGCGTTGACTGGCGGGGTGGTGGGTGTGGCAGGCAGCACTGAGACCAAAAACCCTGTGGGTGAATGGGGCACGGAGGTGAAGGGGGAGGAGCTGTCGGAGCGGGTGGGGCTGGTGCTGACGGGCGGTGGGGGAGGTGGAGGTGGAGGGGGGAAGTCCTGAACTGGGCCGGTAGGAGAAGAGACGTTACTGGAACTGAGGAAGGGTGGAGGAGGCGGAGGGAACGAGGGAGAGGCGGGGGACTCCAGACTGCCCCCTTTAGGCTGTGGCTGGAAGGGCGGCAGGGTGACCCGGCTGAAGGGCTTGTGGGGTGTGGAGGGTGAGAGCGGCGAGGTCACACTGGAACCAGACGAGGTGGAGGACTGGGTGGAATAACCCAGCGGCCCGACGCTGCTGGGACTCTGAGCAGCGATGAACTGCTTGGGTCGAGCATAATTAAAGGTGCTGGTCTGCATGGTGCTAGACTCCAGTTCCTGAAAAGAGGGGGGAGGGGGAAGAGGCGGAGATGGGGGTGGGCCTTCCTGCTGCGGAGAGTGCTGCTGGGGAAGGGGCGGGGTTTCTTGTGCAGGCTCTGACTGCTGCTGGCACTTCGCTGCTTCTAGCTGCTCTAGTAGTACCTGATCATGGAGCTGCTTCAGTTGTTCAGGGTTTCTGTGGCATCAAATCAAGAAGAAACAGCAAATTAGCATCTGAACACAGTTTTACCTCGCCAGAAAACATTGAAGTGAATGTAAGTAAAGAGTAACAGCCTTGACTGCTTTTGGAATAAAGAAAAATACATGGCAGTAAAACAGAACAAGAGCACAGGGTTAAAAACAGCCTACTAAATTCTATGGCAAGAGGAAATTAGGACTGTTCCAGGTACATGTAAATATAATACATAGACCGAATAATAAATACATGCAATATACATAAAAGCATGTTTGCAAAAGTGTACGACTGCAAAGTATGAAGAACTCATACATGCTTACAAGCACATATTTGATCACCCTGTCTCCTGGGACACAGAGTGATTGTGTTAAGGATTCATGGCTGAAAGTCCCTGACGATCCATGTCCTTGGACTAAATTTACAATTCAGTGTTTTCCTATGGCTAGAGATGAGACCACAATGACATGTCTCTTCTCTCACATCCTATCGGGGCCTCCACCAGCCTGTAATCTGCACAGCCATTCATATCCTCTGCTACTACACAGTGAATCATGAACCTACTGTGGTAAACTAACCTCATGACAATATTTTAAGAGCATATCATTGTGATCAAGCATGGCGTAATAGCTTTCTGGATACCGGAATAGCTTTTCTGCATGCCGGAAACACAGTGTGTTGTGCATGGTTGAAAACCGCAGTGAGCTGAGTAAATTACTGTAAATGTTATTACATGATGAAAATGAAATTTGTGTGTGTCGGCGGGCCACACACTTCACTGAAATCAGTCAGGGCAACAACTTAAGATGGCTCTCCATTTTGGACTTGATCTGTCAAGTTGTTGGACCTAAATTCTATAGGGTTTGTAAATTTGAGCATATGTTCCATTGAGCACACGCACATATTTATATACACACAAATCAATCATACATACATATGTATGCAAATATGTAGATGTAGATGCATATATAAATATATATTTATGTGTGTGTGTGTGTGTGTCTGTGTGTTTGTTCAGAGCAAAAAAGATCTGATTTGCAGATTACGTGGACACGTACAGGGTTTCTGCTCACTTACACTGATGATAGGAAAGTGAATTTAAATGTTAATCTCTTAAATGATTTGTTTAGCCATTGTTATTTTTGCTGCTTGTTTCATCCAAGGGAAAGAACTTTCAGTATTGACTTGATGAGGACACATTCAGCTTCCTCACTCTGGGTAACAACACAAAAAGTGCTTGAAATCTGCTGTATCTAGCTTTAACTAACTAAGATACAGGCAGGCTATTGAAAAACACTTAAGAGCTTTTAGCTATATTGGTATGATATGGTTACTTTATACTGTAGCTGGTTATCACATTAATTGCTAGGAAATTATATCACCCTCATGTGTAAAATGAAAAAAAAAAATCCTATCTGCCAGTTTTTATTTGAATGTCCATTAACTAGTGATCAATAAGTCTATCTCTGAAAGAAATAGGGAATCAGGAATCCCCAGAATTGTACAAATCTGTGGTTGTCTAAATAGCGGATCCCAAACCAGCCCTAAAGTAACGCTATCCTGTTCATTTTCTGACCTACCCAGTTCTGAACACACCTAATTCAAATAATCAGTCAATTAACCAGCTGCTCTTGAGTTCAAGTGAGTGTGTAAACATAAAAATGTGCAGGAGTGGCTTAAAATCCACTGGTCTACAGGATACAAAAAACAATTACGTGATTAATCATCAGTGCAAATGGTATATTACTCAATCTTTAAGGCCTAGTGTTGGATATAATGCAGTACTTCATCATTAGCCTCCACCCTTAAGTCTAAAACATGGCATAAAATAGGGCAGTCCCATAAACAATGCACAGCTCAGGCATCTCTTATCTGAGTTTACTTACTGTTGAGTAATGGAAGGCTGGCCCATTCCTACACTGCACCTACAGTTTAACCCCTTTTCAGCAATTCCAACTTCTTCACTCTCCCTTGCTCATTTACAAATTGGGAATACTTTTCACATGTGGGGGTCTGCGAGTGAGAAGGTCAAGATTTAACTGCAGTCTAATAAAATTCAGCTCTTATCCTGTAAGGAGACATTTAGAAGCCCAGGGATCACCAGGGAACCATTAGGTCGACTGTAAATTTAAACCTGCCTGGGGCTCTAATTCTATAGCCGTAAATGTGAATACTTATGCCAGCATAACTTTCTCTACACTCTGTTCACTCATGAGGTCTCGAGCCACAACCCTGACTGAGGAGAACAGCATATGTATGTCAAAGACATCTCCGAGAGACCTCCTTACAGTTAGTGGATACTTGTTAAGGTTGTAAATCAAAAAGCTTCCAGGGAGAAAAGGGGCGTCATTGTCATGGCAGTCCTACATGGCAATAACCCTCAGAAGTACTTGAGTGATGTGACCCCGAAAACAAAAGAAAACACAGCACACATGAGTGAGAGAGGTCCTGCACGCGAGTTTCCTCTTTCTTTCATACGGGTTTATGTGTGGTTGGAAGGCTGCTCGACTGCTCCGTCAGTAGGCTCTGAACGCATTTCAGCCTAATTGCTTCCAGATGCGGAGTAGCTAGTTACACCGCTTTCTCCTTTCAGTTCACTTTTTACTTTTGAGTGAGAGAAAAGCCCTCCCCCTCCCCCCGTGGCTTCAAAAATGTGTCTGACAGACCACATGATTGAAAAAAAACAAGTTAAAAACCGAGAGAGAGAAAGAGAGGAGAGAGTGAGAGAGAAAGTAAGAGAGAGAGTGAGAGAGAAAGAGAGGAGAGAGAGAGAGAGAGAGAGAGAGAGAGAGAGAGAGAGAGAGATGAGAAAGAGAAGAGAGAGAGCAAGAAAAAGAAAGAGAGAGAGAGAGAGAGAGAGAGAGAGCTGAGAAAGAGAAGAGAGAGAGCAAGAAAAAGAAAGAGAGGAGAGCAAGAAGAGAGAGAGAGAGAGAGAGAGAAAGAGAGGAGAGCAAGAAGAGAGAGAGAAAGAGAGGAGAGAGAGGGAGAGAGAGAGAGAGAGAGTGAGAGAGAGAGAGGGTATGAAAGAGAGAGATGGAGAGAGAGAGAGAGAGAGACAGACAGAGAGAGACAG